>OZ020166.1:1695206-1852213 GCA_963971145.1 Sussaba pulchella
ATGCAGGTGGAGAATTCGCCGGGCGGGTTACGGTTCGGACTCTCTCAACCCGCCACAGAGTCCACGTCCAACACGTTGGGGGGTTGGGTGGAGGGGTGTGTCGGTAATGCGATTCCACGGTGAGTTGCGGCTGCTGTTGGCTCGGGTGTCGAGCCTCGCCAACGGCTACACGCTAGTCCACTCCCGGCCGTGCCTGGTCGTGCGAACGAGCGCAGCATCACGGTGGCACGTATACACAGTTCCAGGGTTCCAAATTTCTCATCCACGCAAAGAACACTAATTATCAGCAGTTACGGAACTTCCGCACCCGAATTACTACCCTTGGCTGTCTCGTATACCATCGCAGGTAGCTTGCACCTGCTGGCCTTGATGGCATCCCGAAAACTTTTTTTCGCGTACCTACATACGTATATTATTTATTTATTTTTTTTTACCGTGAAAGAATTATTGAATATTCTACTCGGAAATGCAGAGTAGGTAATCGGATGTGATATCGAAGGTAATGAAAAAGAAATCATTCCGGCAATATTATTGCGAGTCGATAAAAATGAAACGAGAGTGAAGATACATATTTGCTCAGTAAAAAGTAAATTCTTTTTTCTATCTCTATGTCAAACATCAGATTGGAGAGAAAAGAAGATGTGTAATTGAAAAAATTACGTTATCGGTATTAGACGGGTGTATGTGCGATAGCTAAAGGTCTATTTTGAAAAAAGGCTAATTATGGTGATTGACATCCTTCTCGCTGATCATCTAGGGGGTCTGAGTGATATTTTCGGTGAAGCCGCAGAAGCAAATTTGATAGAAAACGCAGGGAAAAGAGCATATTGCCGATACGTGCAGCACGAAGGTCGAAAACGTTTTGGCGTATGAGTATCGCCCGTTCGGCAAGCCGGGAAACACGTGCGCGCCGAAAGCTCGCGCATATAAGCGAGAGTCCGATGGTTGGAGGCAAACGCGGGACGAGTAAAGTCAAACCGAGTCTCTGTGTGCCCCGAGCTTATATTATCCGGTTACCCGTGAGGCTTACAACCCAAACAGACGAATGAATAGTGGATGTGCGGCTCGACAAGCTTGCGATCGCCGCATCGCTCCTTCGCGCAAACATACCTTCAGTCCCTTCGATGCTCTTCGATCTTCACATTCGAACAATAGAATTCGACGATTGAACCTTCAGAGCATTAAATCGAATGCCGTAATCCCAATGACCTATTAAAAGTGACTCGTTAATTGGATTGTTGTCGCATATCCGGTTACAATCTGTGTATAATATTTTGACGGTTAGTTCTTACCAGAGTCACCTTAGCTGTCAATTATAATGTATGCCGATTATATATATATCGCATATTATTTAATAAAATATAGAAATATTTTTCGAAATAATAAATGATCTGCCACGTAATTTTTATTAATTTAAGTGTTTTTTAATAGTTATAGTCCTTACACGTGTCTCCCATTTCTTCATGCATGGGTAGCTGATATCAAACGACAGATAATTTCCATCCCTACTTTTTCCCTGACGATTCAGCGAAATCACCTGAAGCTTCCCAAAATGCTTTGAAATTCTTGCATTCGTTTCCAACATGTCCAAATGTTTCAACCTTGCAACCGCGCAACCTTTGCCGGCATCTCTCCTGTTTTTCCCCGAAACCCACTTCCAACTACTGTATCCGGATAAATGAGCTTACATAGTCCGGATGATAGTTTGTTCGCGAGAGCTTCACCGTCAAGAGTACGTACTGTCGTGCGCGCGAGACTCTCAACTCCATAAAGGAATCTATGGAGATTCGTCGGGTATTCTCCGAGCTGTCCCGGAAAACGGTGTAGCGCAGAGGTCGCGTGGTTTAAGGTTGGACCAGAAACCGCCGAACTTCCGTAATGCGTTAATCCGAAGCGGGAGTCTCGCGACATGGCGCGCTCCGAGAGCACGTTTCCGCTATGTACCTCGAGATAAGGTAGCGAGACGAGGCGTATTGCGGGCGGCGACGAGAACGGCGCCAACGAACGAGGATGAGGAAGATGCAAAGCTGTAGGAAGATGATGCAGAGACAATGACGCGGACTCTCGCAGTCGTTGCTGGATGCCGGCCGCTAGGCACTGAGTCCCTTGCGAATACGATCGTCCTTACGTCTATTAAGCCGTGTCCATCTCACGACGTCGTCCGACTGTAGCAGCATCTTCGAAGTCTCAATTGTGATCGTGTGGACGCATTATAATTGTGTCAAGCTTGTTAAAATCTTTGACGTTTTGATCCGATGAATATATTCTTGCTTGGGGCCATACTCATTAATATATTGCGATAAAGATAAGAATTTAATTATATCTAAGTTAATTTTGATTAGATTAATTATAAAAATGGAAATTCAAAGGTAAGTAAATTATGGAATATTGATGAAAAGTATTGTTGTAGCTGATGTTATGGAATTTTGTTTAAGTTTTTTGGTTGGTCTGTGGTATCGCAATTTTTTACGGAACTCAGATAAATATTTTACAAATAGCTTAACTGGTGGGGCGATAAAATTAAATTTTCGAGTTATCAGTATTATTCTTCACAAACAAGAAAAAAAAATGTTACGCACAATTGAGCAATCCTCGATCAACTCTCCGCAGCCGACACCAAGATATCCGATTACCCCCCAAAATAATCTTTATTCACGCCGTGAAAACCGTGTCCAGACGAAATTGAGATTGCCAGAAACAAAACTTCACCCGTGGGCGGAGAATTCGGTCGCGGAGACAGGGAAGTGATTTCGGCTTTATGCCGCGAGTTAGGGAAAGTAATAAGTTAGGTTAACGGGACGCGGGGCACGTACGAGCCCCTAGACGTTAGCTCGGGCTATTGGAAAGTAGAGGAATGGTACAAGGGCTTCGGTGTCGAGGTGCAACGCCGGCGGACTCAACTCGGACGAAGGGAGCTCGGATGCTGGACTACGGCGCCGCGTCAACCAGTTCCTAAAACCGACACAGCGGGTTAACTCGCTTCGGGTGGTGTACGTTGACGGGAACAACGGTCGGCTATATACACCGAACGGGGCAAACTTTGTTTGCCACCAACAACGTCGTTCCATTCCCTTCGCTGTGTACACTTTATCCAGTCTAGGTTCCTCTTTGCACTCCCTCCTTATATTCCTTTGAACTACTTTGTCGTGAATTTAACGAGCGAACTGTCTATGGATGTATACGCCTACAGATATATGTATGAGCATCCTTCTAAGGATACGGAGAACCTTCACGTGACTGTATTGACGTAGGTGGGCGGCAAACATGACTTTGGTGGAAGGGCCGGAACGAGGTAAGTATATCCTTGTAATGTTTGAAAATAAGGGTTGCTGATCGAAGTTTCGAATATTTTATTTTTATCGAATTCGATTTTCCGCGGTAGAACGAGCTATAATTATATATACGTGTCTGGGGTTCTGATCGCTCGGGACGTTGACATTTCGAGGTATGTCGATACATTTATTTTCGGAGCATTTTGATTTGATTTATCGATCTGTCGAAACTTTAAATATCTTGAAAAATAACCCGAAGCGAAAGTGTAACATTTATTGTTGAAGAAAGCTCTCGTCCAGACACTGGCGAAATATTTATTTTTATTGTGATTTTGCCAATAATCAATATGATATTGTTTATTGCAATCGATCATTGAATTCTTATTCTCACCTATTTTAAAAAAATTTAACTTTTTTGAAAATGTCACTAGCAGCCAAGATATCCCACCTTGCGTTTTTATATCCGATCGGCACTATTTGTCGACTGTATTGCATCGTCGACCGAACGAATAACGTAAAATTGTCATCGAATCGTTTCGGTTGAGCAACAAATAACATCGAAATTCCAATGATTGGAATAGAATCGAAAAACTAAGCGTCCATCATTGACATTACATATTTTATTAATACGGGGAATAGCAAACCATCGAGTTTCACATCGAAAATCCGAAATCACTGCCGCCGGTATTAGTAACGTGGTTTTAGCCAGAAATTCACAAGGATTTTGGCCATACGAAGGTTCAAGACGCGAACGGGAGCTAGAGTGAAAAGAATTGAGGCGACGGTTGGTTTCCGGCAAACCAATTCGTTAGAAACTCTTCGTATATAATGAGAATCTCGACAATGGCCAACGGCGGCCGCCCGATTCGAGAACCAGAAGTTTTCTATCTCCGTTTCTCGTACGTCGACGTGAAAATTTTTACGAACCCGGCGGCACCGGCCTTCCGTCCTTTCTATACAAGAACTTCATTTCAGCAATAAATGCGATATAACTTCCGGTCCGGTATACCTCATAGAGGCAGCTTTCTACGTTCATCCGCAATTCTCCAATTTCTTTATACACTATTCTACCGTCGTGCCTTCCAATTCTTCTCCTTCTTATTTTTCTACTTTTTCTTCTTCTTATTCGTCTTCTATTTTTTCATGAACGTTGTTTGTTTATTTATTTTTTTCCTCGTATCGCGAGCCTAAGGCTTATCGATACCGATGACTCCATCAAATCCCATCCAAATATCCATAAGAATTCATCGTTCCAGAAAAAAATCATTAGCAACCACGTAGAGCCAGATTTGCAAAAGTTAGCAAATGAAAACAACTAAAAATTTCACGAAAACCCCATAACTAATTTTCCTACGCAACTGTTATACAAATTTTACACGAGAAAAATAATTAGACTTAAAATAAGCGTTTTTCTACATTCACATACACAGCTTTCTCCAAGTGAAAGTAAGAATAAAATAAAATAAAAATCCACGAGTTAGACGCATGAAAGGTTCTGAGAGATTAAAGCGTTGTTCTGTTGATGACGGCGTACCAAAAGGGGTTTTGTAAATTTCCATGCCCGTGAAATCTCAAAGGACAAAGTAAAATTCCGTTTCGTTAATTTGATCCGGTTCTCGTGCTCGGTGAGCCGATGGATGTTCGCGTGTGCTCGGCGTGTTTCACGAAAAGGCGAATCGACTCGATTACACGATGAATTAATTCCAGCCCGGTTCGAATATTCGAGGGTGGACCCGCGCGTGGTGGAGTCGTCGCGCGACGCAAGGGGAGAGAAAAATCGTAGGGTAACGAAAGAGAAAGCGAGAGAGAGGGCGGGAGAGAGGGTGAGGGGTCGAGCGATTGACCTGTAATACCTTTGGGAACACGACGGGTCCTTTATCGTGCAACGCAGCCTCCGTTATATCTGTATACGTTCGACGTTCAGAAATAGGGGCGAACCGGAAAAAGCGTCATGTCGAAGTTGAAGTGGTGTTTGCGGTGCTCAGCGGTTGTGAAGGGGGCGCTGCAGGGGACACGGTTGAAAGAGTGGGAATCGCGGCGAGTCATAATCACAACCATCGTCACTGTCCATCATAAAACTGTTTACCCTCGACGTACCAAGACGCGGATCGTCGTCTTATTTTTTAAAACTTATTTTTTCTTTTTTTTTTTCTTCAACAGCCCACGATGGTACAAAGTGAAATAACCGAGTGGCATTTTCTCTTCGCAATAAAGCTTGGGCCGGACCGAACTCGTGGCACACGGAAGCTCCTCTTTCTTGCTTGGCCGACTACAAATGACTGTGGAAGCCGGCAATTCGAGCACCCTCTTTTCTTTTTCCCGTTCTTTTTTTGTCCTTTTCTCTCATCAGACCCACTTAGTCGTTACTTTTTTTTCCTTCGTATTTCCATCTTGCTGTTAAGGACGCTGCTTATGGTTATTATTATAAGTTCCATAATCGATATCTTTCGCATGTTCTTTTTTCCACGGTGATGCAATTTTTTTCCAGCGCATAATGCATCTTACCTGCAATTTTATTAGTCACACGTTACAGTGTAAAGCACCGATATTGACGTCTCACTGATTAGGATTTTACCTCCCCTCATGTAAATTTGAAAAAAATATTTAAAAAATAAATTTCAAGAAAACTTTGAACAAGCAAAGGCTAAAACATGGAAAACACGATACTCTGTTGTGAAAAACTACTTTGTCAGTGATCCATTTTGCCCATTGTTTCATAGTCTTACGTGTTTCCACGTACGGTATACGGGCGCAAAATCTACCCCCGTCAAAGAATCTCTTTACCATGTTTTCTCTTTATCCCCCGGTCGTCGAAGATTTTGCTCGTTCCCGTGCCACAGGCTTTCACGCTACTGAGGATCGTCGGATTTCATCCTCGCTCTCCCTTTCCACAAACCAACATTATATTCCCGCAAGAATTTTCCAACCAGCCCTTTGCCTCCTCAATCCGCTTGACCGTTTCTCTTCGAACTCCGTTGATGCATAAAATACCGCTGAATAAATCAAATTCTTCGCCGACGTAAGGCGTAAGGCGATCCTCGTCAAACTGCTTTTTCCGCTACCAATACGTCACGATCAAAGACCCCCGGAAACGACTAACGGCCGCGTTTGTACAGCAACCTCTCGAATTACGAAGAAAACAAAACGAAAATAAAAACCCAAGAAAAACCGGAAAGATTCCCCCGGTATTTATCCAAGAAAATAAAATCCTGAACGAAAATGAGTATAAAAATGAATGTTCCGACGGTCGGTAGATTATTTAGCGGAGGCGTGGCCGGACTTCCGGTTTTACAAGTGGAAAAGCAACAACACGGAAGTCGAGTCGGGACGGCGCGCGGGTGGCGAACGATATGGCACTTGGCCAGAGCACGTAGGCACGACGTCTTCCAACCTTCGGCTGGATTACCTGCTGTTACAATAAAAGGACACGCCGGAAAAGACAAAGCGAGAGAGCAAATTAAAAAAAAATATATACAAAAAAGAATAAATTGAAAAAAAAAAGGTCGGGAGCAAGCAGAGCGACGTGCATGTAGTCGTGTGGGGGCGCGGTAACAGGAAAGGGAGGGTCGTTGGTGGAACGAAGAGAACGCGTAGTACACCCTAGTCGCGGCTACCCCCATTAACGCTCTAAAGAGTTAACGAATTTATACACACTGCGCCACCTAATTACTAGCTCGCGTCGGGACCCGGAGAACGAACGGGGAAAAAAAATTAAAACCCGCGGTAGCGGGACGAGGGGACGGCTGCGGGAGGGAGGGGCGGGAAGGGGAAAAAAAAGAATTACGAAAAAAAATAGTAAACGTAAAAAATAAAAATCACCAACAACACAACCACCCGCCTGGGCTGGGTAATTGAAAGGCCGACGAGGAGATGATGGCGTCGGTAAAATATTCTCGTGGCAGGTAACGCCCGAGTTACCCGAGTACTGGCCGACGACCTCCGAGCTTTTTACCACCCAGAATCGTGTTTTTTTCCCACCCTTCCGACGCTCTGCGATGCTTTGCTTTTTTTCAAGCGCCCCTCGTCGAGTACCGACGATGACTGACGTGCCGTCCAAAACGAACGAATAATCGAAAATACCATAAATACGTGGGTGTATGTATATCGGAACATCAGTGCCGGTGTTTGCTGATGCCCGAATGTGTACAAATCCTCGGTGCATCACGCGTAAGGCATGGCTGCGGCTAGAGCCGTGCTCGGGTCCAAACGGCGACGACGCGATAAGCCCCGAGAATTCCAAAAGCAAACATATTTTTGTAATATTCACGCGGAAAAAATAAAATATCGAGGCTCTTACCGAATGCAACAAAAACACTCGAGGATTATTCGTCATCCACCGCGCATTTACATTTTTTTTTCTGCCTAATATTCTTATCGGCGTCATTCTGGTTCGTTAATTCTTCTGCGAGAAACCAAAAATCCGATTAGACCCCGACTCGTTTCGCATCACGAACTATAAACCAAAAACCTATTCGAATACCTCATGGATGAAATCGTAAAATCAGTTATTTCGTTCGTCGTCGATCTCGTGTAACAACGTAAAAGCTCCGTAATACGGTAAAACATCGACGACCGATATCGGAATAACGGCCTTTGCTCAATTTCTGGAAATTCGGTTGTATCCCCCATTTCGGGGCTTCATTATTGCGTCGTATACCGACAGCGCCGTTGGATTATTAAATTGCGAACCGTGGTTTACGCCACCGGACCCGGCTACAACCCTCTTGGCCCAAGGTTTCAAACTGTAGTTTATTTATAGTTGAAAAGTTTCGAGGGATTTCACACACTCGTGAGTTGAGACGCGAGGAAGGGTCGGAGATGGGGGTTGTTGGTCATACACCTGCGGCGCTGTCGCGCCTTCGGTTGCAACGATGGCGAATCGCATCGACGACCCGACCTATCAGCATACAACCGGCAACTTTATCCTCGCCCAGGCTGTGTGATTCTCTTCGGCAACGTCCAACTCTCTTTTCCCGAGCAACGACGGTCTTCGTGGTTCTCTCCGCGGCCCGTCATCTTATATCCGCGGCCTCGACAAACCTTCCTCCATGCCCGGTGGGAATAAGAAATACGAGCACACCGCGTATATATACGTTAGGTAGACCTACCGACGTCCCACATCTTGTACCTTCGCAGATTCTAAAAGTTTTACCAACCGAGTAGACCTATATAAACCTCGACCGCCGGCCTTATAGGGTCGTGCTCTTCGGTACATCCACCGAATCCATACCCACGAATGCATAACGCACTAGCTTCGCTGTCTTGCTTTTTTTTCTTCCATTTCTTTCTCAGAGTCCTGGGACGACGTGATTTACATTTTATTTTTCACGATCTTGGGGATCTCGGTGATGGTTACTATGACGAATGGATGGATGGGTGAAAATGTTTCCGTCAATCATGAACATAGACATGATAAAAAGGCGATTATTCAACGTCGAATATTCTTCGAGGAGTGAGAAAAAAATAATAATGAAGAATTATCGTAGAGCACGAATCTATCTGACAGCTCGAACGATTATGAAAAATACGATGTCGAATATAGTCGGACTGTCATATTACGATGGACATTTTTAGCTATTCCAGCGAATCACCACTCGGGGTCGAATACATAATCACATCACGGTTTTCATGCTATCAGGATAAAAAATAAAAAAAATGAGGTCACCGAATCTGTTGAGTTTATATCGCAAACATTTCGAATTGTAAAAAGTGTCTCTGACTCACGTCGCAACTCCGAAAGCATCTAAATGCAGAACATCCACAAAAACAGTTGAGAGAAGTAGCGAAGTAGTTGAGGAAAATGTTCGAATAATGAGATAATATCGAGTTACCTCGAGTAAAAATGGGATGGCTATGGAGCGGTCTCGAAAAGCCGTACTCTCGTTTAATCCTTCGGCGAACAGTCAACAAATCGCAATGTCTCGACTTGTACGCTCTTTCCGAGCTTTTCCGACATCGAAGTCGCTGCTCGCCCGAGCTACGTGATCTCGTAAAAATGTTAATGAGTCCCACGTACAGTCTTTCGTTGAGCTCGGATCCGCTCTCTCTCGCGCGAAATTCGTTTCGCCCGAGAAGGAACGAGAGAAATTCGTCCGAGACACTGTTACGTGGCGCCACGTCCCCTCTCCTCCCACTTCGTTACTTTTACGTAGATCCTGTTGCTACGTGGATTTTCATTTCTTCCGACTACTTTAAACCGCACGCATACACACATGAAACAACCGTAAATACTTGACACAGATGCAAACACGTTCCATCCTTGATTTCCATACGCTCATTTTTTGCCCATCTACCATCACCGCTTTTTCCCCTTGATTTTTTACAGTCCCAGAATCCACAATAGCGGGATGACCAATTATTAATCACGTTATAATCACGCGACGAAGCAAATAATTTTTCGTACGAGCCGCAATCACGATTATTCGTGCATTACATCGATCTCCGAATTAATTTCCATGTTTTCCGTCGACGGAATAAAATTAACTTTCGACGATATAATACGAATCGGTATGTCCCATTGTGTTAATTCGGTGTTATTGTGTATTCGCAATAAAGGACTGAGCCGTGCTACCGTTGGCTTGTTTATCATTCCGGCAAAGGGACACGCTCGCGGGGTTATCTTTCGGTGGTTCGGGTTATAACGTCGGTGGAATTGCCATAGAAATCGTACGTAATGCAGCTCGTATTGTCGGTTGCGCGGATCTCAAGGCGAAAGAGGGAGAGAGGGATAGGGGAGTTTCGCGATAGTGGATACTGGAAGGGTTGAACAAGCTAGCTAATGCTGTAGAGATGATAATGTGTACCCTCGGGAGGATTTCTGTCTCGTGCAGCGAAGCTGTTACCGCATCCCTTGTGCATATGTGCCTCGAGAAACGAGAGGCTTGCCTTCTCCAAACTATCCGAGACCTGCTACGGGGCAGCACCACCTGGACCTTCCGTGCTTCTGCACTAGCCCAGATGCCAAAGGGTCAGATGCTCGTAACGGACCAATGAATTTCTCCGTTGTTACGATGCTACGTTATCATTGGGTTATTCAAATTATAATCAACCATTGTTTCAATCGGTGATAATCATGTTTACAAAGAACATTGAGTTGGTGTATCGTAAAGCGATGCTTATTGCATTTTATTTATTTAATGTATTCAACCAGCGTTGGTGGATTTGAGAATCTTAAATTTTCGATGGTATATATTTATTGAATTTAGTTATCGACTTTATGATTATTGCATTGTAATTGGTTTCACGGTTTTTAGTTCATTTGTGACGGCGTCGTTAATTGCTCTAATTTGACACGTGTCATACAAATGGGATAGGAAGGGGTTTGGGGATGCGAAAATGATGCGGAAAGCTTCAAGAAAAATGAGTTAGTACGGTTTCGACAATACTCATATTTACAACAACATTAAATAAATGCTCATTGCATCTTATTTAGCTAATGTATTTAACCACCATTGATAAATTTCAAAACCATAAGCATTACATTAATGAAATTTATGAATGAAATATTCGATAACATATGTACTTATTAAATTTAATCATCGATTTTATGATTATTGCATTTTAATTGGTTGTGTGATTTTTCAGTTTATCCATGATGACGTCGTTTATCGCCCTACTTTTTTACCCGTCACGCGAATGGGTCACAAAGAAGTGCGAGGATGCGAAAATGATGCGAAAAGGTCTGAGAAAAATGAGCTCGCATGGTATCGACGATTTGACTTTGGTGGAGCGCAAGGCGTGTCAAAGGAAAAACGTGGAATATGGAAGAAATTGTTGAGGAAGTTGGGAAAGCAAGCTTTTGTCTTTCGTTTTCCGATGAATGCACGCCCACTCTCTTTCGGAAACGATATACTATACTTCACAACGGCACTCGTACCATACTTTCTCGTTTGATCCAGCTTCCCGGTTCGTCTCTGCGTATGTCAACGTTTGAATCTATATCTATACGTACACGTCAGAAAGCTATACATTTCCGTTTTGTCTCTTCACCTATTTTTCCGTTTGTTCGTTTTGTATTTTTTTTTTGTTTCGTTATTTTTATCTTATTCCACGGTCTCTCGAATCTGGGCAACCTTCGATCTGCTGCCGCGACGGATATGGAGAATGTATATACAATATGAATATAGACATTGCCGTCTCAGATGTATCAATAAATTGGAATCGACTGGATGTCTAAAAATTCATTTCGACCGATAAATTTTCATTCATGTACATAAAAATGACGAAGATGCATTTGCATATTTATGAGAATTATTTCTCTGGGGGAAAAAAATTATTAATGTTTTTGATTCGGGAGAAATGGTGTAAGTTTAATTGTTAGCGGCTGTCACAATAAATAATATATCCGTGATTTCGAGGCAAAACCGAACGAGTCTACTTCGGCAAAAATGAGATTGAAGAAGATTCTTGTAATTTAGATAGGAAATCACGTTTCAAGACACGGTAGATGCTGAGAATTGCTCATACAGGAAAAAATGAACAAGATTGAACTAACCAAATAAATCCATCGGTGTTTTTTTAATCCATAAGTTACAGACTATTTTATTCTCACCGAATGCGACCTTGAATAGTACCAAAAACTAAGTATAACTTGATATCTATTGCTTTTAAAATTGATTCATATATCCATATCGAAATATCGATGTGTGTACAATATATCAAAGCATATACTTGCCAATTATTTCCAGCTGGTTTTCATCGGCAATAAACTAAAATTTCTCGAGTTTTCTATTTCTGTGAAGATTTTCTTTTCATTTTCCTCTTCACTTTCACATCAGTCATTTTTTTCATCGTTTCATTTTGTCGGAGCATCGACGAGAAAAGGATCTAGGCAATGCGGGAGACACGAACGTCCGGGAGATATAGCTTCATGACTCGTGTAAGAGGAACAATCATTGTCGCGTAAAAACACCCACTTCGTGGATTTATTTTCCGTTTCTATTGAGACACGATCGTTTATATTCCGGGAATAGGAATTCCCGTCGAATTTCACGGCGAAGAGCGCTCTTCGAGCAGACCCATCGTGAAACCAAATACCAATGAAAGAAAGTTACATCCAGCCGTGGATATCAGAGAACGGAACCAGTACCCGGATATCAAATATCTTCGAAAATTGAATATTGACAAACTTTGTAGCAAAACATCACAGAATTAGACAAAAAAAATATATATAAAAATATGATAATATTATTAATGAAATGTAAGGAAAATATTATGGAAAATAACCAATATTTTTAACATATATTTCTTGAGTTGTTTTTTTGCTGAAATGCTGGAAAACCAAGTACTTATTTCTGTCACGATATCTTATAAATTTGCAGTAACATGTAGTGTAATAAGTCACTATTTGGTGAATTTTAAACTACGTTCATTATATTTTATAGAGAAACCTTTACGCGGATATCGAATATCTAAAAAAAATGTAATGCTGACAAAGTTCGTTAAAAAAAAAGCACGAAAGAATTTCTAAAAAACCCCGCATTTTGTAACTTATTTTTTGCTAAAAATTTGGAAAGTGAAGAACTCATTTCATTCTTGATTATCCTTAATTCATACTAAAATGTAGGGTAATAAGTTCCCTATTCGTGCATTTAGAATTACGTCAATCATGTTTTATATAGGTTACGAGCAGTTAGGGCAACCGCAGTTGCGATCTTTTCAGCCCTTTTCATCTTTCAGGGAATGATTTAACAATTCAGCGAGTCTCTATGATTTTCCAATCACGGGAAAATGGCTACACACGCCTCAGTAGTTACAGTATTCACATGCATTCCGTCCGAACACAGTTTTACATCCCTCATATTAATTATTCTCAAAACCGCGATTCGATTTTTCCATCGCCATAATAACATTTTTAGATCGGACTGATTCTGTCTCGACGAGAGTCCATCAGCAAGCGTCACTCACACATCACAGCGAATATTCAAGTTATTTTCGTGGGCAAAGCGATTTCGTTTCGGCATCCGATCGCATCTCCACGTTGCAGCTGCTGTTCGAACTCCCCATTTCTGGGCATCTATCAACATTCTCGATATTCCACTGGAAATATTCTCACCCGTTTCGCGGCAAGATCGGCGCGTGACGATTCTGACAAGGCTCCGGAAAAAAAGACAGTCGTCAAAAACGTCAATACACGAAGACTTCTATTTCTTCATTCCAGTGAGATCAAAAAATGTAGGTAAGAGACGAAATAATTCAGGCAAGGTCAATGGAAAAAAAAAAAGAAGAATGAAAAAAAAACGAAGAAGTAATGGAAGAAACTGGAAGAATGGTTGAATAAAGAAGGAAGAAAAGATTGAGGTCGAAAAGTGAAGTCGGTGGAAAGAAGAAGAAACCATCAACACGGTTGAAGACGTGAAGGGTCGACGAGTCGAGTTTCTCGCGGGACTCGTGATTGGTTCATTCGATTTGCATGGGAATTGTAATGACGCGACACATGGTCCCGGCAGTTTTCTTCCATCAGGCACTCGCGGCAACCGCCGAGACTCCCTCACTCGTGGAAAACCCGCTTGTCCAACAATCTCTTATTCTCCATTTTCTTCCCATGGAAATAAAATTCAACGACATTCGCCGCGTTGGATGGTTCACCGTCGGCCGGAATAAAATTGTACAACGGACCAGCATCAACCACGAAGCACCCATCTCTCGTCTTTGTTTTTCTTCTCTTCTAATTCTCCCTCCTCGTCGGTTTTTTTTCCCCAAAACCACGATAAGCCTCCGATACATCATTCAACGCACGCGAAACCGATAAAATATGCGTGGAAAATCCACGGGACATTTTATAACTTCCGTCTATCCGTTGTTAGTTTTCCATTTGATGATAAATAAATGAGTTTCCACTCGGTGAACTACGCTCGGCTTATCCGTAAGCTTTGCAAATATGAGATTGGAACGATGTGGCCGAAAGAGGCTAATATTTGATGAAGGGATCAACTTTTTCACTGTGCAGCCGCCATTGTGATAAATTTTTTATTTTTTTTTAATTTTTGCAGCTTTTCGGTCGCATAATCACAAGTGAGATGTGCCGTATGAAAAAAATCGACGTTGGAAAAAGCTTCGTTGGATGACGTCTGAAAATACGATGAAAATATGAATTTGCGGGGGTTTTTTTTCGACTTTCGCTCTTGTCTGAGATCGACATTAATTGAGATTTCAAACTTGTCACTTTGTCCATCGAAACGTGAAAGTCGGGTGTTACAGGGACGAAGGGACCGCGGCCGTCCGATGCTAAGCCGGGTAAGAGTAACACGCGGCTCGTTTCTCGGTCCTCGCTTCAAACTTGTCGGCTTATTTTCCGAATGCAAATTACTGCCGCCGGAATAATCCATATTTTATGTCGCGCGAGGACGAGACCGTTGCACACCCGTACGTACGTCGGATTCAACTCGCCGTGGCTCTTTCGGTCTCCGCATCCGCTATACCGGACAAAGTTTATTCGAAAAGTTTTCGAGCACGAGAACGCGCCCAGTCGCGCCTTGCTCGACGTGGGTGAGAGAAGAACGAAAAAAAAAATTAAAATCACTACTCCGAGCTGACGAAAACTACCGGGACGGTGAATAAGAGCGAAGAAAGAGCGATGGAGCAAAAATACTTACTTCACGACGACTGTGGAACGTCACCTGCGTGACAAAACGTGAATCTAATGTTCGTGCCCTTCGGTAGATTGATTTATTCGATGAACAAAGGGGTCGAAAATGATTGCAGTATATATTTTTTTGTTTTGACTCTTACAAAACGCGTTTTATTGGCATAGAATCGCCTGGGGCGTGGTCGACGAGTTATTTGCAAAGATTTTTGGGGGAATTCCATTGAGATTGTTATTGTTTCGAATAATAGTGCGTTGTTGGATTTGGTTAGTAGTTTTGATTATAGAAGAGCTCACGGACGCTCAAAATAAATTTAGTGTGTTTTTTCAGCGTTTTATTGCTTGTTCGGTGAATTATTGGTCAAGATTTTTATGTGCATTTCGTATAAATTGTTGCTCTTTCGAACAAAAGTTGGTCATTAGATTGAGTCAATCATTATAATTATAAAAAAGCCCACTGACGCTCGAAATAATTTAAACCCTTATTTTTAAATCATTTTAACGTTCACAAAATGCGTATTTTCGACCATAAAGTCGCTTATTTTTCATCAAACAAATCATCTACCATCATTTCGGAAGAAATTCCATTTGTTGATCTTCCAAGCAACAATCCTTCACAAGATTTACTCGACAAGTACAATCGTAAAACCGTCCACAGCCGCCCGAAATAATTTCAGTGCCTCTTCCCATCGCTCTATCGTTCACGAAGCACAAATTTCCCGTCACAAAATCCCTTATCCCCTATCAAACAAATTAGTTTTCCATCTTTCCAGACAACCCCAAGAAATTCTCGTCAATCGTTGCCCTCGCGAACAATAACGAACTATTCAAACCTCAAACAACGATCCATCGTTCGTTATCGGATTATCTCAATGATCGCGATTATAAAACCAAGTGAATTATTGAAAATCGAGTTGGCACCGAAGGTGCGACTAAGCCGGAAAAAACCGAGAGACCCAGAGGGGTGATAGAATGCGGCTGAGCCTCTCCACGCGAGCGAAAAGGGGCGCAAGCCGCTGTCAGTCAATCCCGAAGTCTCGGTGTCTCGCTCGTACCTACGTGGCGTTCCATTCTCTCTTTGTGCAAAGTCGAATTTAATACGAGCATGCCTCGCGTGCAACCCGCAGCGAGGTAGCTTATCTTGGAATGGTGCCACGAGACGACACGCGAATTAAATTCGGCTTGGTAAACGACGTCTCGCGGATACTTGTTGGAGCAAACCCACCTCGCGGTAAAGTCAACCAGCGAGCTATTCATGTGCATACCCGTTTCCGTGTGTTTCTCTCTCTCGTTGTGTGGGTGGGCGTGTGCTCGTGTTCGTGTTTATGCGTGCGATGCCATTTTACGAGGATCGTTTGGCCTATTCTCGTGCATCTTTCGCTCGATTTCACGCGAGTTTCGAATATCTAAAGAGCGTAAAATTCTCGTGAAAGTAACGATATTTTACTTGCCAATTCGTATGTTTTCTTTGAGGGATGAAATATTATCGAACACGTCGAAGATATTTGTTTCCTCGTTTTACGATTGTTACAATAATAATTATTGCTGAGAAATCGCTGAGCTTGCAATTTTTGTACTTCAAAAGAGTTTGAAATCCACTTATTTGATCAAATTACTGTAACTAATTTTTATTCTGTCAATGGAATATTAATTATGTAGCTGATAATATATATTATTATTTATTTGTTTCACGATCGATCAACGACGTTAATCAATAAACGAACAAGGAAGAGAGGGAGAGAGAGAAAAAGGGTGAGTTTCACGTTACTTTGAGGTGATAAAACTTGTCTAAATTTTTATGAAACTCCAAGATAAGAATAAGTTAACATTGGTGCGATGCCATCGGAAGAGATTGCAAATGTTTCCAGCCGGAGAATCAAGAAACTGCACGAAAGTGCGGAGTGGAGGAAGAATCACTTTTCCACGTGCCACGCTAATGTACTGCTGCACTAGCAGGGTTGAGATCGAGAAGCCTGGGCGCACACTTGATGGAGCCTAGGGAAATCGCCGGTTCCTCCCTCTCCGTCGCTACGAAGAATTCTGTGGCTCTTTATCAGTGCCTCCGAGGCAGAACGAAGGCGAGGTGCAGGGGAAACGAGAAAAGTACAATGGCTTACAGGCCTGCATGTACGGCAATATTAATGTCTTCTGGATGAAACCTAACCCAGCGACTACGTCACTCTCACCGTATTTTCAAGAAATAAGTTTCCATGCAGTTGGAAATAATCGTAAAATAACTTTAAACGTGGACTAAGAGGCAATTCCGATTTTATTTCAATGAGTTGTCTCTCAAACAAAGATTATTCTAACAAATTATTTTCTTGCGAATAAAATAATTACTCTCTGCAGTAACTTTGGATATAAATAATGAAGTTTTTCATCGATTTTTATTTATTTCACTGCATTTTTAGATAAAATTAGATTAATAAATCAACAGTGGATCGTAATAAATTGAAGATAAATCTCGTTTCGAAGTGACGACAGTCACTTATCAGTGATTATTTCTCTTCTAAGTTCCAAATTATCGCGAATTATTATGATTAAAAAAACTGATTTATAATCGACAGAAGAAATGTTTATGCAATAATTCAAATAAAATTTGAATAATCATTCATAAATCTACCCTTAATCCTTTTCCAATCATAGAGCTTCGTTTTCCATCAATTTTTTCGTATGAATGTCGAATTATATCTCAGCACGATTTTTCCCCCCAATTGGCCACGCGGTCCACGGACGTTTTTTTAACCAATCAAAATAGCTATACGAAGAAAACGAGAGAGCTTGGAGAGAGTGGATAAAAGCCCGAGGAAAGAAAGGTTGAGTCGATTGAAGAAGCCGTTGAGCCAGAGGCTTGACGCGCAAAGGAGGGCGAACGGGGATGGAGGGGGAGGCAAAGCCCGAGCCCTTTGCTTTTCCAGCTCTACTGAAAAATTCTCCGGCTAACACCAATGCGGATGCCTGAAATAACGTCGTCGTATTTTCTTTCAATCCGGCAACGGTGTGGAACGGATTTCGGTTCTCTCGGAATTTCGAAAGTCGAACGCGTAAGATGCAGACCGCGTGATGCAGCTCGGGTCGATTCGTTGGATCGGCAAAGATAAACTTACCATAAAACAGCATGTAAGAATGGGTAAAAAAAATTTTGAACGAATTAGAAAAAAAACCAAACGTAATTTTCCACATTATCGTCGTAATTTTTCCGTGGTTCTTAATGGATGGAAGAAAAGAAAATTGATTAATGTCTGGAACTTGAGACTGGGGTGAGGATCACCGACGGATAAATCGAATAGCAGAAAGCAACGAGGAATTTATATTAGATTGCAAATATAGGTGGTCGACGAGTTTGATAAAACCGTGCGTGCTTCGGAGATATGAGAGCCGGCGCATAATAGCCTGAGGTTGATTCAATAAAGGGAAGAGCGGTGGGAGGTTGACTGATACGGGGATGGGCGAGGTGGTTTACCCGAGTACATATTTATTCGGTCTGCCCGATGTCAATTCGAGGACCATTTTTGGTACGAGTAGACAATGTCGGATCAGAATGACCTACTAGGCACGATTAAACTTTGGTCCTCGGTTTGCCTGATTTAATTATGCCAAATTGCTACGAGAGCGGAGCGGGACCCCCTGTCGATATGGCTTAACAATTTATAACGTATTGATATCATTAGCGAATAACGTTGGCCCGATTCTACCAAATGAGCCTCGATTTCAATCGAGAATTTATTGTAATTCAATGGTACTTCAATGTTTCAAAGTTATCGATGTATGTAAATAGAAAAATAAACGATCGAGCGTCGTCTCGATGGATTCAGCCTCGAGAGCTGCTCCCAAACGAAAAAACGAAATATAAAAAATCGCTCTTTTTTTAACACGTGAATGTCTAATTGCCGACTGATTATTCTACCGGATCGTTGTAAATTAAACGCATAAATGTGCCAATAACGTGCAACGTGTGGCTGATAGAGTGGAGGAGGCTGTCGGGAAATCGATCGTCGAAAGGGGTAGTTTGGATGCCTGGGAATGGCAGCTGCGTCGGTGGAGATACGGGGCAATCGTTTTGCCCTGAAATACCTGCCTTAACGGCGACTATCGAACTAACTAAAGCACGGTCCAACGGCAAAGTCGAATTTTATTGCAGTCAGCTTGAATTCGGGGTAATTGCAGTTCGAGAGACATAATCTATTGTTACTTTACTTATTCAACTATTAAACCAGACGGTGTTATCGGGGTCATTGTTTTTTTAGGATTTCGTACCGCAAAGCTGAATTTTTATAGCATTACTTGCGTCTGTCCGTCAAAAATAATGCGGCGTAAAAGATGGAAATTTCACGTAGTAATACATGTTGTTGAGCCACATGTTTTGGACTGCTTGACACTTTAAAATATTGATATAAGAAATAAGGGGGAGCAATTTAGGTACTTCGAATATTGTTTCTTCTATTTCAAGTACCCTGTGGGGTATTATTTAAAAGCGCTTGTTATGTGAAATACGAAAATAATACTTTTAATCATAATTTTAAATGGCAAATTTAAAAAGATATTCTCAAAAATATGCGAAAATGGAGCATTCCCTCTACTCGTTTTTTCGGGACTTGCTGGACTTCAATTTTTTTAAGAATCAGAGAATATAACGCCTTACTGTAAGTTCACAGGAAAATTATAACGAAGGTCCTAGGTGTTATAGATATCTGTGAATTTTTTAACCACATACAGCCAAGTCGATTAAAAATATTTTTATTAAAAAAATAAAAGTATTTCCTATTTTTTAATTATTTTAAACGATGCCGTTGAAGAGACAATTTCAGTTCAGACGTGAATGAATCAGTCGCCCTTTCCAAACTTAAATAATGAAGGAAGTGACATAAAACAACGCGTTCTTACCTCAACTTGTACTCGGAATGCGGAGAGTCCTCCGGAGATTTGTAGTTGTTTCCGGTCTGTAACATCAAAACGAGATAACAGCGAATTAATAATCCAGTTGACGATCACGAGTTCCAAAATTATATGGCAATGCCGGTGACTCAGAAGCATGACGTTTCATTATGTCAGTAACAAACGCGGCCAGAAATTATACACGACTCGACGTGATCCGCAATGACATTTGGTTATTCCAGAACTTTTGGTGTTCCCGACAACACAACGGACATAATCAATTCAACTCGCGACGATAATAACTCTACGATAATTCAAACAAAAACGAGAACTGATTAGCAGTCAAAAACGTGGATTAAGAATTTTTCAGTTGGCATAAAAGCGAAAGAAGAAGAGAAAAAAATTGGGCGAACGACGGTATCTATTCGGTGAAAGGAAAACGGTCGAATAGTTCAAAAACATCTGTTAGGGCTGTTGATAAATCGCACCTCTAAATCTCGACGAGTCAAACGCACCGGCATATTAATAATTAATCGAGCGTATATGCTCCAGAAACTTTCTGCACTATACTGGCTCTCATTCACGATCGCACATGTATGCCCGAAGGGTCTGGCGAGCCATCGCGCTTTCGCCGACTCTCACTGCAGCGCCCGAAACTTTATTTCTTCGTTCATCCGGAAACGGAGATATCATGCGTGCACAGATCCGATATGCGCCATGGCGAGCCGAGTGTCGAAAGAATCGTTGTCGTATATTTTTTTTATTTAAAAAGATTTTTTCAAGTGATTTAATACGTGTACATATATATTTTTCGTGCTTTTATTACGTTAACCATTCATCGTCACATTGGTGGCCACCCGGTCACTTTAAAAAAAAAACGATTGAGGGCAAACCATCCGCTAAAATAAATTAAAAAACATGGTTTTGAACATTCTGAATAATGTAGGAAAAGTTTATTGGTACAAATGAAATAGCAACATGTTGAAAAAAATTCATAAAGCCATGAAAACGGAAACAAAAAGCACCGGTCTTAGATAGGTCGACGGATGGATTCCACCCGGTGTGACGGTGAAGGGTTAATTCAAATAACGAATCAAATATAGGGAACCGTAACGAGTGTGTCAAAACGCGACGTAAATGAAGCAAATACGAAGCCAAGGGAAAATGGACGAATTATAGAACGAACCGAGCTCGAGGGCTCATCATACGTGTCTGGATGCATCGTTTTCATTATTAAAGCAACAGAGGAGAAACTCTACTCGCCTGTCACTGTGCTATCCTGCATTTGATCGACCTCGTCAACCGTCGAAAACGGTCGAATTTATATCTTGAACTGGTATACGCGAATCACGCGTGATACTGTATTTTCGATTTATGACCCTTCATCAACGCCGACTTTTATTGTTTCATAATACGCTGCAATGAAAAATTAAACGTCGACGTTATCGACCATAACGCGATCGATGCACAACGGTGAATTCGCAACTTGTGCGCGGCGGTTTGATATCGAAAATTTCATCAATATTCGTAAAGAGTGAAATTCGATTGCGATGGTGAGGTAAATAAAATAATATTTGTCGGCAGAATGACGAACAACGATGGTTTGCAAGTAACTGAATCGAGTGATTGATTTTTAACCAGCGAGTACTAATTCGTGTAATTATATCCTCGAGTCGGAGAGATTTCCGAAGTTGTCAATATTATTGAATTATTGCGAATATTTATTCAGGATCGAAGAGAATATTAACAGTCCCAGCATCCCATTTACTCAACCTCAGTATTTCACACAAATTTCTAAACCCCGACGATAAAAATCCAAAGTACAATATTCAAAATTACAGAAGACTCGACAATTTGTTAATGAAAATTAAACAAATCTTTCATTACCTTTGCGTCACTTCTAAATAATGTCTAAAATTTCATTGGAATACATTGTTCCATCAGCAGCTAATCCAACGATCGTGTGGCCGCATTATCACACGGAAACACTGATTGAGCACTTAATCAAATTTGCCATTCAATGACAATGATCGTGTAAACACGAGTCAACGACACTCGATTGAAGTGAAGCTCAGCGAATTTTGGTTGAAGCACTCCCACGCACACACGCACATATGCGGACACGCGCGACAAAGTGGCTCTCTCGCGAGTCGAGCTTGGCAAGAGGTTCGAAGAGACGTGAGTGCCTGTGGGTTTTCGGTCGAAAAAGCAATGATGAGCACAGACGACGAGAAAGAAAAGAAGCTGGAACGTCGTCGGGGGAGTAGGAGAGAAGAGATTTCGGAGTCGTGGGAGAAGAAACGATGAGGCAGAGACGACGACGACGAGGTTTTCTCGGCTGGTTCTCGGATTGGTTGAACCGACCGAAATAGTATATCGGTAAGCGTGGGGTCATAATTCACTCTCGCGACAGATAGACTCGACGTAACTGCGTTTGTATAGTGTAGATTCTACTTTACGTTTGTCACCCATCCGTGGAAAATCCCATTTCGAATTCGCGCAACAACGTTCGAACGCGGTGACGCGCCGTCGATCTATCTGTTTCTTATCCGTGAATGTATCGACGAATTTTCGCGATGCTCTTATCGCGTTTGATACCGTTACGAAAGTAGAAACGTCTTCGAGAAGAGTGGAATGAGGGATTATCTGAAGGAGGTTTTTTGTTCTTCGAAAAATTTTATATCGAAATTATATGGTTTCTCTTCCGACCAACTCCTTATGCAGATTATTAAGCAATATTTTTTCGATTTTTGTACGCAAAATTAGTTAACTATTTGCGATTTGTCTAGAGGATAGGAATTTATTAGACCCTTGGCTGACGGTTTAAGATCGAGTGCGGTTAAAAATAACACGTAACTGAGACGAAACAAATATCGGCGAAAATTAACCACGAGCATGAACTATGTTGTTATAACGTTGGGTTTCGTCTACAAACGTATAGTTTGAGTTTAGCACGATCGAACTAGCACGTCTGCTCTCGACTGTGGTAATACAAATGCATGTCCAGCTCGATTTCCTTACCACGAGTATCACACGATATTTCACGCGAAGGGATTAATCACCGGGCGGTCATTTTTTTTATCCCTACGATTTCAGCGATTAATCCATTTTAATTACATCAATTACGTTGGAATAATTGATTAATTATGCCGTTACTTTCGACGGGGACGTAGCCTCGGTCGATTTATATTCAACGCTTTTCGAAACTCCAATTACTCAATCGTCTTTGACGGCTCGAGCTCGACTTTTATCGATGTTATCGTCGTAATAAAAACGCTTGCGCTTTCGCTCGCGAATGTTTTGACGAAAATACGCGGAATCGTTGGACCCTCTCGTGGTTAATGGTTGACCCAACGGTCGCGGAAAACAGAAAACGTGGCGAAACAGGCATTTCGAAGTAGTTCGAAACCGTGCGGGGTCCGGCAAAAGCTCGCGAGAGCGCACACGTGGCGTGTGTGTTCGACCAAGTCGCACGAATTCTGTCTGGCGATTTCGGGGTTCTCGCACGGCTGCACCCACACGTTCTCGTCACCCTGGCTTCCTTCCTACTACCACATGACGCCACGGAAGTTGACCTAGCTGCTATTTTCGTCGGATTTTCCACGTCGGATTAGTCCGCTTCTTTTTTTTTTCTCCATACCCACCGTGTTTCGAAGTTTCTGGGTATTTTCTTTTGTTCCGAACATCGCCAGTAATGTGGATTACGATGGGCGTATTTGAAAAATTTTCTGCCGAAAGATGAGCGCGTCCGGCACTGCTGTCACATCGAGAGGACGATTCTCATTGTAATAGTAATACTAGTAGTAATAATAATATTTAAATTATAATATTAAATGACTATTCAATAATAAAAGAAATGAAGAAATAAAAATAATAATAATAATTATTATTATTATAATAACAATAATTATTATTTTTTAATTCATTTTTCTTATTATTAATTAGTCATTTGATATTATATTAAAAATATTATTATTATTACTATGATTATTAGAATAACTAAGGAAAGATTACAGAGAAACAATAATAATTCTTAAGTAATCCTTCCTCGGTTTCCTTTAGTAATTTGTTGGTAATTTTAGTTTTATTGGTTTATTTTGTTATTTTCCTTTCCACAGTATTTTTTGGATAATGATAATAATCCTCATTATTATTATTGTTATTATTATCGCTATGATAATTTTTATCTCGTCAACTCGGAGTTATTGATGGATATGACAATCATTACTTTCTTACTATCTCGACGTGAATCAAACAAACGCTATTATCTTGCAGTGGTGATTATTAGACACCCAAGTGATGAATAATCCAGAACGGCAGAGTCCGAAATGTAAGAATAATAATTTCGAATACAAGTTCATAACGATGCTGTGGTTAAGAATCTTTGAAATCGGGCGGTAAAGTCTCGGGCGAGAGGTGAAAATCGTCGAGGAGAATACGGGAGAACAGAGCTCGGTTGAGTGAGTGCACGCGAGCACGATGAAGTGGACCCCGTCTCCGTCCTAAACGACGGAAGGGGAGATCGTGCCAGCACGTCGGCTAACCACCAGCGGTTTCCACTACATCGACCTAATCATCGGCCAAAACTATCGAGCCGTGCGGCTGTTTGCCGATTATCCGATCGCGAATTATCGCAACTTGTACGGGTCGAAGCAAGTGGACCGGATTGCGTCGCAGCTGACCGACACTTATCGACACTTATCGGCAGCGTGGCTGTCAACGATTTTTTTTTTTTTGCTTATGGCACATATTAATTTTTCTCGTTATGTACGTTGCTGAGATCACAATCGGAAATTGAGGGATGTGATTCAAATCATGCGGGAATTTAGCTCGTATAAAATCTGAATATGAATGGATTTCGCTCTTCCCCACTTGACGTAAAATAACCCATATAAACTTTCCAAACAACTACAATCAATATTAGGTATCAGGAGTCTCGAATATTCTAGTTATTTGAAAATTATTTGAAAAAATTCGATGATAACCGTCAGAGCCACAACGTAAACGTCGCGTGAGGTGACCCATATAATTGTCTTTTTCTTGTGAAGGTAGAGTTCATAAGCGTTAATTTCATATGCTATTCGATTTTTTTCAGAAATAATTAGTCGTTCCGTCAATATAATTACGGCAACGTCGAAACAATTTGTTGTATTCTGAATCAAAAACTCCACCTAGTTATTAAGGGTGGCTAGAACTGGACAAGGTTTGAAATGGGCTTGAATATATATTTTTTTAATCAAATTTCGAGCCGTCCCAAAAAGAAATTCGAAAGCGACTCAAATAACAAGCCTAATAATACTTAATTTAGCGGTTTCTTGTATTTCTAATTAAAGAAACGAGTACGTGGTTAGATTTATTGATATCGCGCGATATTAATTACTTCTTTGAATATCAATGAAAGTAGAATATTTAATGTATAAGCTTTTTTCACAGCATTGGCCCGTAAATGATTCAGTTCAAAAAGTTTCGCAATTAAAACAAAAAATACTTGTAAATTAAATTTATTCTTTTCGTTATCATTTTGTGGCTGACTATTTTGTCGATTTACTTATCGCCTGATTGATATAAAAAATTAGATTTTATGTTTCGTACTTTAATCTAGAGAGAGATAATAATAATTATAATATATTTTTCTCTGAACCAAAGAACCCGCGCTGAAAATTAATCTCTAATTATACGTTCGTGTACGCTTGGTTTTTCGTTTAATTAACTCGAGCACTGTAAACAATCCTGACCCGAGGCTGTCAGCCTGCGCAAATACCATCTTTCTCGTTTTTACCATTTTCCCTCATTCTTTTAGTTCGTCTGAATATATAAAATATTACTTATTATCATCATTATTCGTCGAGCAAGTGATACGAATAAATGTTCTTGCGGTCGTGATTTCGAATTCTGTTGAATCGAAAGTCAGTAGACAAGGATCCGTTTTCGTTTCGACGAATGCTCGCTAAATCGCTCATTATTGGCCTCGTTAGAGCAGTATCTCGGGAAGCATCGACTTTCAACCGTGTTTCCACGTTTCATTAGTCGCTCCCTCATCGAATTGCAATTCGTATCAAATTTCAACCCTCCTCGATTTCTCAACCCCATCCATCCGACAAATTCGCCTCGCAAAAGTTAATTAAAAGATTGATTTTATAAAAAAAACAGCGAAACAAAGGATTTCATTCGAAACCATTGTGAAAAGAAAGGAAAAATCAACGAGAGAATAATAAATAGATTAGAATAGAAGGAGAATAATAAATAGGGTAGGGTCGGACGTCTCGAAGGAGGCCATTACGTTTCCCCTTTCGTTGTAAATCTCTTGAGAGCGCTTACAGCATTTACAAGAAGGGTTACACGATCGCGATCGAGCTCCCGCTTTCTCCTGACATGCACCGAACCAACCCCCTTTGGTTCTCGTGGTAGCGCCATTGCCAGAGCGGTGATACTCCGTGGGGGTGCAGCAGTGATGGGACAGGTTCGTCGCTGGGTTCGGTGGACGTCGTCGTGAATGTAATCGCAGCTTCGTGTAGGCAATAGCTATAGAACTTTGTAGGTATGCCACGCACGCGAACCGGTTAACCCACTGGCCGAGGATGGCTAGCTGTTGGTAACCCCCACACCGACGTCTGGCCACGAAGGGTGTGTGTGTGTGTGTGACACAATGGGCAAAGCAGGAGGGACGAGGAGTTCATAGGTGTAATACACGTGAAGTGCGCACGTACGTAGCTCAATTCGAAGGTGGGTGAGAGTAGATAGACACAAGAGTCATGAAAGGTACGTAGCACGTTGGTGTACAGTAGAAACTCTCAAGAATTATTTTCTTTCTGGGGTATGGCGTGCCCCAGCAAGCTCGAACGTCTTTTACGGGCAGACTATTCTTTTCACTTGAAAACAATAGTGCGTATTTTTTGAAGCTTTTAAATCAGACCCAAGAGGTGTATTTAATTTTTTTTTAATTATTAAATCGAAAAGAAATTAATTTTCAAGGGAATATTTTCGGAGAAAATGGCACTAATAAGTGTGGTAGAGGTATGTCATACCCCTAGTGCACTACAAAGGTCAATGCTCTCGGCCTATGACTTTCTCTTTCGTATGCAGATACAGTGGAGAATAATGCCATTTTTTCGTTTGCTCAACAACTGATATACGTTTGCATCTGTTGCAAACGTGCATCTCGGTAAAGTTATTAGTCGAACGAATAAAGCATTGTACAAAACAAATTTTTGCCAGATCGCTGGTTGCAATTCTATTTAGAAACCTAAATTTATAGGTATGATACTTCTGGCCAGAGTGTTTCACTTCTTCATAAAGTTAATACAATTTTTGTGAGTCTCCTTCAAGAAAGACCATAATACAAGAAAATCCCGCATAAATTTCCAGCTAGCCAGCCCACCAGCCTCCGCCCAGATAACGGGGGTGACCTCCCACCTTCATCCATTCGACTTATCCCAGAGTCCTGCGTTTCAACACACGACTATGTATGAATTATAGGAAATACTCGAAACCAAATAACTCCTACCCCAAACAAACGCTGCAAAAGTGATAAGATATCACTCTCGAGGAAGCGTTACGAAGGAACCGACTGTATGTGCCGCTGGAAGGGGTGTTTGGATGTTGTTCCATAGGAACACGAGAAAGCTGGCGAACGTGGGGCCGGTAGGATGTATCAGGCAGTGTATAGGTGGCGAGGTAGGAACGTCCGACCCTCCTCTCGGTCTTGGCTGTCCGGTGACTACACAGCCGGCTAGCGAACTCACATGTCGTCGCTTCCCAGACTGCGAGAGGGTTCGGGGCCTCGGTAGTTCTGTTCGGTAGGTTTGCCGGGGGATTCTAACCCGTGGAAGGCCTCGACGGTCTCTACGGCTCCTCCGTCTGCTTCCCTGGCGAACGTTAGCTGCAGGTGGCGCAACGTATTTATAGCCGACCCGTGACTCCTCTTCCTCTTCCGTTTCCTCTTCCTCTTCCGTTCGCAGCTCTTCGCCACACGCGGACCCAACGAGAAACGTCGACGTAGCTTCGCCAACGTTCTCGCCCGAACCTCGAGAAGCGCTTTCTTTCGAGCCCTCTCCTCGGACGTTTTCTCCGAGTCAAGTCGCTTGGTTGCTTCCGGTACCCGGCACAGCCACGATCCCACCGCTTGGGAAAAACGAAGAAAAAAAGAAGAAAACACACTCGAGAAGCGAGTTTGAAGTTTGTGAAAGAAGAGAAACTCTCGGATTATATACTACAACGACACTCTCAAACTTTCTTTGGCCCTTACACTCAACTCCGATTCGCCCTTATTGTTGAAAAGGTCAGAACGGCGGTTTTTTTTTTTTGCTTCTGGCGAATCGATAAGAAGAATCTTATTCACCAACCATTGTTGCACGTTTTTCAGTTAAACTGAAATGCGGAACAACATCGACGAATGTGAATGAAAAGGCTGGAGTTGAAAAAAAGAAACGTCAGGGAAGCTCGAAAACTTTAAGGTGACGAGTTCTATGCGTTCTATCTCGTTCGGTCGATCTAGCTTGGAGAGGAAAACGGTCTTTAAGAGACTCGAGTCTGGTTGACGAGTCAGACGTATTTCATTCTCGTTACCGAGAATCCCTAATGGCCTCCGGTTCTCATCCGGAATAGTTTGTTTTCATTGCGCGTAACGCGAGATAAGACCCGCAACATGGCTGACTGACGAACGAGCAACACGTAGTTCGTGTTTGCATTTCTGGAAACTCGGCATAATTCACTTTTCTACACGCGCCAGTTTCGCGATAGGAAATGTTAATTGCCGACTACTGCGGGATTTCATTCGCGAACGCTTAGCAAAACGGAACGTAGCTACTTCAATTCGAAACGAACAAAAGGAACCGAAATCCTAGTGAATCAAATTCATTCTATCAATTCAATAATTGCATGATAAATCCATTTCGTATGAAACAGTATGAATATCAGCATTCGCTACAATTTTTTCGACTTCTATTTTTTATTTATGTGGAGATTTCCAGATCAATCGAATCACGATTAATTCCGATGACTATTCTTTACGTGAGTTCAGGGCAAGTCCGTGCATTTCCTGCATTCTAATCGTCATCATGTCAATGATTAGATGATATTTGACATAATTTTCGGTATCGTTTCTATGTTCACCGGGCATTCAAGCCGAAGAATAAAAGACGGGTTTCATTGAGTATTTCGTCGGATTAGGGTACACGATAATACCACAGAAGTTAGGTTTGAGGGTATACGTACGGATGAAAGGTCGACCGATCGTTTTGACAACATTGGCGTCGGTGCGGCCCCCGATGATCGATGTTTCGTGAACGATAATAGCGGCTCTCTCTCTACATCGCCATTGGACGCACATACGCGAGTGCACGAGGGGGCGCCCGAGCTTCGGACTAATGCAAAACGGAGATAGCCCGGAGTCGCGTGATCGGATACATCCTCAGTGACCAGCACGAACAAACGGATATCTGTGGGCTAGTCCGGCTCCCCCATTCTGCGGTCGGCGTGCGGTTCAAAGCACAGGTCGGGTGATGAGCTGCGTTGGCTTCCTAGCACATAATCAAAGCTGCCTCGCAACAATGCCGGAGCCCTGATTTTCCATTTCCCTCTTCGCTTTAGCCGCGCGAAACCCCTCCGGCGTTGTTCTTCTACACCGCGAACGTTGCGTATCGGGATCGCGGTGGGTCGAACGAACTCGCGGTCGTTCGAATTTTCCGAGGAAACATTTTTTCCTACGCGAGAGTCTGTGTCACCAAACACGGGGAAAAAGGAGATGAATAAATACTGCCAATCGATTTTCGGGTTTGTGATGTGCAGACATTGGAGCCGAATCGTATTAACGCGGAGCTAGGGAAGGAGTTGGGATAGGGAATAAACGTGGAATGAGTCTGGAGGAGAAAAAATATATTATTTGATTTTTTTGATACAAAATATATGTGTTTAGTTGACTGAATATTCATTCGACATCTATTCACAGCTATTTTCATCGAAATATAAATAGACGTTGTACAAAAAATCGAAATACATTAATGTTCCTTCAATTAATAATTAAAAGATTCCATTATTACGATAAATTATTATTCGAACGTGGATAAAATATTATTCCAGAATTATTAGACACAATCCACATATGTGAAGTCAGCCAGTGACATTTATCATTCTCCATAGTCTTATGGAAATATGATGTACTATCAATTATTTTCCGAGTCACACGTCGATTAAGCCAAAGTAATACGTCGACTGAGCCACGTTTTGTGCGAGTAAGAACTACAATCACATGGATTACTTCTTAAAATCCATTATCAAACCCAAGTTCTCGCATCGAGCAGTAGTGAGAAAATAAACAAGTCCACCGTTGTGTTTCATATACCGTCCGTATTCGCGAGAAACGAAGTGTGTCGCGCATTCAGTTGGAAATTTAAGTGAGCCCGAATGCTTTGGCACGGTTTCCTCTCGTGTTTGTGCCCGAGCTCGGGCCCGAGAGAGCTCAGGGTAACATCGTGTGTCTGTTCGTGGTGCGGCTTGGCGAGAAAATTGGTGCGCCGTGAGAGGATTCGGTGGAGAACGAGAAGGAGAGAAGTCGTCGCCGAGCCGTGAGGATGAGAATAAGAAGTTCGGCAGTGCCGCGGCATTGCGGAGTGTGTGGAAAAGAATGAGAGCAGCGCGTGGCGGTGTCTGTGCGATTGCGGGAAGAAGGAGAACGAGGATGTAAGAGCGAGAAAACGTTAGAAAAGCGCGCTAGCGGCGGCAAGGAAAACGGCTGGAAAAGCAACAGGTGTCGACGCGGAACTGGCTATCCAGCAGCAGCGCAACCAGCCCCAGCCTCCTTCTCTTCTTCTCCTTCTCCACCTCTTCTCCTTCCACCTCGCAACCTCTGTCTCACGGCTTCATCCCTCCCGCGCTACATCCCTCCGGCACTCCACCTTCACTCCCGGGCGATTCTCCCCGACTCCGCGGGCTCGTGGCTCTCGTGAAGCCTCGACCCTCTCATAGATCCTCACCGAAGATAGCAAAAATGTTTAATGGGGTGAATTCTCCGGAAAACACCACCGCCGGTGAAAGATTCTCGGTTGTAACGCTGACCTCGGAAAATATCGCTTTTCCCGATCGGTTCCGCATTAACTAACAGCACGAAGCAACTCGCGAGTTCTTTTATCGATTTTACGAAACTCGTTTTTATTCTTGTCACTGAGAGTTTCGTTTGGAGTAACGTTTGATACTCGTGAGCGGTGTTAGGTTGCGCTGCCATTTTTACATTTAACGCATGAATTTATTTATATAAATATGGCGTACGTGACGAGTATAATATATTCTTTTTATATTTGGAGAGTGTATGTATACGTACGATATCACGTGACTGGTACATCGAGGGTCTATCGGTTTTTGCACAGCTCTTTTTTATTTTTATACTCACTTACAAATATATATGTATGTATATGTCTATATCGATTTGTATACAATTTGCATACACAAAATATTCATATTTCCCGAGGAAAATATTTTCACCACACGAGCACGTGGGAAAAAAGCAGAACAATACAAAAATCATCCCCCGGGCTGGGAGAAACACACGCTCCCATAATTGTAACGGCAACACTAATTTTCATCCAGCCCCCGAGCGAATCAATGTTCCAACGAATAACATTTATTTCTCCGTGCATTTCATCGGGATCGAGAGTCGAAACGATTTTGTTTCCTTTTCTATATGCGACTCAACCGGAAGCCGGTGGTTGATTCGGAGAATGTTCAACAACATCCCAACGGAAAGGTCTATAGAGACACTCCGGGGATGAGTTCTCGTCGTACATCGAACGTACCGAGGGTTAACGGTATTTCCGTGAAGTTGGTCGACGTTTCCGATTGCCATTCGAGCTCGGCGTGTCTTACTTACGAAACTGAAATCCCTCGTAGAAACGCGGAACGCCGCGAACGAGAGAGAGACCGAGGGCAGGGTCGAGAATGCAATCGTCTGGAATGCCGAGGGTCTAAGACTCTTGGGTTGGCAAGGTATATCGTGCGAATGGAATTTCACACTCGAATACGAGGTCGACCGACATTTCGAAGTAAAGCAGGACATTCCGAGAACGAGAAGCCCGTAAGGTTCGTTCGCGTTTCCACGGCCGGCTCCGGTTTCCGTTTCCGTTGCATTCGTCTTTGGGATCCTCGATCGGTGGGGGAGAGCCGGATTCTCGAGAAAAGGAGAGGGTTGTGTCTGCGCGTTTCGCGTATTACAAGATGCTGCTGTTGGTGTTGCCGGTGGGAAACAGAATCTCGGACATGAAGCGTCGCGCGCCGGAGAGATGAGGCAAACGAGTACGACGGAGCTCGGAGGGCGGCGGGGGAGGAGACGGCGGGGGTGAGAGGGACGAGTAAAGATCCGAGGCGGGGGGAGAGGAAAAGGCCGTGAGAGAAACACCGCCTCGAGTTTCTCTTCGAGACGCGGTGAGAGCCTTTCGATGTTTGCCGCGTTTTAAAAGGATGGAAAGGAAGCCGGCAAGTTTCACTTTTTTTATTTATTTATTTGTTTATTTGGTTTTTTTTTTTTTTCGTTTTTTTTATTATTTATTTTTATGTGTTTTTTTTTCTGTGACGGCAGGCGAAGGTGAAGAAGCGGAAGGTGGATGATAAATGTCCGGGACGAGGGAGAATTACTCCCAGGGGGAGAGGCGGTGGTGAAAGGATACTGGGGGTGATATTTTGTCATTGTTTTTACGCATTCTCGCTTTCTGGGTTCTCGGTGCGCGTTTATCAATATTCCGACTTTCTATGTGTTTCCGTCTGTGTCACCGAATGAAGAGACGGAATATAAAATTAGTTGGCGATGTTACAAAAAGCTTGATTAAATTTTGACACCATTTTGAAAAAACCCCGACGCTCTCATAGTCCGGAGAAAAATTCGGTTCGACTCGAGAATTTTATAATTATATGAAATTTATTTAATCAAAGTGAAAAGTGTATACAATTATAATATTTTCATGATAGTATAGTTGTAGATTCTTTTGGGTCGTACATAATTTTATTTACGTATCAATGACATCTTTTGAATGATTTTCGATCATCGTGAGATAAAAAAATGATTTCGCCTTATCGGATGACATTAATCGCACATCAGTTGACCAAATAAAAAAAAATGTTATTGGCCATTCATTCTTACAGCCCGTTTTAGGGAGTTCAGTGGCTTCGCGCGCGGATCTACGTTACGAATAATTTCGTACGCTGTGCGTGTCAGTGATCTATAACCCCGGGACGGATAACCGTGCCGATTTAAACGCCGAAATAATCGTCGGGGGCTTGGCGCCGGTTGCCCTCGCCAATTTTCAAGCTATCGTACTTTAATCGCTGACAATTTGTTAAACCCTCAATTCAGCCATTCGCGGGATGATCGTAATGGCTCGTGTCGGTTATGACGATTGCGAATCGTTGCAATTATCTCGCACCCTGCACGTCAGCTTGGACGAGTTCAAACCCGAAGCGGTAGGATAGGAAAGTTATCTGTGAAATCAGCTGCGCATCAAAAAAATCGAAAGATCCTCCGGAATTTAAATTTACCGACGTATTAATTCGATCGATTTACGACTCGCTATTCGAGCAGCGACGATCGCACTGACGAGTGAGACGATGCCAATTAAGTATCTCTAAGTACTCGCCATCAATTAACGTCGTTTCAAAGTCGTTGCAGCGATAGAAATGAACGACTTCGCTTCCGCGTTTCATTTTGTCACCCGAACCCGCATTTTGTTTCATACGCATGGTTTTTTTTTCGTGGAAAATGATACAGCAATGGACAGGAAAAATCTTGGGGGATTGTTACGCCCGTAGCATCTGCTCTCGCCGACCTCGCAATTTCCGTTTCCGATGGCTTGTTTTTGCCATTGAGTGTACCAAATGTTACACCGCGCCATTGCTCACAGATTTCGATTCAGGGTCTCGGAGCTTCGTACATCCGTTGTTTTCCCAGAACTGAGCGAATAAATCTGAATATATGACCGTATAACGTCGGCCATATCTCGAGATCAAGCCGTGGTCCATTGCACGGAAAATATCACAGCCTCTCTCTCTCTCTCTATATATATATATATAAATATCTAAATATAAATGTGTGTGCAAAGACCGGATTTTGAAGAGATTTATTTATTCAAAAGATTCACTCGACGAAGAGTTTGTCGCATTTGTGGCCAATAGTTTGTTTCGAATTGATTGACCGATTGATTGTATCTCGGAAATGGTCACGTGGTATATTACCCGGTTGTTTGTTACACGTACACAAGAGCAATGTGCATGTGGTTGAATCGTGTTCTCGACACGAACGGTATGACCGGCATTAGTGTAATTCCAATGGACTTTGCGGATGCAGATATGGCGTCGGAACAGTTCTCAACCTGGTAATCAAATCTAATCCGGCACGGAGGTTCTGGGCAGTAACCGGCAGCCGATGTTACGTCGGATTAACGTGTTATACGACGATCGGTGGGAGAAGGTGCGATAGCATCGATCATTTCAACGCGGACCCGAAAGTTCTGGGATTAATCTCGGACGATTGAATATGAAATTTTTCAAATGCTTTTACAACATTTTACGACAATCGTTGGATCCATCGATTTTTAGAATAATTGTTTTTGTTTCTCTACAAACCAGGATTTTCTGTGTTATTGGTTTTTTCGATTTGATTTTGCTTTCGTAAACGAATAACGATAAATGTAAAACGTTTCGACATCAAAAAAGCAATTATTCAGTTTTATAATGGAAAATAATCGTCGATGTAATTTTTTTTCTTTTTCATGGAAATAACTGAATTTCTAAATAATTCGAATGCTTCAATAAACAATTTTTTTCGTCGCAAAAACCCGATCGATAGTTACACGAGAAAAACGAATCGTTGAGTCAAACGATAATGAGAGACTTCGCTATTCACCGAACTACTCGTAAACAGACGACTGGTATCGCGATTTCCGGGTTTCCGCAACGAACGAATTGGAATTTTACGAACGAGAAAACAAACGTTAAGTCCCAAAGAACCGGAGACGGCTTTGGGTTAGTCCGAAAAGAGAGTGCCGAGGTGGAAGAAGTGCGGGGGAGGAAGTGGAGCTGATTTGAAAGATAGAAGGTAGCCGAGGCGATCAAGAAACGGTTGCGGAAGAGCCGCGCGTCTCTGGCGCAATCTCGCATGCAAATCGTCTCGGGTCGGGGTTAGGTCGGTGGAAGAGAAACCGAGACGGCTGTAGTGCTCGCACGGGCCACCGAACCTCCCGGCTCCTAGGTCACGATGCTACAACGTCGACCCCCGGTCCGCCCTTTCAACCCCTCCCTCCGTCCACGGGCCGCAGGGTGCAGAAAGCACTTTTGGAAAAATTTATTTCCTTGCGATATCGACCTGCACCTACATGCAAATGCCCCCACAGCACAGCCTTATGGAACGTGTTTCGGTCTACATATTTTCCATACAACGTTCCATACTTTTCTTCATTTTTCCACGTTATGCCTTGTTTTCATATTCTTTTGCCAATGGTATGATATATTTATGTACGGTTTATTCTACGGCCACGAAGTAGAATGTACGGCAATATCGTTGGAAATAGTTTAGAATTGAAAAATTTGTAACAATGAGTGAGAAAAAAATACATTTTCTGAAAGAAAAACCTGCATCAACGATGAATGTTTATTACTGATAAATGTCATGTGATTTAATAATAATATCCAGCTTTGTATCCACCATTTTTTCGTGCCAAATGTGTGAAATAGATTTTCATGAAATTTAGTTGACTTAATGTAAAGAATATTCTTTTGTGAGTATAATAATGCCGGAATATTTGTGAAACTTAAAAAAAAATAAAAAATGAAGGGTTGCACCACGTGGAGTTGAGAAAATGGCAGACAAATACGCAAAATTCGCAAGGGTGGAAAGCGCGGTACGGCGCCACATCGCGGGAAAGTCTAATTCCGTAGCCGGAAAACTTTTTCGTCCGCGGGAAACTTTCGTGAAAAGTAAACTCGCTCGCGCGCGACCGGTGAATTTTCCCTTCTGTATAACTCCGGTGCTTCTTTCTTTGCCCTTTTGCGTTTGGCTCGCGATCTACCTCTCTTATCTTTAAATTAACACCGTGCGGCCGGCAGAGATAAGATCGCGCCGCGCGTGGCTTCTTTTCAGAAAGCGATAATATCTGTGATGGGGGCTCGTTGCGGTAAAAATGGTCGTCCCGCGGTTTGCAGCCTCGAAAACTCGGCAAATCCCGACTGCAATTTATGCAACAAGCTTGCGCCTAGCAGCCTGTCGGAATTTATTTACCGAAAAATCGACCAAGCTTTTATAGGTAAATAAATTTTCTCGAGAGAATTTCAGCAGTTATCGGATTGACGTGAATACCGTAATCAGTAGATGACGTTTTTCCGCCGCATTTTCAATTTTCTTTTCCATTTGCATTCGCCAAATGCATTTCTAAACTATTTTTTCGGTAAAATCGTGTAACTATGCGCTTGTCTCACGTTCCGTGGTAAATATGAAAACCCATCGACACTCAATTATCATATTTTGAATCAACCAACATTGTTCGAAACAATACGTAAGCTCCCCTTAATTTCCCAATAAATTCGGATTCACGGAAAATTAACCGTATATTCAATCTGCTGTAAAACAGCGGATTAGCGGTACGATTGAAAAGGGTGTGGCTTGGTTTAAAATCTACGGGTTGCGCGAGGGTGGATGTAGCGGGACAAGAGAAAGAGAGAAGCGAGGGGAGAATTCGATTGGTGGGAGGCGTCGCGACGCGGCTAAATCTATTTCTCTTCCCGGTCTGATGCGGCAACGGTGTGATTTGAATACATCGAGTTAGTGGCGCGTGCTAGGACTAGCGAATGCACGATCTCCACCCCCCCCTCACGGTTCGCGCGCGAAGGGAGGCCACCAATCTCGGACGCTTTGCCGAGGCACTCATTACTCGCCTTTTCACCGATTCACCGGAGAACGTCCTCTTTGCCTGCCTTCGGAGCTTTCCCTCGGCCAAGATCGATTCCACCTGATACCAGAATGGCTCGGCACACAGGCGCACGGCGCAAACGCCCTTTCTCAGCCCCTTAACGATATCGGAATTCCGTAAATAATGTCAAGACCCGTGGTTACATTCTCAAAAGCGGCAACGTCTCACGTCTCTGATACAGCGATATCTTGACACCCGATATGTGTATATATATATATATATATATACATATCCGTGTATAGATATATCCAGCAAAAGGAAAAAATGGGATGTACGAGTTTGCGGGTAAAAACGGGGAGGAGAGTACCCCCGGTGAATTGAGAAGAGTGTGAGAGGCACTAGATGCTGATAGGAGAGTTGCCGAGAGGCTCCGACGACGACACCACTCCGAGTCCTCACATAATTTGATATTTAAATGAAGTTTAAATAGTTTGCAACAGCAATTTGTCTTGGAAAGTTACGTGAGCTAGGTAGAACGCGGGCGTATATACGCCTGGCCGTCGAGCCGTCGAGACACACGTATACGAACCCACCCTCTTCAACGTTCTATCCGTCTCTCTCTCTCTCTCTTTCTCTCACGCGCTTGCAACCGCTTTCTCACAGCCTATGCATCAGAGTGAAAAGCTCTTGCGAAACGCGAGGGGGTGTGAGATCTCATAGGAACGAGTACCGTAAGCGGCGTTCCCGGATAACGTGCCAGCCTCTTCGGCCCCTCCTCTCTTCATCTTCGTGTGACACCGGCCCTGTCAACGTTCTCTCGCGGGCGTTTCACCAGACTCCGAGCCTTTGCGTTTGTCTAGCCCTAGAACAACCCCGTCCCGCTGCGCCCGCGACCACCTGCCGCTCGAGACCCGAGATCCCTTTGACAGGCCCTCGTATAAGACTCACCTTGCATCGTGCTATCATATTCACGTCTCAGGTTTTAAGATTCTACGTAGCACACGAATAGCGATATAATCCGGGGAATAATATTCAACGGTTGGACATTTTTTTTTTTTCGAGGACTAATATCATATTTAATGAATTTGATGAAAAAGAAAGTAATTACTTAAAATTAAAGAAGGCGGGAAATAATTGCGATTCCGGAAGATAAAACAACGACAACAAAAACGTCTCACATAATAGGAGAATAATTATTTTGATTTGAGAAAACCAAATGTTTAAGAGTTTGATAGATTTTGAATTTTAAACTCGAGTCCTAAATAGATTCTTCGTATAACCTTCGTTATAAATTTTCCAACCACCATACATGTCATCAGAAAATTATACGTTCCATTTCGAGACAGAAATTGCAAATTACGATCGATATTTTCCAGTCCATTGTGGTGAAAACAAAACCGCATTGTTTTCTCGTATGCGCATAATCCTTCGAGATTTCAGGATAACGATGGCGATCCTCCGCTACGCGTCGCTACACGGCACCGCGGTTTTCTCCATGCTCTTCCGGAAACGAACGAACCGACGGTTATACTCGCCCAGCGCAATGGCTGTGTGGGAAACACGCCGGGTAAAGATTTTCATGGCTTGCCGTGTAACAATAATTGTTATTTTACGCGTTATTCCGGGCGCGCAATCTTCCTAATTGCCGTTGCTTTAAGCCGTTCATACATACGATGCGGAACGGCGTTCTGCGGGAGGTAGAGGGGGGGAGGAGGGGGAGCTGAGGGACCGCGAGTGGATGGCACGACGGCGTCGGGTTCTGTTCGAAAAGCGGAAAGTAAGCGAATTTCGCGTGACGACCGGCTCACTCGGGAATTAACTATTCCTCGAGACTTGCGTCCCCCCCCCCCTTCCCTTCTCACACCCCCGAAACCGCTTTCTCGTCAATTTCTCGGGCAACTAATCAAAACTTGTGTTTCCACCGCGCAAATCTCCACCCGGATTTCTGCGATTCGTGGGACACACGATTTATAATATGCCGCTTCGAGTCCGCACCTCGCGACTGTCAAAAAGAATTCGTTAGATTTTTCGTGACATATTTCATTATTTTTTATTTTGTCCTTCTTTGCCACGAGTTAATATATTGCACAGTATTATTTTGGTAATATTTTTTTAATAAAAAAGTACCCAGGAAAGGAATTATTATTCGATTATTATAATCGTAATTTTATTTATGTCGATGCGGAGACAACGTCGAATTATCCTTTCGCCACGTCGTTAAAAATAATACGAAATAATTTTGACAAGAATTCTAACCCGTGACACATTTGCTCTGGATTGAGGGATATAGAATTTCATATATCCGACTGAATTATTCGAGATCGTGAACTGACGAAACGGGCAAAAAGACGTGGAACACAGTGAAAAATTCTTGAGAACAAGACAGCCCTCGGAACATCAGCTATCGGGGCGAGTGTTCGAGCTTTCGTGGAAACAAAGTTGATATTAAAATCAATTCGATAGTTTGGCGAAGAGTTAGACCGAGTTTGTAAGCTTAACGGCTCCCTTTGGCCCCGTTCGCTTCTTTCACAGTATATTGAAGTTTAGTCAAGTTCACCCGGTCTATTTGCATTCGGGCGTACGCGGTACGCCGCGATGAAACGTCGACCGCCTCTCGCAAAGACGAGCAAATAGCAAAGAACCGCGAGGAAAGAGGGCGAACGTCGAGAGAAGGAGCGGATGAGAAAAAAAATAAGTTCACCGGGTGAAAGAAGCGTAGAGAGGTCGATGGCGTGGCGGTGGCGCGGGTCGTGTGCCGGTTTTAACCCAGCACGGCCACAAAGCTTCGAAGCACGAGGCAAAGCTAACAAACTCAGATCAACGAAACCAACAAAGCGAACCCACTTGCCCTTTGCGCACACTTTCACCGTCGACTTATTATTTTCATATAATTAGATGCGTCCGTTATCCCGGGTCTGGAAAAATGAAAAAAATAATAATAAAACAGCAACAAGAAATTATAGAGGGGTTAGTTCCGCGTTTAAGCAGATAAAAACACACATCTAGAATATTGTTCACCTCGATTTATGGATAAGTTCATATTTTCAAATATTCGAAATAATAAAATAAACGATCTTATTGTGTGAAATATTTATTTTATTTTATCTTCAATTTATTATTATTATTATTATTATAAAAAAAACTAATAAAATAATAATAATAATAATAATACATTATATTATTATATAATAATAATAATAATAATACATTATATTATTATATAATAATAATAATAATAATAATAATAATAATAATACATTATATTATTATATATTATAATAATAATAATAATAAAATAATAATAATAATACATTATATTATTATATATAATAATAATAATACATTATATTATTATATATTATAATAATTATTATTATTATTATTATTATTATTATTTTATTAGTTTTTTTCAACAGAATCTACGAATCGAACAAGTAGAATCCGATGCAAATTGGTTGAGTCTGTAGAATCGACTACAGAAGCCGTAACCAAAGTACACAGCCTAGCATCTTCGGTAGTCCAAGTGCGAGTCAACCGCAACCCGGAAATTGCCGAGACTCCCTGTTTTGTCATTATAAGAACTCCCGATGTGCCACTACGGTGAGAAGCTGAAGCACCGTTGTAATTGCAATAACACCGTAACAACGGAACCTTTGGAAACCGAGAAAACGTGGTATGAGTCGTGGTTTCGAAATTGTGCAATTAAAAGTCCACGTTCTTCGCTCCGTACACGAGCGAACGAGTGCCCAAAGCGGCGAATCCCCCTCCGGCGTTAGCTCGCGAGCGTAAAGGTTTTATGCTCGTCGACGTTGCCGCGGGGCTCGTTGGCCGAGTTTTCCCCTCGATCGGGCTTGCGGAGCTTCGTTCCTCAGCTTTACAACCACCGGTCGACCCACGGCCGATTCATGCATTTCCACAATTGTCCGGTCAAATTCATTCATCTCGAAAATTCGTTGATGCCACACTCGTACGCCATTTTGGCACGACCGCGTGGAATTCGTGAGGCTTCTCGCTCGTCAACCGTCGCCGGTGGTTGCCTCGTGAACGATGGAAGGCTTTCGAGATTACGGGCAACAAGGTGTGAAATATACATAAATTATAAGTGCAGATAGTGCGCGGAACCGCGTTGGTTTGTGAGCTCGGGTTTGGAGAAATTTGGCTGGGAACGAAGTACAAGGTGGGTTGTCGGGAAGCAGTGGGTTTTTGCTAGATGCGAAGGAAGCAACGGCAATGGGGGAAGGGAGAGCAACGACGGTCTGGGCGACGTGACTGCACGTTGGTTCGCATTAAAGTTATGAATATAAATCACACCGTCCCGTTTCTCATTCCTCGTTTCACCCTTCTTTCGTGCCTCGGTGTTTCCAAACACCGATATCCAACGCACCAACACCAAAATCCTGGCATCAAACTCGCTTTCTCCCTCTTTCGACCGTACGTGCCGCCCTATTCCCTTTTCATACGTAACCCCACGATACACATTGCCGAGTAGACAGCTTAGAACCTCAGTCCCGCTCGAGTGATACCTACATAGCCAGAAAATATACCTCTTCGACCGCCATAGACTCCTCTACGTACATCCTGTCGAAGTGTACCTGGCTGTCCGAACATTTATCAACTCGCTCGATATCCGCAGGTAGCTGGGATGTTTTTTTTTTCTTTCGAAAATCACGACTCTCGCCCGACTGGTGTACATTCGTGGCTTCAGACTCGCGAGACACACTCGGAAGGGTGAAAAATAGGGAGTATGGGGGAGGAGGGGGTGGAACGAAGTAGGTAAAGCAAGCAACCTCAAAGAGTTGCGAAGGTGAGGATCTCTTCCGTGGAAGCCTGCGAACCCTGGAGTATCTCGAGAGCTGCCAACCCGGCAGTTCGGCGGTGTCAAAGTGGCGGGCCATAACTCACCCCGTGAGGTTTCATGTCCCCCTGGCACGCACACTCGTCGCTGTATTCGCCACCATCGCGAGTTACGTACATAGCCCGAAGGTTCTTGCCAGACATCGACACACGGACGAATCTCGAGTCGTGTGCAAGAACTACGGCGAAGCTCACGACCACCTTGACAACACGTATATCCTTCGCGGATACCACGCGAGCCGGTTTATCGGATGTAACCGTGGCACTACAGCCACGACGACGTCGACGATCGTATTTCTCGACTCTTCCACGGGGGTTACCCCTAACTGCTCGGTGAAGGACCGAATGACCGGACGACGCTCGTCTTTCGCCAACATATTCCAAATTGAACAAGAGTTTTATGGCGACGCTGGGGATACGTTTGCCAACGGTAAACTCGTTTGCGTTAAATGCGGGGTTGCAACTTTGCTCGTCGTTTCTCACGATACCGACGTTGTTATCGGCTCGCACTATGTTCTACGGTCAGATTTATTTTGCCGAATGATTAGGTTCTTAAGTATTATAATCTTGGGTTATTATCTTTATTGAAATATTTTTTATTCTATTATCTTTGCGTTGTTTTAATTTAGTAAAGGTAAATTAGAAAATAACATCTGGATGTCATTGGAAAATGGGAGTTTAACAATTATATAATTAACAAGAAATTTTTATTTATTCGTTTATTCTATTTCAAGTCATAATTAACAATTTTTTGGTTTGGAAAATTTATTGATTATCGACGTTTACGCTTTTTATAGGGGCTTTACGAATCGATGGATAATGCTCGCACGTAGATGCTCGAATATAAAGTAGATAAGTCATGCCGAAGACTCGGGGGATTCGGAAAATCGAACACGATCGGACGATACGATAAATCTCGAACTCGATTACAAAATCTATCGATAGCTCCGTGTCATACATAATCAATGCCGAAGAAGCTTTCGGGTTCGCGTTCGCGGCTGCTTTGACATCTGTAGACGGAGATTTTGTCACCACCGAATCCGCGACGCGGATAAATCGAATTATGACAAATTTACCATTCGCACGACTTTACGATACTTAACCGTCTTGTCTAATTCGTTCTGCTCGTGCGATACCAGTCGATTTCGCAGTTCGGATGGAATACTTTCTCGGCGATTGAAAATAGAACAACCCTGGACTGAAATTTCTCGTGTCTGGATCGTGGCGAATTTCCCGTAAAATAGCGATTAAATCGAGCACGAGTTACATGAAAATTGACGATTATTTCGGCACTGAAAGCTGTTGTTACAATTCTGCATCAATATTCATGATAATAAAATTTTGAATCAACGTTTGACAGTAATGGGCAAGTATGGATCCAAAAGTACCATCTGGAAATAAGATAAATAATATAACATTCCGTTTTATTATCATCTTTTCTCCTTGAAAGCTTCGTTAACGATTCAACTGCATTACTCACAGAATCACTTACGACTCGCTTCTTCGCACACTATTCTTTCAAATTGTTATGAATTATTTCGACGTCTACTCGAATAATTTCCCTGGATAATAATTGAACAAGCAGAAACCTCGCAAATGTACCGTTTAATCTTGTGATTAACCAGTAATGGTTGAGAATTAATTACCGGTGACCCAAAGCCATACGAATCACTGATTCATTGCGCTTCGGCAGATCCACGTTATTTGAGATAAATTTTCTAACTACAAGATTTGGGGGAAGAAAAAACTAAAATATTTGTCAAAATTTCGTATGATAGCAAATGTTTTTATTCGATAATGAACTTTCAAAAATTGTTATTAATGTTGTTGTAGTTGCGTTATTGTTATTAATTGCTGTTGATTTTTATAGAGCTGTTTTCGATTGTGTCTATCATTGCCATTGTCTGCAATTTTTATTAATGTACTTATAATAATATTAATTACGAACACAGAGGCCTGCGCTAATCTCTAGCCGCGAAATTAGGTTTTCGTTTGCCTATAATATTCACGAACGCGTATCATCTTGTCGACACGGTTGAGGAACACAAGCCAATGCGTGGTGCCTGAAGAACTTCGTTTAATGGACCACCATCCCCGTACAAATGGAAAACTCGAGCTGTCACCGCGAGCGTAGTTGTTCGAGAGCAATGGGACAATAGTCGAGCGACGTTCGCAGACCGGCAAAGAAGCGAGTACCGAGCGTAGCAAAGCGCACAGTCAGAAGTCACGTTGAAAAAGCACGAAATTTTTTGCGTCATTCTGGCACCGGCATTGCAGCAGCCAGGTTTCACTGGTTTTCCACTCGGCGAAGCGCGGATTCCGGGCTGTCGGATTAAATTCGGATCGATATTTTTATCGGCCCCCTTGCGCTTCCGCGGCTTGCCTATCTCCCTTTCTCCCGCGGTAAACCCATTCACCACATCGATGAGACTACGTCTTTCTTTTTATCGCTGAGACATTTTAATGATCACTTAAAAATTCTCATTTACGTTTCGTACACACAGTCGGGAATGAGAACAATGCAGAACTGCTTTTGGGACGGTCGAGGCGGATAAGAATTATTGGTGGAACATTGATTGTCCTTCGCTGGATCGATTCGGTTGAATATATATGATATATGGTTCGGTAATGGTACATCCTGAAATCCGCAGAAAAGTGAGAATAATGAAAAAGTTGAATAAAATGATGGTTAATAATATAACGAAATGTAGTCGAACAAGACGTTATTTGTATTAGCAATTGTTTCTATTAGCTATGAATATTAGGGACGATATTTGTAATACATACAATGTGAATATATAAGAATTATATAAGTTTATATAACATGTATACAGAAAAACATTGAGCCTAATTTCGTCTACAAAGGTCAAATTAGGTTTAACATTTCTGTTTTTTTTTTCTAATCCATTTAAAATTAGAAAACGACCGAAATAAGAACCACCACAATCTTTACACATAATCTATATTTGTCGAATTATCATCTCAAAGTAGTGAATTTTCGGGAAATTATCACAAGCTGACAAAATCATTCGTTAATGGATGACCATTTAATGACAATGTGTCCACTGACTCCACGTAAAATACGGCTTATCGGGGATGATTCACGCGCACGAGTGTGGGTAAACGAGAATCGGTCTCGGTCAACAGAGCGGTAATCCATGTGCCAGAACGCACACGGGCTTACGAATCACGCGCTCACGAGTATTACCTCAGCCACGTATGGCACCACGGAAAAGGTGGACGCGCCGGACACCCAATGGCTATTTACCAGTCCGAGCTTGCTGCCATCCGAGCTCGCGAAGCTAAGCGCCCATTTATTAATCATATCTTCATTACATGGACTCTGAATATTTTAACGGATTTCGCGCGTTTCGTCGACTCGGCTTAATACATCAACGTTAATCCCTTTGTGATCATCGTTCTTATCATCGTTGAATATACCATTGTCAAATGGCACAATGACAGCTCGGCAAGCACCCCATCGGGTTCTTTGATGTGATAAGAGAATACCGGATATACCGGGTAGCACGATTTTCTTCGAAATATCTTGTTTGAGTAAATTGCGGTCGGGGTTGACGAAGCTCGTGAAGATGAAGTTATTTCTAAGCTAATTAAATGCGACCTTCTCATAATTTCCATGAGTTTCAGACACGATTGTATTATTCTAACTCGTAAAAGAAATCGAGATTTCATGGAATAGTTGACGAATCAGAGAAATTGCAAATGTTTTCGTAATTGAGTAAATAAATTTCATGTATTATTCTAGCGGCGACCAATTTATGTAATAGCATACATTCATTTTCAGTCTCGAAATTTTCCAATTACCTCGTTTGTTTCATTTCCACCTACGAAATTAACAACGCACCTGATCAAGAACCACCGTTGTTCGTACCGCGATAAAACTTCGACACATCCGCAGGCACTGCGGTGCGGATGACTCTTCAAACTAATTATAATGGAAATAACGGGTGTGACGAATGCTCGTATCAGAACCAGCGAGTAGTACTAATCCGTCGCGTCGCATCCCAACGGTTGCAGAGGGAAAGCGCTTTTGCCAACTATGTACAAAGTTTGTAAAATCTGTACCCGAACCCATAACTTACACGACGCGCTGACACAACGAAACTGCGGGTGTATAGTTTGAAGCACAACATGGCCGCGTTTCGGCACGTATAGACCAGGCTCGTCGTCACACGTACGGTTTGATGAATATACATGCGCGCTTTGTACCTTCTAATCAAGACCGAAATTGCAGATTCATTTATCTTCAATGATTCCCCCGCCGGGGGTTGGGGCGGGTGGAGGAGAGGGGGTGGGTCAATTTCAGCGTATGCGAAGGTCAGATGCGCGTCGTGCGAATGCGGGGATAAATCGATATCGCCAATGGATTGAATATCATACCGGTGGTACGGCAATTGAGCATTATAGTGGTGGACGTGAAAAAAAAAAAAAAGACAAATAAGTAAATGAATTAACTTTGCTATAGCGATGCAACGGCAACGAGAGCCAACGGTATCTGATGATAAAAGGCTGCAGGCTCGTAGCTAGCTGCAGATGCGGTTGTTGAATGTATGCGCGCGTTAAAAAGCCTATAGCGGGGGCGCATCCATTACCAGCTGGCTCCGCACGTCAACCCATTTCCGTTCTCGAAAATTTAGTACGCCGCGTTTAGCCTCCAGTTCGCTGTCTCCCGTGTTCCTCGTGCTTTCATGCTCGAAATAAAATAATGTATAATTGATTATACCTTTCTGCGGGATATAGCACGCGCAACTTCGGTGTCGCTCGTCAGTGAACCAACGATTCTCTGATACTACTTTCGCGTTGCATTTGCATTCTCGTTTGTTAAAGCTTTGATAGCAGAAAAAAACAACGATCGCTGGTACGGGAGAAAGAAAAGAGGGAAAAGTGAAATGTTGAGAGGTTCGTGAGAAGCGATCGCTGTCAGTCCGAAAGGGTTTATTTGGGAAAGACAGATGAGAAATTTTTCTCCTATCGGTGTGGTGAAATTTTCTTTTGAAGAAACGCGCGATAGTCGTTGATATTCGTCAGAAATTTGGAACCTTTATGCTTGCGCGATAGGGCAATCGTAGCTTGAAAACGAATGGCTGCGATGTTTTTATTTATTCATGAACCGAGACGCGGCAACGCGCGACTGCGCCGGTCTCGACGAGCATCGAAAAAGGGATGATGGAGCAAAGGAAAAGTCGATTGTTGCGGTAGGAAAGCGCGTTGAGGATAGTAAACGGGATAGTGACCCATTACGAGAGAACGCAGGGTAGGAGAGCAACGGGGTGAAGAAGATGGGCAGACAAATGAAGAATATTTCGTCCGTATCATTTTTTTATAACCCAATTTTTTGTTCCATGAATTTTTTTATGCTTGTTAATAATTTTAACCGCATTTGAGATCAATACCGGTTGATTCAACAATGTTCGACGTATATTTGGGCATTTTTTGAACCCAATCGTACGGGTCAATTAAAAATGGCGGCCCGTCAAAGTTCGTGCGGGATCAAATAAACCCCTCGTGTGGTGCTTGATCAAAAAAATCGGTGTGTAGCGGAAGGGTTGAAAAAATAGCAGCGATATTGAAGAGCATGTGATAGAGAATACAGCGATCGTTCATTTTGCGAAAACCCAACAACGAAGCTTCGTCATTGAAGCTTCGAGAGTTTCTCGTTCCTTTCGAACGGTTCGAGTTTATCGTTGATTAATATACGAGCTGAGCTAACAGGTGGGGTTGAGCAAATTGGCACGAAGAATCGCCGACGGGAGTTGTCGCAGTGACGTACGTAGTTGACGGAAGGAGCGGGCAAGTTGGTCGATCCGCGGGAACGACGCAAGTTAGTTGACAAAGGAGTGGCGGCGCACGGGCGAATGAATATACGCTGTACGAAAGACCGATAGTTACATTCGGCTCTCTCGGCTCGATCAATTACATGCAAATAAGTACCGTCTCGTTTCTCCGTATGGTTGAGCCCCGTAGCGGTCGATCTGACGCCGGGGTCTCTTTGTCGTGACCAAAATTCGCGGGAATCCTTGGAGCCAACGGGATCGTCTTAATTACAGTCGACTTCAGTCAATCTCGATGCTAATGAAGCGATGAGAGTGCGAATGACTCGCGCGCTAAGACGAAGATCGAGCAGCGAGCGAGCATATGGCAAACCCTTTTCTCCGGTGACTGTGTAACCGTCCTGTATAGATATACAGGACTGTGGAACTTTGCCCACGATTTCACGGAAACCGGGGCTAAACGGGTAGCTTCCAACAATAATTGAAATATTTTTTTTTCTCTCATTGAATTTTATTTCCGTTCATGTATTACGTTTCGCTGTAGCTCATGGATTTATCAACATCTACAATTGCCGTGCAACGAACTTTCAATCGATTGTCGTAAAATATTCGCCATTGGATTAATTTACGATTGCATCGGCCTTTCCATCTTGCCCCGGTCTCCGGTCAATGAAGAGTCCGCCGTCGTGTGAATAAGGCATTGAATTCGGGTGTTCGCACGTTCGTATGGGTTTGTACAGTCGGTGCTTATGTATTTGCAACCGTCGAAGTCCTACACGCGGTTTCGATGGTCTACGTGAACAGTCGGATTCCGGGATGGCGCCACGGAGAGAAGAAAGAGGACGGAGGCATCCGCAACCAGCAAAGCACGAATCGAGAATAAAGCTTCCCCCTTCAATCTTATCAATAGAAACTCGCCTCGGTTCGCCACGAACGGCATAGATCACGTGCCGTTGGGCGTTCACGCATACGTGCCGGGCTAAACAAGTGGGGCCGGTTCTATGAATGTTTGAGGCTAACTGGAAATAGGAAAAAAAAAAAGAATGTGGCGTGCGGCACGGGGGCGCGCGCTCGGGCGTTTCGACGGAAAAGTGGTGGCTCACGGTGTATATAATCCCGGGGGGTTGAAATCGCTCGCACGTCGCAATTCACGCGGGAGCTCACGTTCTCGACCCTGTAAACCCTCTTATTCTTGCTGCACGAGACTGGCAATCCGTTAAAATAGAGACAAACCCGAGCTCGGCTTCAAGGTGATTGGAAATTTATAACGTCTGCGAGAGGCTACAGTTTTGCTCGACGGCATATTGCGGGTACGTATACGTGTATTAGGGTGGTCTTCATATGGGGTTTGGACGAATATCGATACCTGATTGGCTCCAAATAATTGGAACCAAGCGAGCTAAAAATGTGGACCGTTAATCGCCAAAGTTGGTCATTATTCGGAGGGGTAGATTTTTTCTAACGGTTTTTTTCTTCAGTTTTCAAACAAATGCTCGCTTAAGGGTCTCGAAATCGTTTTAAAAATATAAAATACTTCTGAATAAGTTCGTGGAAGTTATATAGATTGAAAAAAAAATTCCGGTTAAACTTTGAAGGCCATATGGTTCATTATACCCTGATCTATATTCTATTTCACTTTTTTTCTTATTTTCGGACGACTGTGGGAGTCGACTCCGGTCCGAATTCATCCAATTCCCATACGAGGACCACCTTAAGGTATATAATTACATGCGAGGCAAGCTCAATCAACGCGATATTGAACATCTGTGGCGGAAATTATGAGACAGACAGGAGTGCATATGCGGATGACGTGGCCCGTGTCTTCCGATGTAACGTTGTATCCAGGGCGAAATAATCGAATAGCTCGACGGGGCGCGCTTCGACCCAGAAATCGTCGAGCGGCGCGTCGTTCGCAAATGCTTCCATCAATCACGCCGAATTATGAGAAACGTCGAGGCACGGTTGAGCGAGGCTCGCGAGCTTCACGGCTCGCTCCGGAAATTGACGTTAACCTCGAAGGTTTGAAAATCCGTGAATGAGAAATGGAGAAGAATGCGAGACAAAATTTTTTAACCTCGACTTTTCTAAATATTCACACACGCGCTTTTATTATCATTAAAAAATTTACAATGCGTATTGTTGAATTATTACCGATGAGTGTCTAATCGTAGGCGTTTTTTAGATGCTAAAAACGGTCAAGAATATTTTTTTATGGCTACAGCTCTCCAGACATTTACGAGCAATACCTTGAAGTCGTTTTTTTTTTTTTAAACTAATGAACGAAAGTTTACAGCGGAACCCAGTCATCTTTGGTCAGATTGCCGTGTGGTCTGGCTTCCGGGTATGCATACACGTGAAAGAAAGAACTGCGAAGTTGTACGGCCTGTGATGTCGTTCGAGACTTTTACAGACTTGACGAGCGACCTCACCTTCTACGCCGTTTCCCCCGGACCACGGTTTTACAACACACAAAGCCTATATAAATATGTAGTTAGCCTTCGGTTTTCCTGGCTTGTGAATAATGCACCCAGACCATGCTCGACGTCCCGTATTACCAGGACATGCCCGTGGCTACGTATATACATGTAGATGGCTTTCACCTGGGGTGGCGACCGGCAGCGGTGGTGCATCCACTCTACCTACTCAACCTCGCTCCGCTCGGGTCACTATTATCCTCGTGAAAAAGCCTCACATTTCTCCCCGACGTTGCATAGTTGATAAAAGAATGTGTCACGTTGTATTTTACGACGTATTAATATCGAACCCGAAAGACGATGTTTCATAACTCATAATCATCCGCTTGTCAGTCGCGCTCGACCGTAACCAATCGCGAAGTCGATTAGGCGTCTTGAATTAATTACGCGACACCTCGAACGTTTCGCACGTCATTAAATTATTCGGAAGAGATACGTCAGGGACGAGGACGGCAATCGCGCGAGAATCGCGATAGATCGAACCCGTTGGCTCATGTAGCGACCGATAAATGGCATATATTATGGCTCTTCGTGGGGAGGAGGTTGAATGGTTTCTCGCGAGGAATCTTGGGGTTGTGGAGGCCGAGAAAGCCGAGGTGGCCACGCGACGCGTTGCTCGATCGCGTGCCAAACCGCGTATGAGGTCGAACAGCGAATATGGGGTGGCGTATGGCGAGGCGAGCCATAGGCCCGGCAAGCGTATACATAATGCATATAATATCAAGACTTCCCAAGTCGTTTCACGGCGAGCTTTCAATCGCGCGTAAGCCACCCCAGTCGCGAAGCTCTCACACTTGCGAGCATCGCCGACTTTCCCTCAACCTTGTTCGCTGCATCAGAATTCAGGTCGATAACATTCTTACGTATGTGGGCGCGCCTGAGAGCAAGAATCCCTCGAGGTTTTTCGACCTTTCTCAACAATTCAGCTGCTATTTCGCCCATATTTTATCGGGGTTGAATCGGTGTATATGTGCACGTATGAGTGACGGAAGTGGGAAATATTGGAAATATACCTGTCACTGAGGTTATTAGACAGTGACGAGAGTTATGTGGGGCATATGCATTTCGGTCACATTTATTCCGGGCCGTAAGCGTTTTTGTTTAAATTTTTAGAGCTTTTAAATTCTTTGAGGATTGAATACCGCCATTGTTGTCCCAGGAAAACTTAATCGACGGTATTTTCCACTCAGGGAACCTAGCAGCAGTCATTTTTATGCTTCGACGTCGTTTAAAATTTAAAAAAACCAACGAGAAATCGAAAGCTCCAACAAACCAGCGCCCAGCAGGAGTCATATTGTATTTTTTTGTTAAATAGCGAAGATAGGTTTTATATCGTACCTACAATTATTTACAACCCTCGAAAGCGGAGGGTCAGAGCATCAAGGAGGTGGAACATTAGTCGCGTTTCCGGTTGGATATTTTCGTTTGAAACTCGAGTCACGATCGACTCATATATTATACTTTACGACTGGAGCCACGGTTGGGGTCCACGAACGTGGCTGGTGGCGCTGCTTCTCATGGTGCTGGCTGTTACTGGGTCCATATCTCTTTCTCCCTTGCTCTCTCTCTCTCTTTGCCAGAAGCAGGAGAGTCTCGCGGGCCAGTTTTCGTCCGCTTGCCCCGTTTAATTAACGTCTGAGCTTCGGTACGTAATGAAGCCCCCAACGACCCCGTCTTTTGATTCGAAGTTACGGGGCCTAGCGGCTCGAAAACCAAGATTTTGATTACTTCCTCGGTCCACGGCTCGACCGCGTCGTACGAAATACCAACGATATTTATACGTACATGAACCCGAGTTGCCTGCCCATTCAATCCTCGACTGATCAAAACTTTTCCCAATTATTTATGTCACTGCCAAACGGATATATCCTTTTTTCCTCGGGCCATCTTTGATCACCACGAAATTAACAAACTTGCGGGCTTCTGCAATCGCCTGTTTCAGCAACCTAACGTGTCGTCTACGCGAAAACGCGCCATCACGTTTTTAAGAAACTTTTTCGTTAAAATTGGTTATGAGCCATGGGGGCAGATTTTACGGATAATTAAAAGACAAATGAGGTTGATGAGATATTAAGAAGAAGCAACGTTGGACTTTGAAGTCTGCGATTAATCAGACTGCAGTCTTTCGAGAAGACCTTGGCGGTTGAGAATTCATCAAGAGTCAACGTCTTGTGCATTGATTTTAGCCTTCATTTACGTGAAATTAATTCGCTGCTCGGTATTCAAATTTTAACCCTTTATGATTTTTTTAAAGTCCAAAGCCTATTCATTATCATCAGAAGAACCGTTCGTCATCGTAGAAATTAGTTTAATGCCAGTTTTTCTTGTCCCAGCAACAGAATTTGCTGCTTGAAGCAATAATTCTTTCACCCACGCGACGACCTGATAGGGATGAGAAAAATGCAAAAACTAAAAAAAAAAAATCACTGACGGAATAGCAATCGCGATGAGACGTTGTCGGGCAAGATGGATTTTCGTTGTATTTTCAACCGTGAAGTTTTCCCCTTTTCGCAATTTAATAACAGCAGCATACCTTCAAATTAGAACCATCCATGGGAAAAGATTGATTAATTATTCATTTATTGCCGGTCTGGTAGAAACGGCTAACTGCCGTGCATACTTTATTGGCCATAACTTGGGGCGGCTACAAATCGGCCGTTCGCGCGGAGTTCCAGTATCGCCCGAACGAGGTGGGGAAATATAAGGGAGGTCCCGGAAAGAGGGAGGATATGGTCGTTTCAGGTTCAGTGCAATTGAAGAAACCACCATGGTTGATCGGGGCTTGATGGACCACTCGAAAGACTGGAAAGCATCGCTCATTCTTTTCTCCTCCTTACATTCTCACATCCCCAACTCGTTTCTCATCCCCCGATTCACAACCCCTCGCGGTAATTACGAGAAACGTTCCGAAGATCCGGTCACGAGGTCGACATTATTTTCCCGTTTCGCGATAGATGCCGAGAGATCAGAGTCGACTCGAGACGGTTAGGCAGGTGCGGAATGCCGTGACGCACGCGCGATTCGTCGACATCACCCCTCATAGACTACGGTCCGGAAAAGTAAGCTGCATTATTGGAAGGACGGAAGTAACGGAAGCAAAGATAATGTTTTCACGATGGGTTTCCGTGCTCCGACCGTCCGTGCGGTGATCCGCAGGGAGTAAAGAAAACGCGATAGGAAAAGCCACGAAACTCGTTCGAAGGTTGTGTTGCCCTTCTCCTCTACTCGTCGCTTCTTCGCGGTTGTTGGGGAGAAACTTTTATTTTATTTTTTTTTTTTGTATTTTTCTTTTCCGAACTTTCTTATCGCGAAGCACACGCCGAGTTGTTGATCCCGGTCGCGAGTAGTGGCCTGGCGGTGGCCCGATTGCCCGGCTCTCTATGTGAATTAACGTCCGCTCCTGTCCGTCGTGGGTATCCGGATGCTGCGGGTTCTTTCGTTCGAGATTTTTTTCAACTCGCAACAATGATCCGGTGCTGAAGAACCCTCGCCAACGTTTTAACGGATTTTATTTGCTTTGCTCGTGGGGACTCTTCGAATTAGCGGTGAATACCCGGAAGTCGTTATGGTTCTTAAGTGCGAAAATTATTTTTTTTTATGAGATTGGGGTGGGAAATTGTGGGGGGTTTTGATGCGGACTCGTGTTTTCATTGGACAACGAGACGTGAGATTTGCGAGCCAGTGGCGTCGGGTTTCTAATGCCCGAGAGGTCCGTTCGGGATGGGAAATGTTGACTGTCGTCTCGACATGGCGAACGACCGGAGGTCTCTCGGAAGAGGGACCACTTAATTGGGTTACTCGCAAGTCGCGACTCCTCAACCCGATGGAAACGTTCCTCGCGGCGTAAACATCTTTTGAAGTGGCGCGTGTCAGAGACCAAAGCGCATGCAGTCTGTGCTAATTACGGTGTCGCGACGGTGATTTGTGAGTTGTGGGATAAATGCGAAACGCGAGATCCATCGGGACGAACTTGGTTATCGACTTATTTATTTAATTATCTAATTTATTTTTGAGAATATTCGGATGTGCGTACAGTGAAGTTTTTTTAGAATATTTTTTTTATTCATCTTTTTTTATATCGATGGGTTTATTTTTCATGGTCAAGGATTATCGAATCATTTGAAATATTTTTTAAATATCTATAATTTGTTATGTAATTGGCTTGACATTTTTTTCTGTATTGTTGTACATTTTAACCTCAAAAAGTAATAATTATATTCTGTTGCTATTTCAAATTTTTTAATTCTCTATTTTTATTTTTGAATAGAAACATACTTTGGTAAAAAAGTACTGGTATGATAAATTGATCAGTAATATTTTTCTCTGGATAAGAAATTTATTTTCAAAAGTTTGTATATTTTCAGAATGTCAACCGCAAAGTTCAGCTCTGGGGTTGATTAATCCGTATCTCCTCGATTTTTACTTGTTTATATATAAATATGTGTCTCCGTTGTCGCGCTTTGTTAATTGATCGATGACACATTTATTCTGGATAGATGAAATAATTCTCTCGAAAAGTTTGTGCTCGGGCGACGATCAATATATCGACCGAATAGTATTGTCTCTCTACGGTTTTCTTCGTTCGGGCGAGGCATGCGAACGATGCTCGAAATAATTCGTCGTTAATGTGATATTAAGAATCTTCGTAACGTACATTGCAATATATTTTCGTCGGTTTCACTCGGTTTACTATTTTTCACGACTTTCCAATACAATTGCATTTAAATCGGGGGTAAATTCGATTAACCCAATTTATTTAACATCGAAACTTATCGGACAAGAATAAAACATATTTATTCGTTTAAAACATCGTTATCTTATGAAAAAATAGCAATTAACAAAAATAGACGTTTCAAAGGCGGAACGAAATAAAAAAAAAAAAATTAAGTAAAATCATCGACGGAAATTTTTGAAATTACCGAATCCCACTAGAGCCAGTTGTTTTGCATAAAATCACGAAATTTTCCGTGAACCACACATTTTCATCATCGAAAATATCGCCTTCGTCATTTTTTGTTCTTTTTATATAAATCTTCAATAATAACAGCCGAAACGAGTACTGGCACCGTTTTCATCCGGTCCAAGCTAGAGACGTGCGCTTGTTTTTCGTACTTACTAACGGACCCTCAGTTTTTTTCAATATTTATCCGGAATCCACGAGTCGATTGCCGAATCGTAAAAAGCGAGATGCTGGTTGCGGTACGCGAAAACTGTGACACACGGGAAAAGAGCGTAAAAAGCTTCGGCCGCTGTGTGTTTATTCGAAGCTTTCGTCGTAGTTTAAGCGCGAAAAATACGAGTGGACGCCGCGTTCCACTTTACTCCACCGTCCTTGTCCTGCCGCTATCTCTGATCCCCGAATCCCGGAGATGGAGAAACACGAACGCGCTCTCGCGGTATACGAGTGTATAAAACCAACCGAGTACTCTCGCGATGCCATGTAAATACAATGCGGCCTCTACAACGCTGTCACTCGTTCTTTCACGTTTTTTTTTTTTTTGTTTTTTATTCTTTATTTTACTCGGGCTGCGTGTACTCGTGTGTGTTCGTTCATCGACTGCGAGGATCCGTCTCTCTGTTTCGAATTATACAACGGTCTCCTTCTTCCGTATTTAATTACATTTAATTGACACCGGGCGTTTTTCTCATCGCTGTAATAATCGCCAACGTTTTCACAGATATTCGTATTAGCAACAAAAAAAAATACAAACCCGACAGGACGTATTTCGCAATGTAGTAGAAAAAGAATCGAATGAATGTAACAATTTTTTGTTCAAATTTTGATTCGCGTGAGTAATTTTTAATCCGAGTATCGTAAAACAGGTGGTTGAATTGATGCATAGAATTATTGTTTGATTAACACAAAAAAATCCTGAAATTTTAAAATTTCGTTTCAACAACACGATTTACATAGCGTGGATGAAATATTTCAATCGCAACAACTTCACGCTGAATTCCAGTGGCAATTCATTGGGATCTATTTTTCGGATTATACCGGTTTCCGGTTGGAATGCAGTGAGCGAACGTTACAATCGCAAAATTCATCGACCACGGTTGTTGCTCGTTCGGGCACGACGATCACCGTGTAAAGCAATAATTTCCAGGAAAAACTTTCAATCTATCGCGTTATACGCGCCGAAAACTGTCGTTATCGACGCTACGTGAAAATACGGAAAATTGACATGTTCCGGGGGGAAAAAAAACACCAATGATTTATTCCACATTAAATACACAAATGCTCGTCCATCGATTAATTTCAATCTGTCCGGGCTGTAATATTTCACGCGTCAGTGACACATTTATACCGACAATATTTGCAATAATTTGCTACATCGTACATCAATCTCGTATTGTTTTATAATTTTGTAATATCGCTTTAACATTTAATTCCGCTCGGGCGTGTATTATCATGAACTTGGCCCGAATCCGTGCGCCAACGAGAGTTACCTGCGAAAATCCTTCGTGCCTGGAAATCCGGCGACGGTGGGTTCCACGAGTAATTACTCGAAATAATGAAATAATTATCTGGTCGTGCCGTAGGCGAGAGAGGAGACGTTGGGGGAGGGTTGAAAACGACGGCAATGTCCGTTCTCTCGACAATTTTTCTCGTCGGACGAGCGGAATACGCGCGCGACGCCGGCTCTTTGCTCGTGTATAAACCGGTCGGAATAAGAGAGACGAGGAAAAATAAAGGAAAAAACGGCGACAGCAAACGCAAATAACGGGGATGCGTCGGCGACATTGCCGGGGCGTGACAGATGCGACGAGAGAAACAAAGAAAATGAGATGGACGATCGAAATTAAGGGATGGAAAATATATATGTTATTAGATTTTAAACTGTTCGGTGGCTCGCGGGTAAATTTGCTAATTGTTCGAGAATTCAAAGAGCCTAGACACTTTTATAATATTTTCGCCCAACCATCCCCTCTTGCCGGTACACGGCTTCCGTCGAGTTCCACCTGAAGATATATATATGATGTATATGTATAAACACAGTCTGGCATTAGCGCCCGAGCTCGACAACGGCAAACAACTTCCTCCCGCAGTTTCCCGGAGCTATTCGAGGAACGAAACGACGGCCTGGCGACCTTTCTCTTTTGAAACGTTAAATTTCATGCCGCTGCGTCGGGCACGTGGTAGACATTCAACATTACCCCGGAAATAATGTCACCCGGTAGCTGCCGCTGTCTCGTTCTAAATCCGTCCGTTTTCTCTCCTCGTTTGCAAAGTACGTAGTGGCTTTACGTAAAATATCACGAGGTCGCGGAAACAAATACAGAGAAGTATTCCGCTCGAATTCGATTCGTCGTCCGAATCTTTAAATTCCGATGAGAACGAAGAAGCGAGGCTTTGCATTCGAAAATTCGCATGACACGGCTCGAAAACGAAGTAATTTCGAATAGAAAAAAGAAAGAATGAAAAGAAAAGGGGAATAAAATTGTGAGTTGTCCGACGAAAAAGTATTATAGACGAAAAGATGGAAAAAAATAAAATAAAACTGGAGTGGCGAGATGGTGGAAGGAAGGGAATAAAAGAGCCACGGAAAATCCGGAAAATGGGGCTTGCATCAGCTCTACCACCTTGGAATATAAAACAGAGGTCACTTCGTTGAGAATTTCGTCTTTCTCGCTTTCACATCCGGCTTTCGCCGGGTTTTGTGCGAAGAAGAAAAATCTTTCCGATTCCGGTTTTCGTTCTTCTTGTTTTACTTGTTACCCACCTAATCCGCAAAACCACCGACCGCATCCTGCACGACCTTGCGCGATCGAAGATATAACTTTAACCGGAAAAGCGGTAAATATGGCCCACCAAAACGTTTTGACACATACCTTTTAATTTTCAAAGTTCGCCAAAAATGATAAAAAATAATTCCTATATCTACGAGCCCTTGAAATTCAAATATTTTTACGTATAAAAAATTTCGTTTTGCTCAGAATTTTATCCCACACAATTTTATATCTCATCGTACATAAACCCTAAACTTTTATGCTCTGCCTTATATTATTCGCCGTGCGAAAAAACATAAACATAAAATAAAAAAATAAGCTACGCGAAAAAATACAACGATATTTTCCGTTTCAATTCTTCCCGTCCGTCCAATTTTTATTTTCCGTCTCGACGACCGACCTCGCTGTTATTACTCCTCGGTCAAACTCCATCCCTTCGTCTTTCACCCTAAACCGCGCGCGGTAGCGGCACTTGCGCGCCCTCGTGAGGGTTGATTAGCCGACGGTAAAATAAAACGAAGAGATATACGAGAGTTAAAAACGAAGAACCGAAAGACGGAGCGTGGCGAGAGGGTTGTATGGTGATGAGGAAGTTTGCACGCGAACCGTGTATAAGTCGAGACTCCGTAGCTGTCCCGGTTTTCCGTGGCATCGACCTACCCGACGACCCTCTTTCGTGCGGGGGTCTCGGATCTCTCGAGGATCGTACACCAACCCGGTGTCCGACATCGTGTAGCTTTACCTCCGGACCAGACTCTATTCACGCCACGACGGATGGGTTAACCCTCCACCCCCCCCTGACGTCAGGCACTCTCGCCCTGCGGTAAAGTATTAAACAGTGGGGAAAAAAACCTTAGGCTTGAACCGGCAACTACGATGCGGTTGATTCAACTACGCGTGAGATTTGTTGCAACGAAACAAGCGAAAAAGTTGATGCAGCTCAGCTTAGGGTGGCTCAACCCTAAGTGAGTCGAAGCCGGCCCAAGGAGATGAGCCCAAAAATAACTTTTCACAAGGCTGAAGAGCCCATAAAAAAACTTGTAATTTCCGGATGTTCCAAAAATGTTGTCGCCTTAGTGGGGACCATGTAGACCTCCTTAAGTATGTTTGGTTCAATCTCACGTTGACTTTAACCGCAACAAACCACGTCGAATTTATTTTCCCGCTGTAAACGTCGTGTCAAACAGCATGAACGCACCCCATTGGTTTCTATAACTCCGAGCTTCGTAAAGCAACGTCCGGCAGGTATACTAATAACCGTCGCAGAATAGTCACGTACATATATAACACGCTTTATACTGTATCGAGCTGCCACCATACCAACGACTACCATTCGACACCCGCACCGGCTATCCCTCGCTATTCCATTCGATCTGCGTACAAACCGGAGACTGTACGGCTCAGCCCTGTATGGACCAGCTGGCTCTCGCCTTCGGAAACATACAGTCGTCGGTGTGATAGTGCGGACGATATACACGGACGATGCTAAATTGCCGAACGGGCTTCGACCGGGACCAAGGTTTCCTTCGAATAGTCTCGAGCTCTAATATGTACATGCTGTACAAGGTGTGTTCAACCGAGTGGGAGGTACACTGAACAGTCGCATAAGTTTCCATTCCAAAGGAAAGTCGAAATACAAATAGATTTAGGCTCTTTCTCAAAATTTGTAAGAACCTTGAGTGGGAGAAAAATTGGTTTCAAGTTGATTAAAGAAAGTTTTGATAAACATTTTTTCAACAAATGCTTGTTTGACCAGAAAGGATGCAATACTGCAGTGTCGTAAGTGCACAGTGAGCCAATGGGCGCCTGATGGAAGAACTGAGATGATCTACGTAATCATTTTTTCGATTATTCGATGGGACGAGGTTTCATGGGGATGTTTTAACTTATGCGACACCGTACTGTAGATAACCCAGTGGTGAAAATTCCGATGCCACGTGTCTGATATACGGATACACGGTTACTCGTGTGTGTAACGTTGAACCAAAAACGAAAACACGATTGGTCTCGCGGATACACAAGCTTTGGTGAAACATATTGGGAGTTTGAGTTCCACACTCTGGTATACCGCCTGCAAAACCTGGCATGGAGTACTCCGGGGGCTCTTGCGGCACCCGGTTCGCTGCCCAATAACCCGACCGACCGTCGATTCGCCTTCACGACCGTCGACGGGGTGAGCTTATTGAGTAACGCCACGGACGGGAGTAACGATGACTTATTACCCGAGCATTGAAACTGAAACGATAATTAAAAAAGTAATGATCGATTTCGATGAAAATCCACGGGACGGCACGGAAGCGCGGATATGGGTGAAGGCTATGCGATAGATAATCGGGAATGAAAGCTTTGCCGAATATGCGGGCCAGGACGACGAACGCGTGGGTCGGTTCAATTTCACTGGCGCGCACCGCTTAGTTACGGATCGGTCGGGAACCGGTTCGTTTCATTTTTTTCGTCGAAGCTTTTTTTTCTCATTAAACGAGATTTTTGCAAAGCACCGGAGCATGGTCGGTCGACGCAATTGGTTGCCTGGTTCTCTCTCTCTCTCTCTCTCTCTCTCTCTCTCTCTTTCTCGCTTTTTCACGTACACGTACGCACACAAATTCCTTCGGGCTACGCGTATTCCGCGCGGAGACTCGCAGGTGTAAAACAGGCAGTACAGTCGTGGCACATTGCGTAGAACCAGCGCAGTTGAGACGTGGGTAATGCGAGCGAGTCGAAGTGCAGCGGCAAGCACGTGGCCCGTACACCGCGCAACGAGAGGGTCACGAGTGCAAAACGGTCGCGTTAATTCCGTTGCGGGGACCGTCGTTGCTCGAATAAAATTTCCCAAGCGCAGTAAGAGAGAGTGAGACAAAATGTACTGAGTCTTGAAAAAAAAATTGTTGCGCTAACGCGAATTTTCATTCCGCGATACGACGGTAACGATGGTTTTGTAAATATAAAAATTAGTATACAAGCTGCGCGTTCGTACGGCTCGTAGATTATCGTACAGTGCGGAATAAAAAAAAAAAAAAAGTTCGAAAAACAAAAATAAACGAAAAAAGAAAAGGACGAAGCGTCGGTAATGCGGCCACGTTTTCTCGTTGCGGGACGCATACACACCCGATGGAAAATATGCAAATACAGAGCCTATAAATGCGTAACAACTAGTGTAACTGTCTGGACGTGGGCTGATTACGCGGTCACGTAGCAATCGCCGGCGAGCTTCAGTTTTTAGCATTTTTACGCACGTGGCATTTGCCACCGGGTTATATGGTTATATATATATGGACATATGTATATACGTATATGCGGCAACGGCGCGTGTTCAACGTTATGCGCATACACCACCTGACCGGGCTCTCGCTCGGAAAATGGAAATGTCAGACGCGGTGGCGGTGGCGGTGGCGAGAGTGGAAATAACGAGGGCTCCGTGAACCAACCGCTTTCCTGTTTCGTCGCCACCGACTCACCCCCCAATCCCTGTGAACTTTCACCGTGCTCTTTCCAACCGTTCTCGTAAAAAATATATATCTATATGAACGGTTTCAGCGAAATCCTTTTACCATTTCCGTATCCAACTTGCGTGTATGCACGGTTGAGATGAAAATTAAAAAACAAAGATGAATCCATCGATGCCGGTTGATGGTTGAGTCATTAGATATCAATTCGTCCCGCGTTCCATTTATTTTTGTTTGCGTTTGATTCGCGTTGAATTCGGCACGAGTGTTTTTGAAAAGAACACAGTATCCGATGCATATTCATGTATACATTTTTGCGACGAGATATCGATGGATTCGAGACAATTTGCCATGAACTAGTTTCATTCGAAAAATTCAAAATCTTTTCGAACGTCGTTCTTCAACGTTGGAAAAAGTTGAGTTATAATTCGAATGAAGACGAATAAATCGTCTCCCGTTGTTGCAGCAGCAATTACGAGACCGACGACAGATTTCTGTCGCACGCGCATACACGGACACACCGTGGTCGTAAAGTTGTTCGAGCCACAGGAGACTCCTCATCCCGTTCAACCAAAATTAAGAGCACACGCGCTTATCGTTGCTTCGAGCGAAACCAAGTGCCTCCAACGTACTCGTGTTTCGCTTGTGCCGTCTTCCATCTCACCGCGGGCTTACTTGCGCTATTTACGAAACCCATGACTCAAGGGACTCGTAAGCTCGTAAAAACGAACGAAAAAAAAAAAAAAACGAAACGAAACATGGAAAAAAAAGGGAAACAGCGAAAAACACACCCACGTATCGTCGGCTCGTACTTGTGCGAGGGAGTTTCGGGTGAGGCTGCGACGTTAAAGGTTTGTGCGGGGGAGTGTGGTGGTAGCCGCGCCTCTGTTACACGTTCGTGCATGGTGTGAGGCGCGAGGCGTGAGTCGTGAGGGCGCGAGGCGCGCGAGCCTGGGCATTAACCGTTCGTTAGTGGCAGTTCGTTCCCTACCCTCATTAGCGGCCAGGGCCGTACGTGTTGTAACGAATTACCAGACCGGGACCGGCACTCTGAGGGTACGAGTGCGGTGGAGCGCAGCTGGAATGCAAATTGCATGAAAACTACGAATCTAACGTGACGTACGTTCTTACGCTTCGTCTAACTACCACGGTTGAATGCTTATGAATGTACATCGGGCGTTGGTCCGTGCCAGATTTCAAGTTGCTCTATCCGTAACGTCGAAACGCACCTTCGATCAAAGCACGGTTATAATACTTTCTCGATTCGATCCCCGTTTGAAGCAAAAAGCATTCGATTCGTCGCGTTTTGCGGGACCCCTTTAAAATAATGTTTCGACCACTCGATCGGTTATTTTGACGGGCTGTTTCGTTGAATCGTGGTTTGTTTACTAACGAGTGTACCAGCGTTGCCACGAGTGCACTCTTGGATATTAGTAAAAATATTCGTCGGCGCAAACTGCACGTTGAAATGCGCTTGAAAAACCAGCTTTTCACGACTCGAGAGAGGGAGCACGTTATTAAGTGAACGTTTCAACGCTTTCGCTACGGAATACCGCGACTCTCCATTTTTTTCCCCCGTAACTCTTTTTCGTTTTGATTGCTCTTATTTATTTTATTTTTCTCCGCAATGCTCGTTTCTCGTTGGTTTAAAAGTCGCGTAGAACGTGCGGTTATTTAACGATAAAGGTACACGAGCGTCGAGTAAAATGCGAACGGTGTGCGAGAGGTTTGTTTACAGCGTGTGTATGCTCGACGAGGTTTGACTGGCGATTCTGACATTGCTCGTAACACAATGCAGACACACACGCGCGCGCGGTTGGGCCTCGGGGTTGCGTTGACGCGGTTCGTGGAGATAGATCGGTGGCTGGCTGTCGTAACACAGCCGATAAAGTTGGTCGAACATCGGATCTCGGTTGGATATCGATGACAGGACGTGAAAGGGTGAGAAACTGAGGCGCAGCGAGAATGCACACAGTCGGGAGGAAACGTGTACGTTCGTGTGTGCGTGTGCAGGTTGCAGGTGGAGGTCGACAGCTCGACATACGCAAGGAGGGAGGAGGTAGTACGCTCGGTCCAAGGCAAATGTGTCGGAAGTGACGTGGCCAGGCGTTATCTTCGGCGGAAGAGCATTAGCTCCCAGGAAGTGACAATTTCCGATCGCAAACGTCCCCATTGATCCAACTTCCGGTCTTTGGAATTCCGAGGTTGTAACTTAGTGACGACGTTTCGCGGCTTCATTGCCCGACAACGAATCATCAAACTCCGTCGGTCGCTCTACTTTTTTTCGCGACTCACCTACGTACGGTCTACACTGAAAAATTTTACCGTGAAGAGAATAATGGCAGAGGTGACATTCCGGCTTATATCCGAAGATCCCGCGGTCCTATTCATACAAAATTTACGTGAAATACCCTGCATAACCTTCCCACACAACCACTATAAGATGTGGGGCCTTGGGAGTTTGCAATATTGTAGTAATTTCGAAATTATTTGAATGAATGGGATGATAATCGTCACAGGAACGGTATAAACGTGACATGGGATGACCCATATATGTATTTTTTTTTCTCGTAAAAGTAGGGTTCACACCCGTCAATTTTATATGGTATCAGATGTCTTGGGAATATTTTTCCATCTCGCCAACATAATTGTCGAACAATAGAAAAATGTCATGTATTTCAACTGGGAAATTTCACCTAACTAGGAGCAATAATTCGAATTGGACTAGAAGGTTCAGAGTAATCTTAATTTTCTCTGAGTTAATTGAAACGTGTCCGAAATAAAAGTCCGAAAATGACCCGCATAAGAACTCCCCTAATCTCTATATAATACATTTTCTTCATTCATTATCACGTCTCTCAAAATGCGAAGACGTTCGCGGAGAAGAAGTCAAAGGTGAATTTTTCTCTCCGGAAGTTTCGCGACCGGTTCGAAGCTCTAATAGCCAAATTATTCGAGGTTAAAGTTCGTAATGCGAGTGCGATTCTGTGTACGAGAAGCCACTCGGATTCTCGGTTATTAGCATAGCCAGCTCGTTGGGCACGGAGAAGAGCGAGCGCACGTTGGGATCTCCTTTTCTCTCAGCGCCACTCCAGCCTCCGGCCGCCCACGGGTTCGCCGTCGCCGTCGTTTCCGACTGAGAGAAGCCACGGGCTCACACCGGCGCTCTCTCGCGACTTATTTTCCAACACACAAGCTTGTACGCACCGATGTTACTACGGGGACCCATAACTGCCTAATAATGCCTCGTTTCCTTATATCACGCTTAGCACGCGCCACCTACCCGCACACCGGCTCGCATCCGGAACTTTGTTGAACTATTGTTATTTCACTGGCGTTTGTACTGACTTTCCTATACCCAGCGGTAATTCGTACAATTTCGCATCCGTGTGCTTAACTTGAAGCAACGTTTGCGCGAAGTTGTGAACTTTTTTCTCACGATTCTCGAAGATTTGTTAGACATTTGTTACGCTTAACGAAATGCCTATCGAGTTGAGGTTTATTTCTCTCGTCTTTCCCACCACCGTAGCCGCCTTAGGCGCTGTGTCACTCGCACTCATGATGACTCAGTCGATGACTGAGATCCCTCATGGAAATGTATCTATAAGTACAATAGCGGAGCTGCAGTAGATGAAGATCTTAACGGTGTCGAACGAGCCACGCCACTATATCTATGTACACATTTTCGAGATTTCGATACTTCGATCCCCAGCCGAGCAATGTCCAAGCGATTGCTGTCGAGCAAATGTTCATGGAAATAGAATTTCCGTGTGTACACACCTTCAAAGTCCACCTGATAAGTGACGAGAACTCGAACAACGTTTATTTTCGGAAAAACAGAGCTCGAACCAGTGCGAGTACAACTGAATAGTTTAGCGGGACTACGTCGAACGTTCGAAACCATTTCACCGAACGCAATACGTTTTACGAATCGATCAACATTGAATGATCGAAGAGTCGTGGTTGAACGTCGAGTAGTCGACGTGGATACACGAGAAATGCAAAGAATCGAACGTAGCAGACAACAAGCGCGGGAGTTTGCGACCGAGCGAGCGTTGAGAGAGCAACGTTTACTTTCGTCGTGTTGGAGGTGTTATCGTCGAAAGAAAACATCCGTGTTGCGGTACGGAATTCAAACTTTGTCGGCCGTTGCGTCAAGCACATTTGCAACTCAACCGAGTCATAAGCCCGGTGAAACATAACTCCACCGGAATACCAGGCTCTGCCCGAACGACGCAACAACTTCACCGGATGACAACACGACCCGATTCAACGGCAGTTCAAAGCTCAACGCGATGATAACTCTACTGGATTAACGACGGGCTTATAACTTTACGACGTCACAGCGGTGTCAAAGAACTGGTTACTGACCACTGCTCGGTAGAATTCTAAAAATGTTCCGCCTATTATCTGGTAGAGGATGCTGATCGAAATTCCCACTGATCAAAGTTTCGATAGATTAAGGAATCGAATTAAAATGCTCCGAAAATAAAGGTGTCGAATGGACGTAGCTTTGAATGACAATATCTGGACGGATCAGAATCTCGGCAGCGTATAGGTATATATATTGACAGTTCAAAATTCTGAAAATACAATGGACCGAATGTCGCGACTCCGGCTCACTAATGTCCCGAACGGCATTACATCGACTGGTCAGGGTTCCGATGGATCAAAATTCCGAAAACGTAGATCTGTTATATATTATATGTATTAGCAGCCTATCTTTCTCATTTAACAATCAATTAAATTCTAAAGATCCCGGTTAGCTCTTGATTCTTTAATAAAACCAGGAAAGAAATTCATACAAATTAAGAAAACGTTTGTACATCGAATGATCATCCTCACATCGTGTTTGTAGGTGCGTGCGAGTCGGATTTTCCGACTGTCGGATGGTTCGTTACGTTTGTTCGTGGATAAGAAAGACTGCGACGGCGCGCCGGAGAGTGTGCAGACGTTGGTTCCGTATAATCAAGTGGCTAACCATGCCTGATTCATGGCCGCGCCGTAAAGCCACGAAGAGCTCGGCCACCGATGGAGTACTTGGAGAGAAGAACAGCCACGCAAGCCGTGGAGCAAGTATCGCTAGGTGAGAACTACGGCCGGGCCAAATGTTCTCCCGCGAGGTCTTTGAGTACGAAACTCGCGGTTCACCTCGTCTCTCGCTTTTGCACGATCCTCACTATCACCATCTTCGAACATCTTCATCGAGGTACGTACCTGTGCTACAACACCAAGCCCCTGCATGCATGTATATGTACGTATATACTCGAAGATTCTGGACATTCTCGACCGAAACGTTGCACAGCATTCGCAGCTAGCACGGCGGGTGGCTTTTACGTTAGTTTAGACAGCGTCTGCGAAATTGGGTTAAGACGGCACCTTTGGGAACACTTCCAGCTTATCTAGCCCACAGCCGACTGGCTCGTCCTATTGTCCGTCTCAGCCAGACGTATCTACGTATCGTCACCGGGTCAACGCCAACTCTGCATACACGTTTATACGATTCTGTGCATACTTTTTACGCCGATCGGAATTTATTCCAATGATATGGAGACAATTTATTCTGCATCAATCGCGCACGATGCAAAAGACGACCAGGAACTCATGACCCTCCGAGTAATCAAGGAATTTCGACGAATTCCTAGAATTGGGAAGTGAGGGCGGTCAATATCAATTGGACTAGGTCAAGAGATGCATGCTCATGTATCAGATACTGAAACTTTGTGATATTGTAAAAAGGAGGGCGTTAAGTCGAGAATTATAAATCCTCCGACGCGTTTTACAGTCCAACGAGAAGCAATGTTTCATTCGGGCAGCTTTGGCTACGCCGGATTAATGCCGTTTTTATTAATACCAAAAACGAAAGGGCGTGTTCAGTGATTGCGTTTGCGGTGAGTTTACTACTTTGCCGCGGTTGTGTTCGCCGCTCGTGCTTCCACGACCGATCGAAATAAGCACGAAGGTCCTGACCACGGTTACAGGTAATTCCGTCGTACGTAAATCATCGAACAATGGCAGGAGCGCGGGGGAGCTTACCGTACCCGTTTTGACGCTACGATAACACAACGTCGCTGATTTAAGATCCAGGTGTTGGTGGAATTGTGGGCTGTGACGCTAGTGTGGTAGCTGCATTGGCGTCATCGTTGCATCAGTGGTCGAGCTCGGCGGAAATTGATTATGCGAGGCGATACTTCATATTCTATCCATGCTAAATTTGAGTTCAATTCACGTAGCAGTGTTTGTACTCCATGTAATGTCGACCAAAGGTATTGAACGTTGACTTGTGATGTTCCTGATTTGGAACCGACGTACACATGCGAAAAACTCTCAGGCTCGTGGCCATCTAGCGGACTATCGTAGATACTATCGCGACGACGAATTCAAGCTAGATGGATATGTGCTTGCTTGAGTCTTGAATTTTTTTTTGTAACAAATGGACAGCGTTTACCGTTGGAATGGGCTGCTAGGACCAATAACGTTGATTTAGTTACAGAAGGCTGGGTTATCTATGTACATACTCTTCTGGCCGCGACCATACAGTCGCAACACAAATTCCGAAAATCAGTATTTGCTGTTTGATATGATACTCGTCGTAGATCTGCGTGGTCAGTGACTTAATAATCTCACCAGTCCTATTAATAGAACCCTGGATATCAGAGCAGCCCCAAGCAGCGCAACAGCGGCTACCAAAGCCCTCGTCTATCGAAAATTGAACCGTCGCGACGAATTGACACGTTTATTCATCGCACCGGGCGACCATTCTTTTCCGGAGGGTAGACAGCGAAACAGCCGACTCAACGGAGGGTGAGATAACCGCGGGGGTGTAGATGTAGGAAAGTTGGAACGTACGCGCGGGTGGTATCAACGTCCGACGCGGGAATTACAATTACATCTCGTAAATAATTTACACGGAGCCGTGAGGTGCGCTGAGTGGGAAAAGCGTAGAAAGGGCTGGTGGCGCTCGCGACGAGAGATGGTGGATCGGACGCTGGGTTCCAATGGGATGACTCTGCCGGTTACACTACGTACGTTCTACGTTCGATGCCCCGCTGGTGGTTCAGCTGGCAAAGGTCGCGTCGCTGCTGCTGCTGCTGGTGGTGCTGGTGCCGGTGGTGCTGGGGCTGGTAGGATCCACCGGTGTACGAGGGCCACTGCTGCCGGCCGGGTCAAATTGCAACAAATTAACCGCGTTAATCACCCTCGCGGCCGAGCCACACTTTTGCTCCGGCGAACCTCGCACACTCTCGTCTCCTCTCTTCCTAACCAACACCATCGCACCAGAACTCGCTCGCCAACCTTCCTGCTACGAACTTGCTCCTATCCCCACCTCTTGCCCTCGTTCCCCCTCGACGCTATGGTCTTCTCTTTTTTTTTTGTTCTCCGCCCATTAATCCAATTCGTACGAAGTTACGAGCTTTCGATGTTTCAACTGCGGATACATATTTTATTGCGAGCGAGTAGTGCAAGTCAGGATGATGAAGCGTCGTGGTCGAAGTCGGACACGTGGGAGGTATCGGAGTGTTCTGTTGTTTCGTGAATTCGCGAGAGGGCAAGATTCTTCGGACGATATTGTGCGAAACTGGATTTTTATTTGACAAAGCACTTGTGAGAACGCTTCGAGAAAACTTGGCGGGTCAGAAAACCCACGCGGAGAGTTTAACGTTAACGCCGTGGATCGCTTGACCGTAAGTTTGGAATTCGCGATAGCCCATCGGTGAAGAACTTTTTACTTTTGCCGTACACGAGACGTCGTCGAAGTTCTGAGAAGCTGTAGGGGTGAAAATCGGATGGTCTATGAGACGGGGAGAGATTCTCGTATGTCGTTTTGGGAAGAATGGGTGGGGAAGTCTACGGCACATTCTTCGAGTAATAGAAACGGTCGATGAAGCCGGGTGAGCGTGTCAATAAAGAGTAGATGTTCTTTCCGAACAATACAAAATAAGTTTCGAACACGATTGAATTTCAATACAAATAGATCTGATATATTTGGGATTAAATTTAAGTATGAGAATTCTGTCAAAGTTGCGGTAAGCATAACTTCTACCACCTGGATGGATCGATAAGCCAGTGGACAGTGTCCTTTCAGCTACAAGCGTGGATTGAAGATATCCGGGATTACGCGTCGAAGAAAACCTTGACAATAAAAAAAACGTCTATCGTATGCAAATCAGCGGTCAAATTCGGTAGATTAATAAATTCCGTCACGATAATCAGACTTCGAGGTCCATTAAGTATTTTATACACGAAAATCGGTAGAGTTATTAAAATGTTCAAGATACGATCGCCCTCGTCGAATGCAGAAACAGCGACGAAGCGAGTCGAGATTCTTCGTGAATATCGAAATTCAATTCTTGCCACAATTGTTTCAGCTCGACCGCAAAGATACTCGCCAGAGTGAGCCAGTTCCGGAACGTCGTCCGTGCCAGAGCGTGGCACACACGGTAGAGCTGGGTCAGAACGAGAAGGGGTTCGAAAACGCGGCTTGCTGGGTGGCGAATTAGTTGGATTAGATAATGCAGACACGAGCTCAACCGACGAACTTCCGGGTGCGAAACTCCGGCCGCACCGACTGCCACCGCAGAGATTCCCAAAATTTCACAGAAATTACGAAGCTCCGTGCGGCGCTGGTTTTGGTCGTTGGTTCGCGAGGCTCCGAATAACTTTCACGTTTCATACGCGTAACGATCGCCCGCACAAAAACAATCTTACTCGCGAATGCTAATTCTCGTTAAAAACCACTCGCCCATCATGCACTCATAATTTCGTCTGTAGTTCGTTTCGAACCGATGATGGAAAAATCACGGAAATTCTTTCACGTATTCATGTTCAATCGAAGCTTCGAGCTTTTAACGATGCGGAAAACCTTTTGACTAAAGAATTATCCGTTGGAGGAACGAGAAGCAAAAAAATAAATTAAAAGGAAAAAAACGAGAAAAAGGCCGCACGAGGGAGGATAAAGCGAGCCGATGGCAGAGTGGCGAGGGAGTATAGAGAGATCGGAGAGCAGATTGAGGAGAAAGAGGGAAACGAACGGAGAGGGCGAGTTGAATAAAATAATCATGTAATTACGAGGGACAATATCGATCCTGCCTAATGCACTTGCGAAGCGGTGACACGGATTCTATTCTCGTTCCTTACCGTGAAATTGAACTCCGGGTCCAGAGGGGGTCGAACAACCCGGCGGGCTGACTCGCTGGTGGTAAAGCCTGTGTGGGTTGTATAGTCGAAGTTAGGTGAGACGACAACTATTTCAACCGGAGCTTCGTGCCGGCTAGTCGGTTAGCAGACGCAAGTCGGAGCTTTGGCCGGGGGTTAGTGAGTTCGGAGGCTGGCTCGGTACGTTGCTGCACACGAACACACACACATAGAAACCCCCTGCTGCCCTCTTCGTCTCTTAAGTTTATAAGCGGCGGCTCGAAGCTCCATGAATTATCAAGTCACTGAGCGTATAAATATAAAATAACATTCGCAGCAGCGAGAGTGGGGACTCGGGGATGACTGGAGCCAGAGACGGAGCAACGTTAGCGCTGGATAGCGCCGCGCTAGTCTGACCTAATGAAACATTGGTGTAATGAAACTAGCGGGCAAAAGGCACCGCCTACTTCCGCGCCATCTTCACCAGGTGTCATGTGCCAAGTGCACATGTCTACCCTTCGCATTCACGATGCATGAACTTCAACGACCGTGTGTTGCGCGTAAATCACGTTTTAGTTCGGACGAATCAAGTTTATTCCACGAGTAAAGCTGCACCCAAAGCATCGCACACCAGGGTCGCGTAGATCGAACGTCCTCGCGGCTTTCCAGCGCTTCAACCGTACCACCGATGGACCATCCCCTCGGCCCATCTCGTTCACGGAGAGAAAATACTATGAATTCGAAAGAGGCTCGAGCGAACGAGTCAGTGCGGGACGAGTGAGAGAAACGGAATAACAATAGACGGGAATGAACGCGCGCGACGCCGTCTGCCTTCGATTCGAACATTCGAATAGTCCGTAGCGCGTACAGCGACAACCCTCGTTTCGTTGTTACGTTTCACGGGTTTTCGACGAAACGAACGACACGCGTACCACGCGTACGGTTGGTTGGGTTACGCGAAACAATACGGCAATAAAATAAAGCGTTGTCACTGTTGAAACGCGAAAAAGAGTTAATGGAGCTTGAGGCGAGAGTTAAGCCGCGTCGTGGGCGAGCGAAGGAAAGTCCGAACGAATTAGCAATTAGGTGGGATATAGAACGTTATGGAAACGCGAGGGTTTTGGGATGAACCGCGCGCGTCAGCCAAACGGGTGGAAGAGCACGTAGCGGGTGCTGTACGCGCAATGAGTACGCAACAGACAATGATACTACAACGAGAAAGGACTGTGGAAACCGGGGGTTGAAGCCTGGAGGGACGCAGAGGCACGAGAATAGAAAAATGTGTAACTTGTTGACACAGTGATCCCATGGGGCTCGAATGCGATTATGCAGTCAAATGAGATTGTGGCATATGCATGAACCCCTCGCGTACTCGAGACCCACCCGTCGTTCCACCTCTATTTCACTGGCGCGAGTCAACCGTTCCCTCGCCATCTCCCAACCCCCTTCCGCCTCTTCCCGGCCCCATCTTCCGCTCTTCTCTTTGCCGCACTTCAACCGCTGACTATCTTTCATACTCCCTCCCGAGTTTCCAGCTCTCTGTCACTTTGACTGTTTCTCTTGACTGGTTTCCGCGCGATTCCCTTCTCGCAGTCGCCAACTTGCTTACAGTCGATGAGAGACTGAAACTCTCGCTTCGAAATCGCTACAGCATCCGACCCTACCCACGCTTTCTACTCGCGAAAGTGCAAAACTTGTATCGTTAAATCGACTTTATAAAGGCGTTGGAAATGACGGAGTGTTTTTCGTCATGATTCGTTATTCGAATAAAGCGTGGTCTTAATTGATGTCGCGGCTCTAAAATCTTGTTGGATGATGAGGGCTGTGTATCTCGTGTATGTTCTTATGGTGTGTGTATACGTGCACGGACGATTTAGATTTATCTGGAGGAGTGGCTCGGAGCTATAGGAAGACGGGGTCTAACTACTGCACTTCCAGCCGTCTACCCAACCACTTCGCATTCCAAACCGCCCGAGGGTCCGAGGAGTTTACGACTTTCCGACGAGCAATACACTTCATCACTCCAGACAGTTGTATCTTCGCAGACGAGGGATAAGAGGGGGGGATAATAATCTTGAGGATCATTGACCAAAACATCGCAAACCCCGGTGTAAGATGAGGCTTGAGAAATTTGGGCAAAGGGCCACGAATTCACTCGCGGCTGAAATTGAACATTCGTTATGCGCAATGATATTAAACAAGCTGCTGACTGACGCACGAGCAGTGCCACTGCGGGTTTGGCCAATACATAAGCAGCAACAGAGGTAACGTGGCAGGAAGCTTTGCACAGAGCTGGAACCAGGATTGCTGGTTCAGATTCCATTTGTTCCGCCTGTCAACCTATGACGTATGTCCCATCCACCTCGACACACTCCGCCCTTTCTCCTTCAATCCCCCTTTCCCGCTGGTACCGAGGAATATAATGCCCGCGTGCTTGCTTCGAACCTGTTCGCCGTTTGCCGCACGTACATATACGTGCCAATTCGAGCTCTCAATCTTTTCTAATGGAACAAAGCAGATAGCCGTGGCAGACGCAGGAAGAATTTTCCGATTTGAGGCGATATCTTCGTAAGATACTTTCAGTGTTTATTACGCTGGGGGTTTTTTCAATTCATGTATTAATCCACGTGAGATCAGCGGGAATGTAATAATAATTTGTTTCGAATTAGATTCAATTGTGTTTGGCACTTTGGTCATTGAGAAGTTTCTTTTTCTTTGGCCAATCGATGAATTCGATTTGGGTATGAATAAGTCACCGACTCTCCGTGCAGTCCATGAATCCATCTTATCAATATTTATATAACCATATGAATAAATGAAGCCCCATCGGTAATTGAGTGTAGGGCTTTGATTATGACTGATGGAAGCTTCAATAATGCTACAATTATCGATTTCCAATGAGTCCATTGGGCAAAAAGAGACTTGGCGATAGCTGTTCGAGAGAGCGAAATGTTTAATTACCCTGCGCATCGAGATATATACGCACGTCCTTCTACATCTCGCGTTATCTTCGTCACGTGCGTCGCCGACACAGTTGCACGTCTACTCATCGCTCACATTAATAATGGAAAGTTTCACTAAAGCACGTTCACGGAAAAAGATTTACCTTTCGTTTTTTTCCCCCCTCCGTCTGGACACTGAGAGTCCTCGCCGCTATCTTTCGCTGTGGTAGCCGAGAGACCACGTACCTAATTATTCCCAAGAGCGTGTGCCTCTGAAGATGATCTATTCGGTTGGTAGAAAATTTTGTCCCTCCCCGAGTTTATACGATAGGGCATTGGGTAAGAAGCGAAAGAACCGTGGCGCTATTCCGTTCTTCGTTCTTTCTCTCTTTTCCAGTTAGTTGTGAGCGGCGAAGAAGGGAAGGAATAAAAAATCAGGACGCAGGCAAAGTGCTCGGTAGGGCTTGCAGGTGGGAAAGTGGAACCGGTCGAAGAGGAGAACAAGGAATAGAAACGAGAAAGATGGAGAGTGAGGATGGAGAAGAGGACCGAGACTCGTTGCTCCGAAGGAATTTCAATGAGAGAAATAGAGTGAGGAAAAGAAGGGATAGAAACGGTGTGGAACGGAAGGGATGGTCGCACATTCAGCTCTCTTCTACTCCGCTGCCTCTTTCAGTCGCCTTCTCTCCCACCCTCTCTATTTCTCACACCCGTTTCTTGCCGGCACGCCAAGTGGGACCGGAGAGGAATGAGAGATGTAAGGTAATTACAGCGAACGTGCGCCAGCTTGTAGGAGATTTAAAAGCTCGTAACTTTTTATGATTTACATTCCTTTCATTTAGTCGCACATTTCTCCGAATGGACTTCCCTCGGTCTCCCTGCCGTGTTCGTATCTTTTGCTTTTTAAACCCTCTCCATTTTCTCTCACTCGTTCGCTGTCTTTCTCACTCCTGGAACGCCTACGTACTCGGCATTACGAGATACCTCGTTCTCAGTCGGTTCCTCGAATCGTCTTGCCACTTGGCGAAAACTTTATCCAACGCTCGGAACCGCACCGTTCGAACTATTCGTTAGCGCTCGTGTCCATCAAATCCGAACGACGTTCGATTTCGTGCATCGCAAACGAAAATTAATTGAATCCAAAGTAATGCAGGGTCAGCTTTTGCTCGGGATAATTTATATGAAACGCGGAGAGATTGGTTACGTATATACGCACATCTGTAAAGTTCGAAAGTCCTATCGTCGTTTTCGCCAACCACGCAGATGAAACTTGTTCGAACCGATCCAATACGTGAAAACGTATTTTCTCCCCAGACCCACGTGACGACGATTTTCATACCCGAAAGGATGGAGAAATGCTCGCAGAACTGAACGCAATTCGTCTGGAAATGGCGGTGGTTCGTTGGGACACGATGGGATATAATGGATTCGACTCTGGGTTGCGGATAAGACATGGAAAGTTGAGGATAGGCGAATGGTCGCGCCAAGTTGAGCGACGAACTCGGACGTCTGGTTAGCTCGTCGATACGATGCGGACGTAATCCGAAGATGCCAGATATCCGTACCAAAGACAAGACAATGGGGAACATTAGAGATGCTCGGTGAACACATTTTGGAGTTATCGATCAACCGAAGCGTACCCGCAGCAACGTGGTACCCGCTCTCTCGCGCCCGAGCTACCGCGTTTAATCAACGACGAGAATCGAGCGAGAGATACGCGCGCACGCTGCGACTTCCATCTCTGTTTCTCGCAGGCTCGAAATCCGGCATATCTGTACAACGTGACTATTTATGTACGGTCGGCTATGTAAGCTACCGTCGTGGGGAATACATATTCATGGGTAACGGGGGCGTACACTTTTTACATGAAATTACTAACGTGTAGAACACAGCTTGTGTAAAAAAACGTATTCCGGATGAATGGGGCATGAATTCGCTATGATTAATCATGTGCTAAAAGAAATATGAACGTTTGGCAGGCACTGATATCCTCTTTTTACAGTTGTTATATGTAGTTCATTGTTTTGTTTAATTTTCTTAGCTGTCAATCGTGCCGGATATTTACCTCATTTTACTATCACGTGCAAAAAAATTATTTTCCCGCTTTTTTCCAGCTACAGAACATATTGATACTGACCTGAAGGTGTTTGACAGAAAAATATTGAAGTTAACTGGGTAATTATTGTCTCTCGTGCTTGTGAAAGGTGTCTATGATATCGGAATCACGTGATTTATCCGGACAGGATTTCGTAGCCGCCCTTCGATGAGGACTGACGTAGCTCACTTAAGCAAAAAACGAATATTAGTGCCAGTCAAATGTTAATATTTGTGTCATGAAGTGATCCTGGTAATTTCAGACAGCATTCATCCGGAATGGGTTTTTCCCACGCCTGCGGTATCGTACACACGTCGACCACAGACTCAGCCAAAAACTGGGTTCTGGAAACTCTGCCTATATACGTATAGGCATACAGTCCGGTTATAAATATATAATATATAAGAAGAGTGAAATTTTGAAAAGAAATATGCGGTCGACTTAAGAAAACTCGTTCGTGGTTTTAATTCATATTTTGCTGCATCGATGGTGAAGCTCTGGCTCGCTCGCAAAACCAAGATGCTTGCCAGCTTCGTTACGATCAATGCCCACTCTCTTACTAATGAGATGGAGCTTATTCCAGAGTCAAGCCCGATTTCATCTTGCTTTCCGTCCGACGAATCCGAGCTTTCATGAAAATATCTGAATCGTGGATGTTGAAATGAATTACGTTACGATGGCAAAAAAAAATGTTTATACTCCATCAAGCGGTCAAGCTTCGCGTGATTTTAAAGAAAAATGCGAAACGATTATCGATTTTAGGACAGACGAAAAAATATAAGTTCGTCAAATTTTGAACTCCTCACAGATCATAAGCTGAACTCGTCCCAAGTGAAAAAATTGTGCATAGTCTTTGTGTTGACTATTCGTGGAATTAGGCATATATAGTCTATATATAAACGATATATGTTTTTTGGATATATTGTTATATTTAAAAAAATTATATATTATATTTATTTTTGGATTTTCTTTTTTTTAATTCCAATTCCAAATATAGTTAATATGTAGACTATACATAATTATTCCACTTGGGGTACTAATTAATTGCTAGCTGATACAAATAGCTCGGTAGAGTCTCTATTAATACTACTAATCTATTCAATAAATCGTATATGCGTAGAAACTATACAAATGTAAAAAAATGTAATTTTGCTTTGATGAATTTACGAATTGAAATAGTCACAAATACAAGCGTGGTATAGGCTTGACAAATGAGTCGTCTGAATCCAGGTTAATAATGAAAAATAAATGATGCATAGCTCGAGGCTTGTTCCGAGATTATTCATTCGCTCGTCGAATCGGGAGATTGAGGAATACGCGGGCATGTGACAAATGTTGAGCGACGATCGTGTGTAGATGTATCAGGTATGGACGAATGGGCCGGATAGTCGTGCCGGGGTTCGTCGGACGTTGATATTAATTGCACCGCGGAGAAGATTGCTTTACTTGACCGTACTGGCGAATTGGTCGAGGTTGATTGCTCGCGGGGCCCGATCGACTGCCGTTTCAGCTTTTCCGACCCCTCGAAAACCGGGGAAACGGAAATAAATACGCGATTCCGGGGCATCGAGTCCGGAAAGCTCACTCGCAAAATTGGAAAATACGAGGATTCGCTATTCTCGATTGATTTGTCGCGAGGCTTTCCCGTTCCTCTCGTCTTTCCATGCCAACAGTCGCTTTTTTTCAAACCAAAAATCCAATGTTTACCATTGCACATGCTCGACGCCTATACGGGACGTCATTAAAATATTTATCGTCGAAAACATCGACCGCCCGAGACGGATTGCTCACCGCGTTTGATATTTGTTCTCGTGAAGTATGCAATCGCTATTATTTATCGAGACGTAACTTTATTGTTCTGGCGATGCACAAAGTTGAACGAAAAAAAGTGTTCGTTACCAATTTTCGATTAACGTTTTTTTTCTAAAAAAAGCAAGATTTCTGCTCCGTCCGTCTATAGAGAGAGTTTTAATCCATTAGAGGAAGGGATAATTGATTATTAAAGCTTAATACGTAGCTCGGGATAAAAATGTTATACACTAACTCATTTCTCGCGAAATAATTGAACGACAGATATCGAACCCTACCTGGTTTTCTAAATTAATGTTGTAGAGCCACGAACGTCTTCGGGATAATTGAGTTAAGAGCTTCTGATATCTTTATCGCAGGAACTGACGGAAACTACACGAAGACACTAAAAGCATTGGCTAATAAATAAAGCTGTTCTTTACTCTCTCGCTACTTGTTCCGGTCTTGCTTCCCAACTGTAACTTCCGATTGTTATCCGTTCTGTAGCGAAGAATACGATATCGTAGAACTCATACAAATAGTGCGGCTCGGATAAATCCGCTATCAATTCTATCGAGTGTATCAGCACTTTCATTCCGTTATAACAATCCTCTTAAACCCGATGAATTCGATCGATCCCACGTGTTCACCAATGGAACTTTTTTTACACACCAAAGCAGCAAAGTTCATTAAAAATTTTCATTATTGAGTAGAAATTTTGTTTTTTTTAATCATTGACGTCAATCAATGCGAGAAAAGTAAATGGAAAGCAGCGATGTATCGTATTCGCATAGTTTCGATATTCGAATCCGAAACCCCCCGGAATGAATAATGAATCAATGAAAATTATTTACCATAGCCTCAAGCGCTTAAATAAATAATAATCGTTGATCCATAGTGAATATATTGAATAAATGAGCGTTCGCGTAAGTGTGACAGTCGGAAATAGACAATAATCGTAATAATACGAATATTCGATTGTGCGACACATTCCACATCAGATTCAGTCATGGCCGCCGTGTCACATCTCCAAACAATATTTATATATATATATATATATATATATCTGATTAAAAGCAATTCGCAATTGAGAATCCCATCCGTAACTCGGACAATTGTTCGATATCCAACTAAAAATTCCGATCTTGCAGCTACGTCTTTGAAGATTTTAACAAGTTTCACGTGCAAACCGAACTTGATTGACTTTGTTTAATTGCTCCTTTATCAAACGAATGATAATCAGAAGGACGAATATACAGTTCGGCAAGAGCACGGATTAATTTTATTGCTATGACGTGAGAAGATTGGGAAAGGAGGTGTACGTGAGTGAAACGAATTTCTGGCTTTAGCTGTGTGTAAGCATCCGACGACCCGTCGGCCTCGGTTTAACCGAGCGGCGAATTAATTAAACTTCTATTTACGATATCGATGAATCAGCGATATCGCAAGACGATGGCCCTGCGACGCGGTACACCTCTTCTCCCTCTCCCCCGGCGAACGCCACACCCCGGCCTTTACTAGATAGATCGCTAGCTCGGTAGTTTGAGACTTCTCCGCACAAACAAGTATAACGTAACCGCAACGTAATAAATTTGCAAAGAGTCACGGCTCAAACTCCGTCTTACCCTCCCCCCCACGGTCCGTCGTTCGAGACGCCGATGCCTCACCTCGATATTTTACCACGATCTACAGATATATATGAACAACGTCACACGATATTTATTAAAGTCTCACTTTGGGATGTAAAATAGCGCTCAATCATGATAACGAAATATTCGAAATTTTTAAAAAAATCACCAATTAATATATCTCAATTTTATATCGATGAGCAGACATTTTTAGAGGAAGTTGAAAATGATGGACGTTCTATTCTAGATTTTTGAACAAACATTAGTATTTGCTATTTGATTAATAAAATATACAGAACAGAATTTTGATAATTGAACAATTATCCCATTTTTAACCAACAAAAATAACAGTAAATAATGATAATAATTCAGTGGCTTATGTATATAAATTCAGCATGACGATATCGCTGTGCATCAGTTGAAACCTGACTCAAGTGAACACTGAAGAACATTGGGGACTCGCAAAATTTCCGGAAATATGAAAATTCACGTTTGAATGCTCACGGAATAAGTCTCGGGTGAAGATGATAATAGAAACAGCAGCAGGAGCAGCAGCAACAGCAGCAGTACCAAAGACGGTTGTACCACCCTGGAAGTTCTTCCCGGGCCTGAGGTATATCCCCTTAAAATCGTCTGAACGCGCTCGAAGAGATACGATGAATGAGAATTAGCTGCGTTTCGTTAACGGACCTGACAACTCGATTAAACCTTCGTTATCTCTCTTCATCCACAACAATTATATACATATAGAATGATGTAAAATCATTTTCGTTGTAGTTTATCTTCCAATTATCCCCGAATAATAACGAAAACGAAATAGAATCAAGAATCAACTTCTTTTTCCCAATTAAAACCAAACAAACGAGAAAAAAAACCTCCCTCCGTTTCGAGTGTGGACCGAAATCCGTGAGATTGAATAACGTTCCGAGTTAGCTCTCCGCCTAACCGAAAAGAACCAGAGATAATCCACACCCACGACGGATTATCGATGTAGCGAGGGTGCGAAAATCATCTCATAGACAGTCAACACAGCCGCAACAGGTTACAACCGTTGGCGGAATGTTAAAGTAGAGTTTTTTTTCATAGAAACCCCGAAATGCGCACAAATTACACGGGTTTTAGGATGAGCGAGGTCGGTGGAAAATCGAAGGGTTCAGCGGTGGGATGGTCCGGGGCCGTATAGCCCGTGCGGTGGTCGGGATATAAACGCGGCAGTTGTTTCGACGTTTATTTTTGGCTGGTGGCATCGACAACGTTCGACGTGGTTTACGATCGTTGTTGCGCTGTATGCGGGCCGCATCGACGGGACGAGAGGGCGGCGGGTTCTCTCCCGATACCGCGAGGGAGGTACAGTAGCGAATCGAGCGCGGGAGCGACGGGGATGAAGGGGAATGCGAGAAGGGGTTTGGAAGTTCGATTTCGACCGCGAATGGCATATGGTTTCGATCGCACCTAGCCAGCAGCATCCGTACACAAATATACACGGTCAACGCACACGCGAAGATCGCGAGGGGGGAGGGGGGGGAAGGGAAAACGAACGCGAAATTCATCCCGGAGTGGACCGATGGATGTACAGAGAGAAAATAATACAGAGAGAAGCAAGAGTGGCGGTTGGATTCGGCGAACGAATAGCGCGTTCGTTACTGGTAATAGACAAATAACCAACGAACGTAGAAGCCCGAAACACCGAGAAGCCGAAGAGAGAAATCGGGAACGGAGAAACGAGTCCGGAAATGGTCGAGAGACGAAAAGAGGAAGTGGAGAGACGGAGAGAGGTAACGAGGAAACCCAAGAGAGCATTGGGGAAACGTGCGGCAAGAGAGCGAACCGAAACATAATAATATACATATAGAGATCGGTGTTCGTAAAATCCGCGAACCGCAAGCACCGCACGATCCGACACACGTGACGCGGGTGGACCAGTGTGGCGGGACAAACCGCCGAACGCTCGTTCTGTACGGCTAATTTACTTTTTGTATTTTCAGTTCAAATTGACCACCGAGAGGGCGAACCAACGGCCAGATACGTCGGGCTGCAACGACTCGACGGATGAACCGACCGTATATGCGCGCTTTCGAGCCTCCGTTCTGTACGTACGTGGCACCCTGAAAACTTGCAGTCCATTCCACCCTGTTACCTCCACGCTAATCTCACTCGCCGTATCCGCGGAATGGATACCGCTGCTTCTACCGCGGTAGAGGTAATATCGTAGTACATATAATCAGATGTCCGTTGTTTGGATTTCCCGTTCTCGGTGAGCTCTTGCGGTGGCTCGTATTTAACCCTGTGATTACTCATATTTTCAGATGGAATAATGCACCATTGTGCGACATACCGTGCACAGACTTCCGTCAGCATCCACTTGGTAATACGTAACGGACGGGTGAAAGCGGTTGGTTGTTGTAACCAGCCAAATCGTTAAACATTCCCCCGGGAGCTGCTCGATTGTTATTTACTGCCGGTCGACCAACGGGTCGAGTCAAATGTTGCTTTGTACATTGTAAGGTAAAAAATTGTTTTGTACGAACGAATCATATCCGAATTCTTCTTTTTTTTTCAAAGTATATGTTGAATTAATGTATAGTAAGCTATTAATCATAAAAATTGCTATTATTGCAACTGAGGAGATATGACGTTAGATAAGCTAATTATTTTTATTCGTTTTTAAAATATATTTTTAGAAAAGAGACTAATTATAAAAATGATTATGACATATAACCATTGAGTTGATGAACAGCATTTGATGATGAATGAGCAAAAGCAAAGATGACGCTGGGAGAGCTTGACGAGAATCGCATAATACCTACGAGTGGCTTTTAGCGGAACAGAGAGCAAGTCCTTGATCTTTCGTACAAGGCAAATCGCTCATGCAGGCACTAAAAATTGTGCCATCGTCGGCCGCGGTGTCAACATTCCTGTTTCCGCTTCAAGCAAAGCTCTCCAGTCGACGGGAAGGTGAAGCGAAAAAAAAAAAAAGAGAGAAAAAGGAAAGCGAGAGAAAGAGAACGTCGTAGGAGTCACAGGCAGTCGGACGAGCAGAGAGATATTTCAAAGTACACGGCTCTCGCGCGACTACACCGTCGTTCTGTATGTGCGCCTATGTCTGCTCTCACTGTATATATATATATATATATATGTGTGTGGGTACATCGGAGTACGGACAAGAGACGGGAAACGACTGGCAAACGGCGCCAGAGTGAGAAAAGCACGAAAAAGAGGGTTGAGGGCGAATGAGAGTGAGCGATGTAGCCGTAGAGCGGGTTCTGTTCGTTCAGGGTTCAGAGGTAAAGCAAAGGTTAAGGTACTCGTGTCTCACCCGCAGGAAAGCTTCAGACGTGACCGGACTTTTTACGCCACTTCCCAAAGAATGACCCGAGAGCATCCCCCGTTCCCATAGTTTGCTTTGACGTTGTGCTTGCGACACCGTATCCCTTCGTACATCCCTCCCTCGAATCCCGGCTCCTCCCCAATTCAAGTCAGCATCGCGTCGCCGAAAAGTGTTCATGCACGAGCAATTCGAGCCTGTACCGTGCGGTTATCACTGTCGCCGTTGTTGCCCTCTCGCTCACGTAAGAAATGGAATATTTACTGGCTTTTACTGTTATTCATTTATTACGTGGAACCGACAGAAGAAGGACCTAAGTAACCTGATTAACTTTCGGTTCGCCAGTATTTTTCGGTATTTCGTTGGTCACGCTTGAGGTACTGCATGACCCCACATTTCAATCTTTAATGGAGTACGGTCTAATTATTTTGCTTTATTTAATAAAGAGTAAAATTTATTCGTTGAAAAGAGTGAAGAATGAGACGATTTATGACAGAATATGTGCAAAAACTTGTATCTGAGAGACGCTAATTTGTTTTCTATATACCAGTGGGGTCACCCAAGACCCTGGTCGCGACCGGGTGTTCAATATAATTAATTGGGATTATTATTTGAAGGAGAAACGGTCGGACTACCCACTACGAAGGGGGGGGGGGGGATTATTATAACGCAATATGAGATTGAGCCCGCCGAGCCAATGATTACTTCCTTTGATATTTATTTTAATAAAATTATTAACATTCAAAAGATTGTAAAAAACGTTAATAATTCACCTCCAGTCTATTTTCATGACTGGAATCATTTGTAATTTATTCATGTCTTTCGGCCATTTAACGACCACTTCAATAAAGAGTAATATAACTATTTAACGCACGATAACGTAAATGACCCTGTTAACGACTCACAGCCCTTTCAGCGGTATGTAAAACAATCGGTCCACGTAATAAATATCGTAATCATTTTTGAGCTCGATTTTCAATTATATTTCATAATTTATTTCCCGTTCGTTTAATTCTCATACACGGAAGGACTGTGACAGAAACAATTAAACTTTTGTTCGTGAAAACAATGCGTGACGTTTGTAAATGATTAATAATTCTGTCATATCGAATACATTATATTTTCTTTTAACTATCGTGATGGTTTTTTTCTCCGGATTAAATTCCAACCAATCGAAGTTTCCTCAGGCGAATAAATCGAATCAAAATGCTCCAAAAATAAATATGCCGAATCCCCATAGCTCGAAATGACAATTCTTCGATAGATCGAAATCGTTTTTATTTTCGAAAATTTCAGACGCTTTTTTGAGTAGCATTTTTCACGGAGCGAATAGTGATAACAACGGTCATGGCTGTCAAAAGAGATGATTATTTCTCCGGAGACTCACAGGCATCGGACCAGTAAGAAACGTATCAACGTTCGCGGTGGAAATCTGGTTCCAGTGGGACGATTCGTCTCACGAAAAGTTTTCGCTAAGCCGTGTAAAAGCGGTGGAAAGTCCGCTGGCCCCGTGGTGCCCGTAAAATCAGTAGGTAGTACCGCGTACGACGCAGACCGAGCATCGCCCGCGCAAGGATTTCGGAACTTCGGGCCGAATCCTTCAACTTTCGAAGCTACTACGGGGACGTTGTTTCCTCATATCAAATATTGAGAAACGGAAAATTGCAACAACGTCTTTATGTATTTCGGGATTTATAATTGAATATTAACATCAATATCAGGGTGACCGAAAAAAACACATCAAGCGTAATTGTTATTTTTTTCAAATTGCCAGTAATTTGGTATAGCGATAATTTTTAGCGAAGTATTGATAACGTTTTATTAAAAACGATTGTTTATCATTGATTCCCTGAGAATAGGAGAATTTTATAGATTTCCATTCGACCCTGCCTCGTGGGTGCAGTCTGTGTCGTACGAAGCAATTCTTGATGGCGTTTACGATTACGCTTCTCGCTGAAGCACATCTATCAGAAATACGTATATCGCATGTATTGCAAAAGCTCGAGAATCCCCGGGAATTGTTTTTAAAAAAATGACGCAAGAGAATCCGTTTCAAGCAATAGCTGGAATTCCTGCGAACGATGCGGCGTTACGACGAATTCTGATTGGTGATTGTGTTTTCCGCCTTAAATCTCCTCGCTAGATCCATCGGCGAAGCGCCACAAAAATAAACACCCACCTCGACATTTTCCATAACCTTAATAAAGATTCCCGAAAAAAAAAAAAGAAAAAGAAAACAAAATAAAAAATCACATTTTTAATGAAAAATTTGGGGTGCAAAGATAAAGAAAAAATGGGGGGACAATTTGATATCACGTCGCTGTTCGACGTTGGTTATTTTACGCGTATCGGGACAGCGTCCGATGTGATATACACAGCGACGTACGTGGTCGACGGTGCATCGAATCCCGAAGCGACGAAATTTTGACGTATCGCTTTTGGTGAATCCTCCAAAGTGAAGCTGCCTCGGGTCGAAAAACCCCACGGGCACATCCAGTCGTACCCGCGGATTATTTACGATCCACAAATATTCCGAGTGGATGAAAAACGTCCTTCCGGGCGAGAGATCGCGCCCGGGAGCTTCGCGAAAACTTTCTAACCATCTCCCCGGCACTCTCGAGTTACGCGTACTTCTCTCGCGGGTCCACGTCCCCACCCCCGTGACGTATGCTAACATTCATGAATTTATGCGTATGATTCCGGAATGACTGTGCTATACAGATACGAGAGTGCGAGAAAAAAAAAAAAAAAGATAAATCACGAAATATTCATGAACGGCTGTAAAAATATCACCGCCGTTGATCCAACTAGAGTGAGATATCTGTGAATAAAATACGGGAAAATTTGAAAAAAACCCCTCGAAGCGTTATTATCATGACTGCAATGGAAAGAACGATCTCAATTTTTTCGAACCAAAGAGTCCAATATTTTTCAAAGCAATAACCATTTAAACACGATTTGACGACAATTTTTTCAATGTATCGCAGTTTCCGTGGAATCTACAAAAAGTTTTACCGGTGGCGATATTTCATCCAATTTTTTTATCACGCGATAAAAAAAAACTCGGTAAATTGAATTTTTTTACGACGAAGTTCTTTTTTTATGTGTAACGAATTGATTACTGCAGTGGCTGGTAGTACACGGTAGGACGTGTGATCGAATACACGAGCGGAGGGTTGCGCTGGGGTGCGGGGAAGGGGGAGTATGTTAAGCTCGCGAGTTTGGAGGAGGACCAACATTGTGACGAGAGAAGGTTACTCGAGAAGGGTTTGAGGATTTCCTTGGGTGGCCTCAAGCCGTCCTCAACACGTCCGCGCCAGAGGGAGCCCAGCAGACAAATAGCAGCCTCGGCGGGTGCCCTACGTAGGCCGGTAGGTCCGCCGCCTTCGTCCTAATCGACGTTCCGCGACTCGTATTCGCCCATAGGGCCAACGTTGATTTCTCTCTCCCTCTCGAAAATCCGCGCGAACCTTCCGCAAGTTCGACCACGGTTTCTCCGGCTTCTTCGCGTTTCTCGTGGATTGCAGGTTTTCGTGGCGGTTGCTAATAGCTCTCGGGACGGTTACCGATAACCATCACCCCAATCCCATTTGTCTCTTACGAATCACAAATTTTTATCCTCAACGGATCTCGTGCAACCCCGCGGGCAACACGCGTCAGCCGCTTCCCTCGACCTCTATCAAAACCTTATCAGCCGTCGACCCCCCGACGATTCGATGTACTACGCAACACGAGCTAGAATTCGCGGACCAACGGATAGAATTGAATAAAAGAGGCTGCGTAAGAATAAAATCGGTACTTAAAAATCTAAAATCGCGCAGTGGTGTTATCTATTTTTTGAAATTTCTGTTACTACTGAAAACGCGCGAATACGTTGACCACCGGTTCTACAGTTTTATTCAGCATTGCGGTAAAATTTTCCTAACATCCAAAAGAAAATGCGGAAGGAAATGATAGCAAGAAAGTCGAGTAGTTCCGATTTTTTTACCAATTTTTCCGCCGCCTCTGTCTACTACATCACAGTTACGGTTACCACCGGCAACCACATTATGGTTTTTATGTTCATTACGAATAACTCAAGAGCGGTGGTTACAGGTTGGTGAAATAAACGGTGATTAATTGAACCTCCGTTCGCTTCCACAGTGAATGAAAACACGCGGACACGGAAAGCACGACAGACCTCATTAGCGCGAATCAGCTGGACGTCCCGTTATCGCCCAAACAATTTGCCCAGTTCCCGTGGTCGGGACGTGGACGATGGAAATTGCGCGAAAGGTTCGTGATTTTCGACGTAATTACTGACATAAATACCGAAAGATGGCGGGCTTGAGACGTCAATGCTAATCGCAATTCGTTGGGCCGAGGATGAAACGTGAATGGAAAATTTGTGAACTGTATACGGGAAGTTGGAGAACGTCGATTGGTAATGGGGCAACGTCGAAGCTTGACGAAGGTAAGACAAGGGCCGGGACACTGCAATTAAAGCTTCTAATGCCCGCTAACTCGGTAATCCCCTCGCCTTAATTGTTTCTGGGACGCGCGAGGCAGACTGCACGGAATTTGTACGCCGGGGGTGTACCATGGAAAACTTTCGTTTCGGTGCAAGCCGGCTGGGGTTGGAGCGAAACGCTTGAACGTGGGAGAGAGAGGAAGATAGTCGCATGGGCAGCAGCCAAGCTGTAACACGGAGCGCAGCTTGGACGATAACAACTTGCATCGAGCGAGGAAACGTTAAATCAAGTGACGAGCGAGATTGAAGCGCTGGAAACTGGTTTTGTTTCAGTTTCTCGGTCTTCTCGTCCATCTGAACGAAAGTTGGACGAACTTGATCAACTTTTCCCGACGAATTTTCCATTTTAACGTTTAACCACCGGACCTTTCGCTTTTACTGATTCAAACTGATTGTTCAATTTTATTTTTTTTTGTCGCTTGTGATTATTTTTAGGTCACGCGTAGGATCGGGAAATATCGTTGGGAGATGTTTGATGTTTAATGAATTTGAAACTGGATATCCATACAATAGAAAGAGGGTTACTTTGGGTTATTTCCGTGTTACTCATTCAAAAACTTGCTATTCACGATTGATAACAGTATTCTAATGATTTAGGTCATCTATGCAAATCGCCAAAGCTGTAAAATATATTTTTGGATAATAAATCACGGTTATTCATCTGTTGATTAATTCAATTACCATAATCATAAATTTGTTCTAAGAAAAAAAAGATTATCAATAATTCTTCCGGCAAACTATGTCAAATCCATCCGATGATCCTCCTATTTCTAATGCGCGATGATTCTCGAAGCTCGATCGGCGACACCATTTTCACCCATCCACTTTTGCAATATCGGCGAGTGCATCTTTTCACGAGTACCACGCAACTTTGCCCGTTCCGCACTGGCTTTCGTTGCGCGAAACTTCCGTACAGGACCGAAGAAATATTGCGGATAACCGAAACCGTGGTAACCGATGGCCGTTATGGAAAGTAGAACAAATCCAAGGACCCGAGAGAATAAGACTCGTCCGCATTGCTATATCGAGTCAAGCATCTTCTTCAGTCGCGACGATAACTCGTATCGGACTACATCTCAAACAACAACGGAGAGAAAAAATTCTTTGCTCCGCGGAATAACAAAACTTTGTCAAAAATGATTCGTCGATGATGTTGCGATACACGAAATGACAGCGAAGAGACGAACGGTTTGAAATTCAAGCCAATATCTCGCTCGATATCGATGTGTCGGACCTGATGGAAACATGATCCAGGTCGGCAATCATTGCGATCGTCGAGCTCGCGACGTTAATCGAATTCGTGGGCCGCGGGTTGCAAACGTAATTAACGATTCGATGGGTTCCGCACCCATGGAGCGTCGTAACCAGCATTAGCTTCCTTCGCAGGATCGAATGTGCGCGCATATATTCAAGAGATCCGAAACCCTTTCCCCGTGGAGGCCCTAGCACCGTTGTTCGCAACGATCCCGCACCCAGCTGCCTACCCCCAGCGATCCATTATCCACTTACTCGTGCCACACGTTAACATCGTGCCCTGGATCATTCGAATTTCCACAGATTTCACCGTCTCCGAAGATTCAAAAACAACAAATGTTAATATTACTGCATTTTTGTTTCTCCGAAGAACGGGCGACCTAAAACCAAACCCGGAAATGCGAAAGGGTGCCAAAGGGGGCGGCACGAAGGGGCGGTATAGCTGAGCGACATACACAGCGCTTTAAGTCGTAATATGTCGCCCTCTGTAACGACACGCACGAAACGATGAATCGAGTTTACGACACCTATTTTGCACGGTAAGCGAAATGGACGCTCGGCTACTTTATTATCGCCACCCTCTCTACTTGCTTGAGCAGCTTGGGCCACCGCGCTTCACCAGAAAATCGTTCTCTCTTTCTCTCTCTCTCTCTCTCTACATTCATTCATTCTCGCTATCTTTCTCTCTTCCTCCTCACGTATATTCGCGCGGCGCACCTACGTCGATGTTTGCGTATTGGTCGCGCGAATGCGGCGCCTCTCCCTTAATAACCACAATGCGTACACCGACGCAGCGGTAGCGCGGACCAACTTCAGCCCCGACCGTTATCCGTACCGACGAGCCCCGTACACGGTCACGGACGTACGCCGAGTAAACCTATGCACGGAGCTTTGCTGCACACACGCGCGAATACACACACGTACATACACGCGAGCCTCGACTATATCGCACGCATGCAATGAGCGGCAACACGAGCGCGCGAGAAATCCTGCTTCGACCTCCACCTCTTCCTGCGCCTCCTCGCGCCGTCCTCATCGCCTCTATGTTCGAGCCGAACAACGGAGCCTCTGCTGGTACACCATTACGACCCTTAATAAATCAAACCAACCACCTCTCACACACCCTCTTTCTCCTATACCCCATATACATACGGAAACCACCGAAGCTCTCGTGTCCCACCGTAAGGCGAGGCAAAGCTCCATCTCCGACCCAAACTCTCCACAGCTCGCCTCCCACCCTCCTCCTCCCCCTTGCACGCCCCGGCTGCCTCCCCGAACAACGATTATAAACGAATACGCAGACATTTATTGGCGAGAAAAGCCTGCACGCCCTTTCTACGACCCGCAGCTTCCTCAAACCGCTACAAATTCATTATTAGAAACACAAAAAAACCATTAAAGGCGGTCGTAAGTTTGAAAGATTTATCGGGGTGTTCTCGTGGATTTATATATATGCGCATATGTATATATTTTTTCGCACTCCACGCGGGAGAAGTGTTCGGGCGGCCGGGGGAAGTTACGTCTCGCCGTTGAATGGATGTGCACATTCGATAATTTTATTAGTCGCGGGGTGAGTCGTTGAATGGTGGAGGCAATTTCCGAGCATCGAAGACGCTGGAGCTGGACAATATTTTAACTCCACTTCGAAGATTCTTTAGAAATGAATCCTCGAAATTGATATTGATTTTCACAAACACTTTCAAAAGCTCGAAACATAATCCGACTAAAATTCTTATAATTTTCGTAATCGGATCAAGTCGAAAAGCCGTTGAGGTGTTTTTATTTTCTCGTTCCCGCAGTTGTTGATAATTGAAAAAGATATGTACAAGACCGTAAACGAAAAAGGTGAAGATTTTTGGGGCAAAGGAACGGGGAAAGCGCGGATGGCAGAGAGCAGGAGAAGCGAAGCCTAGTCCCGTGGTATACAGGAGAGTCGAGTTATTAGGGAGATTATGGACGGGTCGTTCCGCAAACTTCAAAGGCACCAATTCCCATTTTCAATTTGTTCCTGGTCTGGGTCAAAGCCACCCTCGCGAACTCGTCGCGTCTCCGGCTCGGCGGAGCTTCGCTGGCCTCTCCCGCTCCCTCTCCGTCTTCTTCTCGCAAAAGCAAACTCGTACTCTCCTTCCAAACTCCGCGTTTCGGGACGCTCCTTGCCTCAAACTCGTCTCTCGTTTTCCCGACGAGCTAACGTATCGTCGTGACCGAGGGTCAGAAGGTTTTCGTGCCCCCCGAGAGCGCACAGCTTTTCTATCTCGTCCGCAAACCTTACGTACCAACACCAACGTCCCCACCGTTGCGAAGCACGTGACTCGTGTCCGACCGATTTTTCTGATACCGCCTCGCAGGCCCCGCTCGTACCCCAGGAGGCCATAGTCCCGATAGGCAACTATTCACATCACCGGGAATTCCGCACTCGCGCATGTCGAATCCTAATGTGAATTCCATCTCGACAATGATCGACTGTATTTTCTTGTACGAATTTTCTTGGAATTTTTCGTAGCGTGGGAGAGAGAATTTGAAGATAAGTACGAAGAGGATGAAAAAAAAATGAATAAATGAAAAAAAGTGAAACGTGATACGGGAATAACAGAGGCGATGCTGCGAAGGTGGGTCAAGGGTGAGACGAAGTGCCATTGACAGAGAGTGGAGATTGACGAATAGAAGGGTGCTACTGTTGCACGATTACGACGACGACGACGACGACGACGACGACGACGACGGCAACGACGACGGAGGCAACGAGGACGTTTCCCGACACAGCACAGTAGCGACCTCTCTAACCAACATCAATCTCGCGTCTTGTTTCGAGTGGCGTTAATTCGCTACCCTTGTCACTCGAGGTTCCAACAACTCTTCGTGTAGCTGCACAGGACACGAAAGTCACGAAGGAGCGAGAAAGAGAGGTACACGTCGAGGACCTTGGACCTACGATCCCCCGATAAATGCAAGTGCATACGTCAACCTCAGCGAAACTGTACGACCGACGTGACGGCAACACCTCATTGTTTGGTCGTGAAGGAGGTCGGATTGATTGAAAACACTCGTAACGGTGTATAGTAGAAGTATTCCTCTTCGAAAAAAAGCAATTCCAATTATGATTACACTCGTTATTACAATTTTTTTTTAAATGTTTGAAGATGGATTTGACAATTTTAGGGAAATTCTTAATTTTTGTTTATATCTCGCCGGATCATCGGGGCCAAAATTTTCCGAAATAAGTAATTACTTTTCCGATTTTATAGGGATTGTTTTCTACAAAACTAATAAGACGATGGGATTTATCGATGATGCAATTGATGTGTATTGTAACAACTTAGAGCTGATGAGATTTTGGTGGAATTTGGTTGAGTTTTGAAAAAACATAATTCGAAAACATAATCTATATGGGAGGATATAAATTTGCAAGGGAGCAACTAAGTGGCAATAGTATATCTTATCTTACATTAGTATACCTTATTATTATTATTGTTATTGATATTATTATTATTATTATTCCTATTGATATTATTATTATTATTATCATTATCATTATTATTTTGATAATAATAATAATAAATTTCACACAAAATAAAAATGAATAGCTATAGGCTTTACTAGCCATAGGCACTACTACTTTATTGTTATAATTCACATCAAACGCCACGAACTTATTGATCAAAGCTGGTTTATGTTGATAATAAAGAATCGCATGACGTCATCGGATTTTTTTCGCGTTCGCTACGGACAATCGAACTTTGTGAGTCCGCGACAGATCGAACCACGTCATCCGTGTGCTCTAGCGTGCTGGGTTTAGCGACCATCCCGACGGGTATGACCCACCGTTTGATTACTAATTAAGAAGAGCAAGCTCGTATTTTACGCGAAAACGACCCTTTTCCCTTTTCCCAAAACAATGTTTGTCTTTGATTACCTTTTATGATGTTGGCTCTGAGAGGCAAATAGCTGCTACCGTCCCACAAGCTAACTCCCGTCATCGGGACAACCGGCGAACCATTGGCGTACGTACGTGATGGTTTACGTGTACCGCTTAAACTCAACCATGAACCCTCCTCAACTTTCCACGCCCACGCTTGGCGTCCCGTTAAATAAGAGTTTTATTTGTCTTTGCCCATCGGACTACGTAATCGTAAACCGACTTCGGTAACGCGGCTCGTCGTCGCTGCGAGAACTCGACTTCAAAATATAATAATTACAAACAGGAGTCCGGTAACTCAACCGCTGCTAAAAAACGCATGAATCAAGTACCGAGTACTACCGGAGACGAAAAAAAACCTTCTGATCTCTCGAAGAACCTTCAACTGGCAGGACAAAATTTCTGTATTGGAATTAATGACTTTGCGAATGTTTTTATTTAGTCAGCATCGAAATATTGTAATTACTGTTGTTACAAGGGCTCTTTGCTGATAGAAAAAAATGAGTCGAAAGAATTGTTGGATCTTTAAAACTTAGAAAATTATCCAATCACAATTTTGAAATGGCATAACTGATAACGATTTAATCAATGACACAAGCTATATCGTTAGACGCTGTCGATTTGTGATCCTTTTTAAAATCCCTGTCCTACGAAGCACCTGCCTCCACGATTTATCAGAGCCCTCTTCCAAGTACGTTGGAAAGCTGCTGAGAGCTTACGTGTATATTTTACGAAGCAATATCGTACAATCACCGTTTAGATCCAACGTAAGTCGGTGGCATGTAAATTTAAACGTGTCTCACGTTTCCTTCGATTTACGTCCAGCAATGTCCAAAATTCTGATCCACAATCAGTCGGTCACTCGTTTCCGGTAACCTCGCGATTGAATTATTATCCTGTTTTTTTTTTCCTGTGTGATCTAAAAATCCGCCAGTAGCTATCGAGGATACCGTAACCGAGCCCTGTAAGCCGCGTGTGGATCATATCGTTTCGTACAAAAGTGAACGCGGGGCTCACACGCACCCGCACACACCGCAATCTCCCGCATGGCGAAGGGAAACGCGCGGTTCGAATTCAACGTCGCGAGAGACAGATATACCCAACGCGAATGGTAGATTATCGAGAGAGAGCGAGAAAGACGAATGGCGAGAGTACGAGGAAGAGAGACGAATTTCAGAATCGAGGACAGGAGGACTGTGCCGGCAGTACAATGCCGGTTCGCACCCCTATCACCGTCAAGCTGTCGACGTCACTGATAACGGCCAATGTGCTAAACGCATTGGAATCCATTTAGGAGCTTTCATCTCTCACACGGCGTCCTTTCAACTACATCATTCTCCAACGTTCTACCCCTGCACTTTCCTGATCCTCGTACCCACATACGACACCTCATCCATCGATGTTTTATCATTTTTTTCCGTCGTACGAATGTCGCCAACTGTTTGGAACGATATTCATCCGGTAGTTTAGGTTTTTTATTTGAAATAGGAATTGAACTATCGTCAATGTGGTTGAAATATTTGTTGCTGTATCATGTTATACTATCGTCGAATTGTTGTTAGGAAAATAATTTACATGAAGTTAAGGCGCTTTGGTCGGTAAAGGTTTTAATGTTTTTTTAATCATAGGAATGTCGCGGATTAATTGAAACGATATTGATCTGATAGTTCAGGTTTTCTTATTTGGAATACGAGTTGAGACGTTTTGGTCAGTATAGGTTTGCGAAATATAGAGGGTAGATTTTTTTACGCCACCCATCGACGTTTGACTGTTTTTCCAATCGTAGGAGTGTCATGAATTAATTAAAACGATATCCATCCGATGGTTTAGGTTTTCTATATCGGAATACAAATTCTTGATTGAACTATTATCAATATAGATCGAATATTGAATCAATTTAAACGATATTGCTTCCATGAATGAATTGTCTTAGTTTTAGATGTACATCATTCTTTACACTATTGTCGATATCGAATGTACAGTTCAAATATTTGTCAATGCATGACGTTCTATAATTGTCGAATAAATTTCTAAGAAATCTACTCCATATATTCGGAGACACTTTAGATTAAAATTTGACGGCTATCGAACGAAAATTATTCCACGTGGACGTGGATATTTATTAATATCGTGCGGCGAGGATGAATTTTTTTTGTACAAATTGATTGCGACGCTTACCGTGTGAGGAGACCAATGATGAGGCCATGTTCTCGTCTCGTGACTTCCGGTGGCACTTGGCTGACTGGCGAGAAACACGACGCGTCTGTCAGTAGTTCCCGTTCCGGTGCCGGTGGTGGCTAGCAAAGCCGCTCTCGCTCTCGATCCACCGACGCTCAGCGTCGGCGATGTGTCCATCTTTTATCTAAAAAACACCGAAAAGATAATAGATGAATAACTAAAATGAATATATAAATAAATAAATAACCAAATAAATAAATAAGTATATAAAGAAATAATAAAACTGAATCAAAATTGATAGCATCGCGATATTGCGTAACAGTGGCGTAGCACACATGAAACCGGAAATCGTTACTCGTTAGTACGATACTCACCCCTTAATTAAATCTCCCACGCATCCGTGCACCGAAGTTACTTGGACGTCGAAACGTCAATTTAAATTTCTCGCCGACCTCGATTTTTTTGTCTATCACTGGCTATCTCGTTCTTCTTCCTTCACAGCGCATAGAACGATTTTTCGTACCACGAGCAACGCTTTCGCGTCGATATTCAACTCGATTAATATTTTTATTTCTATTTTATCGTCACCAACGGTACGAACGGTCGATAGTTTCGAATTACGCGAAGCCGTTCAATATCGATCGCATTGCAATGATTTTCTTCTTTTTTTTTTACACTATTGCTCGTTTACGTTGTTTTCAACACATTTTTACAATTAATATTTTCGTTTTATCGTTATAATTATCTTTATTATTAGACGATATGTCGTTGTGTCTTCTAGTTGACGGAATTTCCACGATTATTATTATAGACCTTCTTTTGTTTTTTTATTTTTATTTTTATTTTTAGAAAAGTATGTCTATTATAATTTTAAAGCTTTACACGCAATCCACTGATATCACTACTGTTTTGTTGTATTTTTTTAACGCGTTGACGATTGTTTAAAACTAAGAATTGCCGTTACTTGGTTTATTTTTGTTTTTCTGAATCTATTAATTCACTTTTGACATTGCGATTCTAGAGGGATCGTGGCTTTTTTTATGTCACCACGTGGTTTGGGGTTTTGGTAATTTTCGATTTTATGGAGTTTTCGTATGGAGACAATTTTTGTCAACCAATTCGGGCTCTCGAGTCGTTCAACGTTCGAATATTAATATTTGTCAAACGTTAACGAGTACGAATTAATGATTTTTATCGTTAAAACAATGACGTCGCGATCGTTCGTGAAAATCGGTGGTACGTGGATCAATGACGAACGTACCTCCGCTTCTTCGCTCGTCTTTCTCTTATCGAGTATCGATGATTTGTCACTCGCACAACTCTCGAAACGTCTGTTCATCTTCGATCACTCGTTCCGTTACGATCATATTCCAAAACCGATGGACGTTATTCTCAAAACCGGCAACGATACGCGCGATTTTTCGTCGATCTTTTTTAAATTTGCTAAAACCAAAATCTCCATTACGACGATAATTTTTATCTTCACCGCGATTCGTACTCGTGCGTCATGTAAATTTTTATATCACGAAACGAGGCAGATTTTCTTACTTATATTTCTATCGGTAACGCAACGATTGCCGATTTATCGCGATTCGAAAAAATCCAATTCTCCATTCGAATCTTCGTCGAAATTTATCCCCAAATTTCCGTCCAATCGTCATCTAATAAATTCCTCATAACAATCTGACATTCTTAATCCCCGAAATCAGTGAATTTTCCAATCGTTGATAAGATCCTTCTTTCAAATATTTCCAATCAATCAAACATTTCCCTCTAATTCTCGACAATCGAAACGATGACGTAAAATCTTAATAAATCTAGAACGTGGAAGTTTTTGGAAATCTTAAGCTCGGAAGTTCGTTTACGAGAATATTAGAGCCTAGCGTCGCGTACGAAGACGCGCACGACACTGAACACCGGGAACTCTCGCTCGAGTTGTACTCGAGCTCGCGGATTCGCGGGCTCACGTGGTGAAATCCTCGCGCATGCGACATTCCGCACCGAGGCTAGTTTCACCGACAACGGTTTTCCCTCTCTTTGCCCATTCGCTCGTCCGACCCCCGATCCAACCCCTCGCCCTCGTCCTCGTCCTTCGCGTTTCACAACGCTGTCTTCTCCGCACCCTCGTCCTCGCGTTCGCCTGCTTCGCACCCTTCGCAATCCCCATCTCCGTCTTACCTCGTTCAATCTCTCGCGCAGCGGTCTAACCCGAGTACATACGGCAAGTACATACGGACTCACCGTCTTCTTGGTTCTCTCTCTCTCTCACGATTCACGTTTCCAACTCCTCGCTTCCTTTTCATCCATTCTGTTCGGCACTTCGCATTCGCATCGTCATTGCTTCGCCACTTCTCGGTGACTTTTCGTCGAAATCCAAGCATCTCCCGCTTTCGAACATCCCCGGAATTTGCTTCACTTTACTTTCTTTTCGTTCTTCTCACACGACTCTTCCGGGTGTCTTTGGATGTCCATTAGCGAAGCCACGAATAGCCATCGATAAGAGACACCGGAAGTTATTTTGATTCGGAAGAATCGTTATCGTGAGGAATTTTACGGCGACAGGAGCGGCAAGGATTGTTTAAAGAGATGCTGGCAAACGCACCTCACCCCCTCACGTCTTTTGTGGCGGTAATTAACATAAAGTGGTAAAAAAAAATCGATTAAGTTTCTTTTCCTCTACCTCCATTCAGATAATTCGGAATATCCTGGCAAGAAAAATTCGCGAAACAATTTTTTTAAATAAATAAAAACAAAGCATTTTTCACGAGGAAGCGAAATAATTTTGGCATCTATTTTGAATATCCAAAAACGATAATTGCCCGGGGCATGTTCCATCCAACCACTTTGCGTTAGTGCACTTCTCGGTCTCTTTATAATTCTCACAAACTCGCGAAAAAGGAAAAACAAAAAACGAAAGATAAAAAGAGAGAAGAAACGAAACAAAGGAAGGCGAGAATGGGCTTGGCCGAGAGAATCCGGGGTGGAAGAGGACGAAATTCTCGTGGAAGAGGGACGAAGTAGCAAACTAGCCTTCTACTACTCCGCGCCGTTCGTTCGGACAAAGAGGAACAATGGACCTCCATCGGAGGATTGGAATTGCAAAATGCGCGAAACATCGATGCTTTCACTACGCTACGACGTTGCCGACGAATTTCCAATCCCACAATCATTGCTTTCTCAGCGCTCTTCGCTACTTCCGTACTAATACTTCTGGCTGTATGTACCTATTGTATTTATCACGACCTTAACGTCTGTCTCTCTTCGATTTAATACACACCGAGCTTTTATCAACGTTTTCCATCAATGTTTCACGATGCAACTTACTCAACGAGAGTGACTTGTTTCCAACCCTTTTTCGTTCCACTTATCGACGCCTCGACGGTTCTACGACGACGTCGTAGGGTCGGAAACACTTTTGAAAAATCGCCGGATGTCTAGCGTCTCGGCTGCGGGACCGTCGACCATGCTTATCGCCCGTTTACCAGTCTCAGACGATTCCGACGACCAGCCCAGCATCCTCATGCTTTCCGGCCAGAATCAGGATTGCCTTCACATTTGAAAGCCATCTCGATGCCGAAGAATTCCAAATTTATACGCAACTACGTCCAGAAGCTTCGAGATAAAAAAATATGTCACTATCGATGAAATTCCGGCATCGAAAATAATTGTTAAAAAATCAATTCAGTGATCCATCGCTCGTGGAGAAAAGAAAATTATTTCAAAACGGAAATACGATCGATAGAAGAGCGTAAGTCGATGGGAAATTTGACAAAAATATTTTTCTCGGCCGGCCAGGACTTTGCTGGCATTGAATTCGGTATTGTAACGACTGGGAAAACATGTTTCCAAGGCTCGGAATTCGATATTTTTCAACAAGACGGTAGATTGATATACGAACATCTCGGAAGAGGCGCAACGTGAAAGCCGAGCTTCTCGCGGAGCACGCGCTGAATACTAGAACGCGATCTCGGGATGAGAGACGTCACGAAACGAGACACGGTTTCGGCGACTCGCAGATAACGCCGTCGAGGGGGATGTGAAAAATCACCTTCTTACACGCAACTGAATTTACCAAGCTAGATTCAGTTGTCAGAACTGTTTGATGCGCTTGGTTATCAACGCGAAATATGTCTTGCCCCGTCCAATCTCTGAGGTTGAGTTGACGGCTGCAAGTAGCTTCGTATTTCTTTGGATTCGCGCAAATTCGGTCGGCTCAACGTCATTTGGTTGTGAATTTGGCTGTGGCTCGGAGGAAAATTTGTTGACCGAGAGAAAATTCATTTGGGACAAAATATTACAATTTTAGTTGGCTTTTGAAGTAAATACAGCTGACTCAAAGTCAATTTCGTTGGTTTCAAAGTTAACTCACGTGGCTCAAAGTTAATTAAGTCGGCTTCGAGAAAATGTAGCTGGTCCGAAGTAAAATAAGTCAGCTCAGAGTACATACTGTTGGCCCGAACTTAATTCGCGTGACTTGGATTTGGGTGACTTTTAACAAATCCAGTTGGTACAAAGTAAATTTAGTTGATTAAAAGTAAAATAACTCAGCTCAGAAGGTTCAAAGTGAATTCAGTTGGTTCCGAGTGAATTAAATTGATTTAAAGTAAATTCATTTAACGCACAAAAAATCAACTAGCACAAAGTAAAATGAGTTGGCTAAAATAAATTCAGTTGGCTCGAACGAAGACATTTTTTTCTCCGGTGCACATGTTGGCAGAAAAATTCTCGCTCGGGCACGTGGTTCGGTTGCGAAAGATCGATATCGCACGTGGTATATGCAGAGGGTTAACACGGGTGCTGTTGCGGAACGCATTGCGCTAGTCCCACCGCTTGACGAATGTTCTGCAATTTTCACACTGGCAATTTTCAGGCTACCTGTGCCTTTTGCGAACATCAAGTTCGGTATACGTATAACGATGTACTTCACTGCGCTATTGTCCTCCCTCTTCTCTCCTTCGCCGCTGTACGTCGCTGCACCCTTGATCGTCGCTTCGACGCGTTGTGTTATTATTGTTATGTATTTATGTAAAGTCTGAATGATTTTCGTTCAATGTATAATCGTGGTAAATAGTTCAGATGGCATCGTATCATTGGAAGTAAATGGAAAAATTCGTGTTTTTTGGATTTGATTTGATAAGATTATTTTCCGTGTCTTGAAAACTTGTTCTAAATGATTATATTCATATCCGAAAAATGTTCATCGATAAATATATTGACAATTAATTATTTGCACAAGAAAGATGTTAGCCGGTTACCCAAAATTGTTGCTAATTTGTTTCTTAAGTGTTTTTGCAGCTTCCAATGCGTTTTTATTGCAATTACGCTCCTGAAGTAAGGCCATTAATTCATTCTAGTGCGACAGCTTATCGCTCAACTGAATAATCGTCGGCCCAATCAATTTCGAAATTGAATTTTGAGAATCACCGCGCGATCGTTTTCCAACGGTGAGATAATAATATTTTCGCTACCCGAAATACTTTCGATATAATTAAGAGTCGAATATTTTCGTCCGTCAATAAACGACAATCAGCCGAAATCTATCAGTCGTTCGGATGAACGAAAAAGGGTGGTTGAAAAATGGTGGATGAAAATAACAAATGCCGATAGACGGGATGAGATGGAATAAAAATATCGCGACCTGACAGAAAACAGACCAACGACAAAAAAAGAAAGATCGAAAATTCATCAATTACATTCTCAAGTTAGAAATCAAGAATTAACACGTTATGGCGTATATGCGTGTGTCTATTCTCGTTTCCGGTTATTCCCGTGGTCGCATTTTTTAATCATTTTCTTCGTTTTTTTTCTGGTATTTTTTTTTCGAGTTCGTTTTTCTCATTTCTATCTCTATCTGTAGAAATGGCTTTGGCCACGGCACCGAGAAGGCGCCGCGTACTTTTACGCCGTGGTGCTCCTCGCGGCCCGGTACTCCACGAACCCCGGTGCCATCCTGGCGGCATTCTCATTCCGATTCCGCTGCCTTTTACCGTGGTTTCTTCGGCGCTCGTACCTCGATTGAAGCCCGAGCCTTTATGACTTGGCGCCATCACCTCTTTATATTTTCCGACGGTCTATTATTATGCGTGCATCGATGCTTGCAGCCAGAGAATGAGGTTGGCGGAGAGGTGTCGGTGGAACTCCACCCCGTCACGAGACTACGTTTCGATTATTATTATTTTTATTTTATCATTATTATTAATATTATTATTATTTTTATTATTATTAATATTATTATTGTTGTTGTTATTATTATTATTTCTATTATTATAGTATTTTCGGATAGATCATAAACAATTAATTGCTCGAAAAAAGATGTAATATTATCTTTTAAAAGCCATTTTACGTTAGTACCCTTGAAATATTGAACGAAGAAAATAAGAACACGAAAGATGCAAATAAATACGAATTGCAAAAAAAAATCGTTCCGAATATTCAAACTCATTTATATAAATTGTAAATATTTAAATAATTCTCGCGGTAAAAGAAACTTGGTCCTGAAAAAATATTCACAATGCATGCACGTAATTGAAAACAAGACTTGTCATTACATCGCTAGAAATTAACGAATGGGCCTTACTTCCTACTGATTTCGGAAATCGAAATTCACGTGACTGAGGCTGTCGAAGACGGAGCTTAGTTTTGGTCCCGCGGTAACGTCGTTCGCTACGTATACGAATAACCATCTGCGAATGGAAACGATGTTAACGGAGCGTTGATTCGTGATCCGACCGCTTACAACTCCCGGATCTTAATTACAATTAATTACACTTCCGTTCTAATTGACGTAAGATCTATCCACGCTGCCCAATCTTTTCTATCTATTCCTACTACATGAGTTTTGTTTAAAGGTGGACCCAGTTCCGAAACGCAATTCTTTTTACATACCAAAAAGTACTCTTTAGTTGATTTTTTTTTCTTCAATATCTAGGTCATTCATTTTATTTCATTCTTTTTCAGACTCACGGTTTTTTTCCGATCGCTGCAAGACCGTTATTGTTGTTATTAATCACGAACGAATATTAATACGAAAAATATTGGACCGAAAATAATCGGAGTGACGGAGACCGAGGAAAAAATGGCACCGAGCAGGAGGCCGGAGCGTGGAAAAGTACGATGGGACGAGGAAAATCTCGCGCATATCTCGTGAATGGGAGAAAGTTGAAACATCGGAAAGGCTTATGCGCGTAGGGCGAAAGCTCTGTACGTACTCACCTATCGCAGCCGGTACACTCGCATATTTTAAGCCGACCATTTTTCAGCATTTGTGCGCGCTATACGTCCCCGTCGGATGCCGGCCAAAATTTGCATGAGCCAAACGATTCGAAGCCTTGTTCTACTATAAAACTACTCTCCTCTCGCCGCTCCGCCACGCTGACACTGCCGACCTCTTTCCCAGTTTGTGCAACTGTGGTACACTCCTCGGTGAAGGCAAGTGCGTGCACGGGCGACTGCGAGATAACAAAATTAAGTGATCCATCAAACTTGGGGATTTTTTGTTGTTCGTATCAAAACGAAATACGACATTTGTAAATTCACATGTGTTACGGTCGGGTCTGCTTCGGGCTTAAACGTCCCCTCAGGCAAGAAGAAAACAGATAAGAGGTAGACGGAGTAGGTACTCGAAAGATTTTCATATTCTTTGTTGACAATCTTCCATTCGCAGACAATGCTGGAACGAAATGTTCGCTTCACGAAAGAATTCCGCTGCTAGAAAATGGGTGATATTGACGAAATATTAGACATTCGTCTGTGAGGGTGGTGGAGGGTCGCCGAGGGTCGATATTTCGAACAATAATTTGCACCTTGATGAAATTTTAGCGAACAAGTAGCAAGAAACGGGTGGAAATCGAGATTCCGACTGATCAAAGTTTCGACAGGTCAATAAATCGTATTAAAGGGCTCCAAAAATAAATATACCGAAAATAACGTAGCTCCAAATGACAATATATCGACGAATCAAAATCTCGACGACATATGGATAGGCACATTTATTTTCGGAACACTTTGATTTGATCTATTAATCCTTTGACACTTTGATCGGTAGAAGTTTCGATCCTCACCACAAGAAATGCTTGTATATAGTAACAATCGCATTCCCAATTGTCCTCCACAGCCATTACGCGAGTAAAAGACGACCGAATATCGGTCGTTCGACGTAAGATATTTCTCTCGCTATAGTTCCACGATTCTCACTGGCACATCCTCCCATGAAACATTCCAATATCCTCGTCCTCCGGAAAGAACGGTAAAACGTTACTCGCACACTTTCCCGCGGCGCAAGGCGTTTCGCATGCGTTATTCGGGTTGAGACATTGAACAGATACTGTCCTAATCCTAATGCACCGCTCCGTGTCGTCTTATTTATGCAGCACGCAACCAAGGACCCGTTTCACACCGCAGTCCTGACGACCTTAACGGCTTTCAATTTCCGTTAGCCATCAATATTATTTAGTTTAGTTTGGAAGCGAGATTCTCGGTGTCCTTCTTCGAAGCTCGGCGGGTCCCGCGCGTACGCCGACCCAGCCGAACCCGAGCCGCACTTCCGTCTCCCGATGCCGCCACCGCCGCCGCCTCTTCTTCAACCGTCTATGCCCCGGCTACCAGTTCCTCGTTCTCCACTTCCGTACGCTTCTCACGCTTCCACCAAGGAAATTACTTGTCCTCTCTTCTCACCCACCCGCCCCACCACCCCCCGGGTCTCCTCGTTTCGAGCTTCGGTCTCGCGCACACACACACGAATTCGCAGCGAAACCCCCCCCGCTCACACGCGTACGAACCAACATCGAGAGACATTGCTTTCTTTTTGCCATTTCGTCTTGATGTACTTGCACCCTTTCGCATCATACGGGACCTCGCACACTCGCCGCCTCGCCGGTTCGACAATATTTTCATTTTTTCTTCTTATTCTTCCTTCTCTCGTTCTGGCATTTCCTCTCATTTCTTCGGCGTCACTTCGCCCGCATCTCCGCCACCTTAATTTTAAGTGCACCTTTCCCTCAACGCCGACACGACGGACTCGAGAATTTTAAATATCCTTCTGCGATGCTACGTACATGCATTTCAGAGCTTTTTAACCTTTTTCCTTTTTTTTTTTTTCAACGTTAATGTCACAGTTAACTGGGAGCGAAAGTCGGCAGCAGCGACTGTGAAAAAAGTGGGCCGAGAGACGGAAAGAGAGAAGGAATGAGAATTTAAAAAAAAAATACATACCCACGTACACATCGCATTTGAGAGTTCATACGGTGGTATCGAAACAGGTAGATATTTCGAGTGTATCGATTGACGGAACGAGACGATGAGGGGGGAGGGAGAGGCGGAGGGGCGTAGACAGTAGGCAGGATGGAGCCGAAAGTGTAGTGCAGGCGGAGTTTGGATATGGAACGGTGAAAAAAAAAAAAAAGAAATTGGGACGTGTGTGTCAACGACACGAGGCTATCCGAGGGGGATCCGGCGGATGTGTTCGGGGTCGTGCATGTATAAATAAAGTCTCTCGTGTATTCGGTCTCGGAAACTATTTCGAGCTGTGTATCACTATTTTGTTGAAACAATGCGCGAAGGATGAGCCGGAGGAGAATTGGGACGGGAGATCGAGAGAGGCTGGCGAGCGCACGGGGAGGGGAGGGGGGACAAATCGAGGGTGGGACTGATTGCGATGATGCCGTTGGAGTCATAGGTAGAAGTGCAGCGGTGACCCACTCGATAAAGTTCAAACCCAGCGGGGGCATTCGGATACTCCATTGGGTGCTTGATTTCTATACATCGCACAGACTCCATTACCGCAACGCAGTTATTATTAATTTAGCGGACAAGCGCGAGGGGGTGGGTGAGGGAGAGGAATGACCGTTACGTTCTTAGCCGTATTCGATTACGCGGTATATTCAAATCAATTGTTATCCGGAGTTTGGACACTCGGTCGCTGCAGATGCACTCCGACCGCATTCGCAGTCTCGAATGAAATTACGAAGCAATTCGGGTGTAGTCACGGTTGTAATCGAGGTTTATCGGGAGGTTGTTGTATTTTTATTTCAGAGAGTGGATGACGATTTCAGATGTTTCTGTGGTTTTCCGTTCCGCGATTGGGTTGCGGGACGAGGATCGGTCATCAGTGAGGGCTACTATTTCCAAGATAAAATGGTATGTATGTGAGTCAAAGGAATTCGCTTCGAGAGATACACTATCGATAGTGTATCCCTAGTGTAGCGGTTTTCCCTAAAGCAGGTGCTTTTTCTGTTTTTAAGTCGCACTCGACTAAGTTGTTTCAGCCTAGAATCCGCCTAGGTCCCATGCGTTGACCTCCTCACGCAATGTTCAATTTCCAAGCATCCCAGCTCAAGGGAAATTACTCACAAAAGCATAATTGTTTCGATGCTGAATCGAATAAAAATCACCGACGCAAATAATTACTCCACTGCAACTGTCGCACCCAGAAACGTTCTTCTCCCATCACCAACTTCATTCCCATTCACGACTTTTTCCCCACACATTTCTTTCCTTTTCCCACGACGGATAACGAAAAAAAGAAAAGTGAATGAGTTCCCACGAGGAACAATGATAGCGGCCGTTAAGAAGAGTCTGATTGGGAAGAAACCGGTAACCAAGGCTCTCCATCATTCAGAACAGAGAATGCTAAAACGAAGATGGGCTGAGGAAACGATGGAGGGATGAAAAACAAAAAAAAAGATATTCCAGAAAGAGAGAAGGAAAGATGAAGCGTGGCCCGAGTGTTCTCCGTGCAGATTTTAGTTACTCGCGGCTCGACGAACTGAGCACACCACGCAGAGAGAAACGCCGCGTACCGCCCACTGTATTCCCAGATACTTGCTCAGACCGATAGTCGGAGGACAATACCGTACTTTGTGGCGTCGTGATTAAAGCAGGCGAGGGGGGGAGAAGCAGCGCGTTGCTGCTGGACGGACCACAGAACACACAGACAACCCCCTTCGTCCTCCTCCGACCCCACCGTCGGTCCTCACACTCCGAGCGGAATCCCCGCTATGAGAAAAGCTGCTCTTTCTGTTCTCGCAGACGTATATACACGATGCTTCTCGGGGATAAGGACGCCCGGTCCCGAAGAGAGGGTGAAGACCGGGAAGAAGCAGGGAAGGAGGGATTCGAAGGCTTCGAAGAGCAAGCGAGAAAATACCAAGTTAAAGGAATCGAGCCGGCGTTTCGTGTCGTACGAAGAAGACTCCGAAATCGGCGAACTGTATGCCGTGGATATATAGATGAAGAACGAGAAAAGAACCAGAAAAGGATTTCAAAATAATAATAATAAAAAAACGAATGTGTGGCCGACGAGGGGAAGGGTGTGAGGGAGCCTCTCCACTTTTAACAGAGACGGAGTTTCGAGTTCTTTTCATTACCAGCAGCTAGCTCACCTCCGACAACAATGCCAACAGCTAACCACCCATCTCTATCGTTCTCTGTTTTCTCTCACTCGACGTTCATTCCACAAACCCTTCTTTTCTTTGCCGACCTGCAACAGACAACAACACACAAACGTGGAAACTCGTATACACAGTTAGGTTGGAAACAAAAATTTCGAGGTGAAATGATTTTTAGATGTTTCCATTTCTATGCCTTTCTCTCTCCCTCTCGCTTTTTCTCTCTCTCTCTCTCTCTCTTTCGCCCTTGCCCTGAGGGCTGAATAGAGCCACTTCGTACTGCGAACAGTGCGAATTGAGATCAGCTGAAACAAAACGAGAACGTGTCTGGCCTCGCCTCGGCCTCGCAAACGAACGCGTGGTCAGACCCAGATAACAATTTGATCTCGCGAAAAGTCAGCGAAAAGATCAAACATCTACTTTCTTTTTCGAATATCCGTTGGCCGGAAATAAACTGCCGATTCGTAATTAAATTCGAACCTCGATATTCAAGCGACTGAAAGCCCTCGTAAATACTTAATCTCCAAAAGGTTAATAGAAATCCCAACATAAAAGGTCCAACCGAGTGGGCGAATTATACGAATCACAAGCATCGAACACTCGCCGAGACAGCCTCATCGCGGATATCGACGCCAACGTAATATTGTACGTCGTATATCAGGAAGCAGAAGAGCCGAAGACCGGTGGATCCGGTATACGATCAATTCCCTCCCACGCTATATACGATTTTAACGCGTTATATAACGTATACGTATAACCAGCTTGGACGCGATGGCCGAAGCCCGAACGTTCTGTCGGTGGCTCATCTCCGCGTCTCTCCCTCGTCCCCTTTATTATTCCCCTATCCGTATGTAGATGGTGTACGAGATACCGCATGATTGAATCGTGCCGCGTTTCGAACACGATAACCTAATGAACGTCCTGAATGATGATCGTCCCGCGATTATCTACTGTCTATTAAATTGATTCGCGGAGATAGCCGCGAAAGGACATTGCGATAATGTCAGCTCGTTTACCGACACGAGTCGAACCTCCCCCCCTGCCGATAATCAATCGTCCGGTATCCCGGCATTCGCGTACTTCACGTACGTGTGTGTACCGTCGAGCTGTATGAACAATCCATGATCGCGCGAATAACCAATGGGAATCACGGAAACCGCTGCCATTCATTTCCTATATTGAGCATCTCCAATTTTCGTGCAATTGATACTTTTGGTTTGGCATCAAAATGTTTGTTTTTTTCGTTCTAGAGATTACGCTATTGAACTAGATTGGGTTTTCATTCAGGTTCGCGGAAATCGAGTATAAATCATTCCCAACTATTTCAAATAAACAACGAGGGAGAAATCCTCTCAATTATTTTCATTTCATTGAATTAATGAGTTCGAAAAGATAGATCTTTTCCAAAACCACGATGGCAAGTTGATCATCGAATACCTTGCAAATCCAGAATTTCTCACATTGATTATATTCAACCGGTGTTTTCGTTCTCCAAAGATTTATCGAAAAACCGGAAGTAACAACAAACTACCGCTGCACCGATGTTGGGTTCCGAAAAAAGGACAATCGTTTCGCCGTCATTTCGAACAGCCTCGGTTTTAAGATTGCGACGTAGAAAAAAAAAGAAGAAGAAGGAAAAAAAAACAATAGCCCATACCGGACTATCGGTTGGATACCGTTGCCACCGCTAGGAGCGCGGGATCTAACGATATCCATCGTAAAAGAGAGCTCACCGCTCTCGCCACGAGCTTCGGGGAGGATTCTCTTAAAATCCCCGAAAGAGCGTAGAGAAAAAAAAACCGCCCCTAGCGCAGTCCCGACGCAAGACTCCATCGCGTTTACGCCGTTTTGCCATACACTTACACCATCGTCGTCGGGACTCGTGCAGCCGACGAAGCTCTCAAGTGCCGGGTGACTCGGTAGGAGTACGAGTACGTTGTACTTCTAGCTATGTAGCGTATAACAGCCGTAGCGCATACCAGGCGGAAACGCTCGGAGTTTAAGTCCAACTTACACGATATCTTGCGCTGCACACTCGACACCCGGCCACCCCCTTTCGGACACTCCATTTCCGAGACACGATACCACACTCCGGCAGACGCGGTACCTCGCATCCGAAGTCTCTATTAAAATGGTACAACAATGTGTACAAGATACAAGTGGCGACGACACCATGTCAGAGAAAAAAAACATACAATATATTACATACATACTCCTATATTTCTCCGCCGGCCTTGATGGTATAATCAAACGAAGTGAGAGAAAAGTCAGTGCCATGCTAAAATGCATCCTCGATTGTTTTTATCAAACGTTTGACGTTTCTGTTGTAAAACGTTGTAGGCTTTGGGATACTTTGAGATAAGGCATTGCCAGTAGCCGTGGTTTAGGTTTTTTCTGTAACCCCTGTAATTGAATGAGGAGATCCGATCTTTCCCGATTAAGCAGGTTTGACTGTCGTGCTGTACGGCGTGCATACTGATTGTGAGTGCATGACATTTCTGCACGGAATTGCGTCGATGCACGAGCATTCGGGAATTAGAAATGATTATCGTTGTTGTTAAAAAATCGATACGGTTTATGGAATTTTTAAAAATAATTCCTTAAGGGTCTCTTGTTCGGGACTGAAACTTGGGCAAATAATTACACGTAATAATAATGACTATAAAAAAATATAACGGCAATATTCGGCGCAGGGGCACTTCACCTATGTTTATCCCTCCACAGCCTCTCAGCAAAAGACTTTACAAGCTCTTCGTATCTGTTTTCTTACAGACTACAGCTTCTCCCAAAGAACCACCATCGTACGTCAGCTGTATACAAAATAACCCGTGAATGTTCCGCCACTATACATTTTTTTTCACTATGCAGTACATACAGTAGAGTAACCCGTTTCCGTCGCCGTAGGCATCGAAATCGAATAAAACAACATAGAAATGGCAATTGTGTACGTATTTCACGAAATCGATATCGGAGAAAGCGAGTGAGCGGGGCCCGAGATTGTGAAAGAAGGGGGGGGGGGGCAAGAGGGCGATATCATTTCTTGTAAGGAACTTGCGGGCTAAGACGGAGAAACGGGTATTATTCACGAGAAAATTTCTATATCGAATCCCGTGTTGAGAAACGATCGCGAGGACAATGAGGGAATTTCTCGATCGCAATATCGGCGAGCTTTTCACCGGCGAGTTCTTCCCCCTCGTCGACGTAGAGCCTCGCCGAAGACCCGGTTTGCCCGTTTCCCTTTCCTCCTTCAGCCGTATAGCTCTCGTTTGGATAAAAGCTCTTCGGGGACTCGGGGACTTTGGATTTCAGTCTGAATTCAATTTAAGATAGTACCTTATGGTCTAATCCTTCTTGTTTGATATTTATCGTTGGACAATTATCGCCGAAAGCCAATTTTTACGTCATTGTTAACTCGTCGTACATCGGAATGTGTGTGCTTGTGAAAATTGCGGAATTAATTTATTTGACGGAGGTAGAACGAAAGACAGAAGAATCGAAAACGTTGAATGTGAATTGGCTAATTTCCGCGATACAACCGAGTTTGCTCATATTTATTTGTAATCTGCATCGAGAGATTGCCTCTTTCCGCAGGATATCGAGTGAGGGCAGAACTCCGTTATTTCCGGAAAACGCTAATTGGCAAAGATGGCCGACACTATACCCTCGGCGTTGCTTCGTCTGTAGTCCAAAGTCTGATTCGATTCTCGCACTAGCCTCCTAGCTTCCGTCCTTTGGCCCTTACTCGCTCAGACCGAACTCTGGCACGGATCGGCCGGACATATGAACGTATACTGCATGTGCTCGTCGTCGCATTTACACAGTTTGTACCAATCAATATACGTGCATGTTACGCGAGAGGAAAAGAGAGCGAGAGAGAATATATCTTGGCTGCCCCTCAGACGTTAATCAATTCCGACCAGTTCTCGCGCACCAACACAACGGACATAAACATCACGTTCGAATCTGCTACAAGCGCACGAAGTGCAGCGGTTCTCATAATCGTGGCAGTCGATGGTTCTCGATCATCGACAGGAAATTGAAAGTCTGCTACGTGACTTGCGTCGAACTCCGACTACGTATCCTCATCTTCAAACAGTGCTGAAAATGTTGATTCGAGAGTAAAATCATTGTGATAGAATTGTCCAGGACATCATGGTCTTGGTAACGTGCTGTGTAATTATAGTGACAGTGTAGGGGGTGTCATGTAGTGCCCACGGTTCTGCGGATCCTATATCCGCTGTTCGACTGTCTATTATCACGGGGTGTTTTTTGTGACACGATAATAAGTTCAACTTTTCAATTCGATTTGTGACGTTTGTATTGGCCTTGAATATTTCAAAAACTTCACGGAATCCTCAGAATCCCCAGAAGAGTAAGTACTTCGGCAACTTCCGCTTGGCTAATAAAAAACCAGCGACGAATCAAATGAAAATTAATGCCGACAATGCTCCTTCATCCGTGATTCTCGAAAGAAACTACCTCAAAACCAACCAAATGCCGTTTTCCAATCGTGACAACCTCCGGCAGCGTACAATTTTCTCCGATGACATGAAATAACGATTGGTGAAGGTTAGGCGGATTATAATATCATCGAAAATTTGACAGGGCGAGTACCAGGGACGACGCCCGCAGCGTAAACCCAGCTACACGCATCCACGCAGACAGAGCGCGAACACGGCCACGTATTTCCGCGTGAAATCCACGCCATTTCTCGTTACCCCGAAGTAACGATCCACCCGTTATAATCGATTTGGCGTGATTTCGGTTAACTGACGTCATATGAAGTTTACAGGCGGCCCGACCCGCCGCGTTATAGCGGCGCCTATCGCAGCATCCCGCGCCACCGACAATATAAACCCCCTCGACAGCCAACGGTCTCGAAGCTTTCCTGACAAAACCCGACGCCCCGCTGAGCGCATTCTCTCCGCTACGCCGCAATCATCACCGCTGGCACCGTTCTCACGGAGATTACGAAAACACCATCGAACCGATATACAAAAATCCATTTCATCGACTCTCTCACCCTTTCCCGAAGTCCGCACTTTTGAACCTTCGTTCTAATAGCCCGACAAGTGCAACCCCCAGCTGGGTGAGTCGTTACAATCGTGCGAGTTCGACTGTCCACGTCGACATTTATCTGCGTCATCGCTGTAAAACCGTTTCCTGTGGGCTGCTTTTCTCGTATCTACACGAAGATGTCCAAAAATATATAATTGACACGGAACCGAAATACACCTTACTTTTTTCCTAACTTACAATCCCGAATTGAAATTTGGATTAAGTTGTCCCACGGTTACCTCGTCAGGTCTCCAGAAAGGATCGGCATTAATATAAATCTAGGTCACTTTGGACTCATGTGTATAAATATACATAATGCACCGGAGTTTTCCGGCATAGCAGCGGAATGAGGGATTTGGACATGGAAGGCGTCACACGGCACGTCAGCACAGAGGGATAAAGGCCGCGTTATATACATACGTATATTGTATATTATATAGACGTGGACGAGGTCTGCCGGGGATGGTACGGAGGGTCCGGTGTTTTCGTACAAGCGTTCGGTGGTTTGTCGCACGGTACGTTGACGTTAACGGGTGCCCGCTCGGATGCTGTAACGGGTGTCCCACCGCTTGCTTCGACTGCGCCACTCGTTGCCCAGTTCCCAGCTTATACATCTCCGGCTCTCTTATCCCGTGTGGGTAAAACCCGTGTATGCACGTTGCAACAACGGCCATATACGGCGCGGGAGGGTCTACCGTAAGCGGAGATACAGTCGCGGGGATAGAAGTGGTTGTGGTGGTACGGAGTATATGCGGGGGGGAGAAGTATGCGCGCGGCTACGCGTGTCGGAGGGTTGATTGCGTCCGGTCGAGATGATTGCTTTCCGCGTGGTTGTGCTCTCACACGGGGACCCGCCACCGCGGAGCAGCTCTGGCAGCAGCCTCGTGTTTCACCATCCACCTCCACCCGCCGCCGTTGATCTCCATCCCTCTCTGCGTTTCTCCGTCTAACTCGCCGACTCTTTCTCTATATCGCTATTCCTCCCCTTCAACCCGACGCGTATACTCGCGAGCGGATTACACGCGTACGTACGTATGTAGGTAGGTAGGTACGCGCCCGCGCTTACCGACACTCCGCGCACACGTCGCCCGGTCTGCGGCCGGTGCGGACACGGGGCTACACATGCTGCGAGAGAGAGAAAGAGAGAGAGAGCACCCCAGTCCAGAGACCAAAACCCGTACAACCGATTACCCAACGCCCAATCGTCTATGTGTATGCTCGCCCACCCCGATGTTTCGATATTCCGATAGTTTATTCGTCTGGACCGATGGTCCCACAATCGACGGCAACCTTCCCGGAATCACTTCCATTTTAGTTAACGTTTTGCCTCTTCCACCGAAACCCCGAACCACGAACGTGTGACGTTGCTACCTAACGCCTCCGGCTTCATTATCGTTCGAGGAACCAAACTCGTACGAATGTTGGGAACCGCGGTAGTTGGGACATCTGAAGAGTTGTTACGATTATGAAGTTTACGTGATTTTCTCCGGCTTTTGGACAGGTCAAGCTCAAAGTATTTATTCGTTTATTCATAACATAATCATCAAATAAAGTTACGGACGCGAGAATTTGACGTTGGCTTAATAAACATTTTGTAATGATTATGCACGCGGTTTGTTCATGAATTTTTTTTTGAAATAATTTCCGAGATGCGTTTTTCGTGGAGTAATTTAATATCAAAAGCTCAGTGAAAAATGATGATGACGGTGAAAATTAAAGGTTCGCGATAAGGACCGTGACAGCCACCCTATTTTTTCGTAGATAAGCTGAGCGAAGACGGGAGGGGAGAGAAATGTTTTGAAAAGCGTTGTTACACGGCGCGTCGAGTACATGTAGAGAGACCCTACTTTCTATACACGTGCATCGGCTTTGCAGATATATACGTAGCGGTACCGCGAAATACATATACACGGAAGGCCGGAACGTTATAGTCTTCGACGACGCGGGCTTCGTGTCTGCGTCAAGACATTGCATATCCATGAACTACTCGAAATTGATCCTAATCCGTAATCTGGCGTGTTTAGTCTCTTCCGTCTGCTCTCTCTCCCAAGGTACTTAGCGCTCGAGAAGCGGAACCCTAAAGAAGGACGAGGAGAATGACGGGAGAGCGCGAGAGGGATGAACAACGATCGCGGCGTGAAGGATGGGATATACTGTATATGTTTATATCTTGGAGGGGCTGTGGGGGGATGATGCAGCGCGAAAAGCAAGCGCGGCCAGACTCTGGAGAAAGCCGGAATTGGAACAGTGAGGATTGAAATCAACATCCACGACCCAATGGCTTTCATTTGAAAATCCATTTACCATAAACATTTTTTTTTAAACCTTCGAACGGCCAATTTAATCGTCTCTTAAGCCTATCGTCATTTTTGTTGTATAATTTTCATTTTTTATTTTTCCGTTTACTTGTGTACTTTTTTTTTGCTGTCACGAAAATTCTACGGTAATCTGTCCTAATCGCCCACTCGACGTGTGCGAGCGAGAGCTGATAGGTTCTCCATCTTGGCACAGGCCACGTCGTGATGAGCCGGATTGGCGTGAGAAAAAAATTATAATGATTTTGGTACGACTAAGACCGATCGAACGGTAAATTTGCTCGAGACACTGACACGAAGCAATCAGAAGCTGTGGTTCAGATTGGCTTGTATGTAGGATAATTATTGTACATCGTGGCACTGCGGGAGATACGTTAAGGGACATAGACCGTGTTAGTCAGACCGAGCAAGGGGGCTCGTGATTATTGGAATTCTCGGATTATCGCGAGGTAACAGATATACATCGCCAAGTACTTGCTCAATTGCATTGTTCGGATTACGACCGACGATTGAAAAAGCACGTGTATTCCTCGAAAGTTTGAGAGAAACAAGAAAAAAGCATTCGGTGGAATTTTTGTATAATTCGTAGGAGGACTGTTTTTAGATTGCCAAGTTAGACGAATATATATATATATATATGTTTATCTCCGAACCGCGCTTTCGACAATTCACCGTAGAGACGGCTGAAATGTTGCGGGAGACGAAATGTAGGTACTAATTAATTATTCATGCACGTCCGTCGCTGGCGAGAATGGCCAGTCTCGGGCCGTCACTTCACCGCGCATTCGCGGATGTTTAGCATGACTATGGGAGGGAAAGAGGTGCACACCGGGTGCGGTAGCTATAAAAGGAAATGCATATATATACGTCTTCGTGAAACGCACCTCTTCGCCGAGCCGTGCGCCAGTAGTGAGAGCCGTCAGATACCCAGACGAACATCCGATGCTTTTCACCATCGTTGCCAACCGTCGTACTCACTTGCCCGGACGATTTCAATTCTCTGCTACAATAATTATTAATTATAAATAAGATTTATTAATAATGCAATTAAATACTGCAATTAATGATAAAGATAATGTAATAAATACGTGACTTATATTATTGTTATTAATTATTATTAGGACGGCATTGCTTTTCACCGATTCTGAGATTGTTTCTAATAGATGATCAGAAATTGAGGCTGTAAATTATTAAACTGGGGTTGTACCATATTTGCCACAATTTCACATCGTATCAGTCTAGAAAATTTTATACGAATTCCGATTTTTCCAAAATTTATTTATTCAGTTCACGGGAATATAAATTATTGAGTATGAAGAAGTAGCGTGGAAATTTTTTCACAGCACGAACCATGAAAGATAATAGACTCGAATTTCAATTTTCAATTCGTTGCAGATGAAATGATTAGCCATAATTATGTAATCAATTATCATCAAAAATATATAAACAAAATCTAAGCCGCGACTAGGATTACTTCCAGTTTTCGCTGCTGTCGACTTGACTCGACAATCCCGAAGAAGTCATATCGGAGTCCGTGTGTTCTCTTGAGTAATTGCTGGAAAATTGCCACCGGTAAGTGAGCAAGTGCCAGGAGTCGACCGGGCCGAGCGGGCAAAGGAAGAGAGAGACGAGAGAGAAAACGAGCGAGTTCGCGAACAGGAAGAGCTCGCTATGGGTGGCGATGAGGGGTTCGAAGAGCGCGGGAGGGTGCAGAGAAGAGGGTGGAGAGGCAGAATAGTACGTTCTACGATACAGACCGAGTTCCTCTTTTATTTTATCCGGGGTCGCTGTAACAGTGAGTAATCCAAGAGATAGCTGCTCGTGCCGCAGCCGGGAACTCGCTCGCGCCAACGGAAAATGGCCATCCTTCTTTTATTGGCAGTGCCTTGGCGCCGTGTTATTATCCGGAGCCGCGTCGAGTTTCTGCTGGAGACAGGAAACTGCGGGGGCGCCGGAAGCGGGAAGAAGGGCGGGAAAGGGAGAGGAAAGAGCGCGCGAGCGGTGACGTTCGCGGCTCGGCTATCTTTTTCAGAATAACGTATCCATCGTTTTTCCTCGAGAATCTCGTCTAGCTTTTACAGCTCGAGCGAAATAAGTGAACCGCGAGGAGGTGCGTTGCGGTGCGAATTTATATTCCGCCAGTTTTCTCGTACCGGGGGAACTATCTCACTCGTACCTATCGTACCGTTACGGCAGCCTTAACCGCTTGACCTCGGTCGATTCGAGTTTATACGACAGGGTAGAATAATATAATGTCCGTATAGAGCAGAGTCCCGCGTAAGTTATCAACGCGCGGGTGCACACCCACACACACACACACACACACGTAGATATGTAAACCTTCTTTTGCATATGAAATTGAACATTGTCCGGAAAATATGTAATTTCATGGAAATGTCGGTCGTCAAACTCATTGGTAAAAAAATCGTAGAGCTACCTACTATCGCGAATTTTTTTTATCAATGCATCTGTTCGAATAATTGAATTTTATTTAGAAATGGATGATTTATTTTGATATGAGATAAGACATTATCATGATTTTTTTGTTCCGTTGAACTGATCCGGAAAATTCCGCGCCTAGAGGTTGTTATTGTATGGAGTCTTCTACTGTATACGTGTCATGCACGGAGGGTGTCTTGTTTCGAGCACCTACTTGGCGAGTAACGGCTTAATAAGGGGAGATATCGTGGAAATCACGAAGTACCACTTTTGCCGCATATATTCGAGACCCTTGAAACATCAAAGTGTTGACTCGCATGTGAGGCAGAGGCCGAATCAATTTTATTCTAACCGTAATTTTACTCCGGAAAAATTGATTTAACGATCATCTTAGATTACCGTGGCTTCGGGGAAGGTTCCTTATCGGTTTCGACGAGCTGGCGGTCAGCAATCAAAAATGAAAATAAAAATCGAAACGGATATTCAGTCCCGTTAGAACGTCTTGTCCACAGATTTATGCGTATTATATCCATGAGAGCATAGATTCCGCGTCACGGTAGAGGATTATCGTGCTCATTCGGTCAAGACGCTAACGCTATGTGGATAATGTCGCTCGGGGATCAAAGAGTTATACCGGTAATTGTCACGGAACTTCACGGGCCATTGATTCTGATAGTATCGTACTTTACGAAGAATCGAAGAATCGAAAAGAGCATCGATGTCTCGACGGGAATTATATTCGTACTGTATCGTATATCGCCCACGAAGCGCATGAGAAAACCCCGCTTCTTTACTCCTGACTATATCAATACTATCGCTGCAATATCACAGTTAAAACTTTATTTTTTTTCAAAGTTAAGATTATTTAAAATCATCCGAACCCATTCGTCGTTCAGGGGCGAAAATCTATCAACAATATTTAATGAATTTAATCAACTCAAATCGTGAAAACGTCTTTGGGTTTTTTCGAACGAATAAATCTAATAACTTAAGCGATACAGAATTATCAGTAATATTTTTAAAAAAATCTTTTTCAAAAGAATTTCAAACAAATTTAATAAATTCCTGCCCGTTAAGCTTTTCCAATTTCTCTACAGTCTCGATTCGCGACGCAAGCTCGAAAGAATAACTACATAGCTGCGTAAATTAATTACCATCGTTTCAAATCTTTCGGAACTTGGAACACGCGTGAGAAATCTACGAAAACGTATCAACCTCATGGCTTACGCATTTCTCGCTCCGCAACGGAGCACAAGAGAATAACCGGTCTGTGTACGTGCCGGTACGTAGAGAAGATCAGTCCGACAGTTCGTACGACAATAATTCTGTCTCATAAGAAGATATGTGACACCAGGAAAGTAGAGCCGCCGGTTATAAGGCGCTCGTTACCCCGAGAGACCAGTGAAATTCCCAAGGAGTGAATGCCTTCGTCGACGTGAAACTTAATTAAATATCCAAAGTGTCCGACGAAATTACGGAAATTGGTATGACGAGTTTGGCCCTACGTTCGTGAAAGCGCAAAAGGTAGCACAACCAACCCTTATTACTCGGGCATTCGCGCTACGCGTTCGCGCTTCCGTCCGTCCCATTCGCGGGTATTACTACTTAACGTCTAATAAACGTCACTGTGCTACCCTCCCCCCCCTTTCCTCCTTCCCCTGTTGGTATATCCGAGCTACCTGCGTTTAGTCGCGAACCTTTTTAAAAAAAATTTTTTTTTTTTTTTTATCATCCCGTCCAACCGGCAGCGGTATCAGCCCCGACACCTTCCCCTGCACATTCTCTCCTTGGCTCGTCCCCGCTGAGAGGGTCTCGCGTGATACTCGGTGAAGATAACGAGGGTCTACCGTAAAGCGCGTTGCGAGTACCGCTTAGCCCTCTAGTATACCACTATAAGACAGCTCGTTACCGCTTCCGCGTTACCGTCGCTATAACATTTCTCCCTCCCCGAACCACTTCTACCCCGGCTCTTTTCAACCTTCCCACCGACAGATACGTACAATATCAAATATCCTTGCATTATTCAATGAGAATATATCCTGCATCGCAAGTTCTCGTGTTATGTTTAATGTCTCCCCGCGTCGTCACCGGGAAGAGGATCAGCATCATACGCGCCAGTGTATCATCACGACCCTCTTGGAATGGTCGACGTCTTAACGTTATCTCTCAGTTCCGCTGAATCGTTTCGATCGAAAATTTGATTTAGTCGCTCGAAGAAATATCTTATCTCCGTTGAACGACGATGGTTTAATTGCAATTGATGCATTGTTCTCGCGATTCTCCGTCGATTATTGGAAATAGAATTGAAATACATGAAAAAACAATAAGCAGCCAAGAACGATGAAAAAAAAAAGTAAAAGCAAGTAAAAGAGGAAAAGCTTCTGACGGTTGGCCAAGTGTTTCTTCGAAGCCCTGTATCGAGAGTGCTAGCGGGCGAGAGCGAACGTGCAACGACGATGCTGTTGCTAGCATCATCTTCCCTCGCCAGTTCTGCACCGGCTATATCTACTGCACACCCCGAAGACGACTACTCGATACACCTCGGGTGTACCTCGTGTCACAGACGCAGCAGCTACTTTCGCGCCGTCCGATGGGTGGTTGTGCGCTCGTGTACGTGTACGACATGGACTATCCACCCATACAATTACACTCGTACGACGCTGCGGGCAAGCTGACACCACGCCGAGGAACCATATCTCACCCACACAGCTGTACGGACCGTCGCACACGGCGAGTTACTAATATACCGGAGTTCTGTATACCTTCTACCTCCTCCCCCATCCCCCGCAGGATGCTATAGCGCAACGTAAAAGAGATACTGGCGATGGTGAAGTGTGGGTGTTCTATGTGGAGTATCTATTGGCGCGGGAAGAACAGTTTACAACGGAATATTGTCCCGTCTAAGCCGCTCTCCAATATTTCATCAACTTTCTTATTCCTTCTTTTTCACATCCAATCCCCACCAAGCTCTCGCGTCTCTTCTACTCCCTTCCGTGCCGCGTCTTCGCGTTCTTTGCGTCGTCGGTGGCTCTCGCGCAATGCCGCACGCTGCTTCCGGCCCCCCTCCGGTACCTTTGCCAGCCCATTTTTCTTTTACCCGAAGCAACCGAGTCGAAGAGACCGCGGCCTCCGCGGAAGGAGCTTCCGCCCGGACGCTCCGTTTCACCTCCCCGACCCGGGGCACGGCGAAGGGATCGCTCTTCGTCGCCGGCCACGGCCGATCGCTCGTCAACCATCTTTTTCTATTACAGTTTCTCTCGAGAGACACCCATGGATTCTCTTTCCGCACCGGCTCAACCGGAGACCCGCAAAGTATGTCCAAGTATTTCACAAGGCGTATCGCCGTTCCGTAAGGGAAATTCTGTCTCTCGGCTATTTTCCTCGTGAACAATTCCTGACGATTCCGAGGAACGGCGGGAGAGCGACGGAAAGGATGAAGCCGGAGAGGAGGGAGAGAACGCGGCAGCCTCTCCTTCCCTCGATCTCCAACCCTCTTCACAACTCTCTGCGCTTTAGACCGGCTCGCTGTCTCTTATGTCGTCTTCATTCTCTTGCTTTTCCCATTTCAGACAGCAGTAGCAGCGGTATTACGTTCCACAGTTCTCATCCTATCTTTGCACTTTAGCCTCGTCTCTTATGTTTTGTTTTATCTGCGTTTTCTTCGTTTTATTATTGTTTTTTTTTCTCTTTCTTTCTTTCTCGCACAGCCATCGCACATTTCTTCCACACGTGGGTATTATTTTCTTTTTCTTTTTTGTTTTGGTCTACGGGGAATGAAAAGTCTGTTATGTTTTTAGAATGTAGATTCGGTTTGCGAAGAACAACGTGCATGAAAAGCCGATCTCAGGCTTATTGTGTGAAGAATTGTATTTTTGTATTTTGTGCAGTGGTCGGAGAAGATACTTCTGAGCTATAAGGGAAGGCATGTGGGGAGAAAATGCCGGGGCTGGTCGTTTAGTTGAAAATTCGGAGGCCCATGAGGGATATTGAAGAGAGTTTTTAGACTGACGTAATGAATTTCGAGGGTGAGAGCGAGGGAGAGGGTGGGCCCGGATGCTATGAGGCCGTTATGGGGCTGGCTCGCTCGAACGCGCTCGCATGCTTCGCGTAAGGAATTGCTCGGCGAAATTATTTCCTTTATAAATCAGCGGCCATACGTTTCGAGATAGCGTTGGGTGTGTAGCACGACCTCATTTTCTTCGCCCCCTCTCCACACCTCGCCTCTTACCCCATCGCAGCTTTGTCTCCCGGACGATGGATAAAGCAATACCCAACCGGCCACGTTTTTTTTCTTAGTTTTTTTCGTCTTTCAAGAACTTGGCCGATATCTCACTTTCCACTTTCACTGTCTCCCTAAATCTTGGGTAACAAACGAATATACTCATTATTTCGAAACAGAGACCAGGACTCGATGGATGGGTATGCGAAACGAATGAAAGTGATGCGAGTGTGGCGAGTCTCTTCAGCAAGTCGACGAGGTCAGCATCGTTGATTGCTGCCATTAGTCGGATGGGTGGTCGCTCAATCGTACGCTGGTCAACGCATTGAAATGTTTGTTTTTTTGCACCCTCGGAACAATGGAATACGGAAGGGTCGTAGAACAAGGGTCTGCAAGCGGAATCCCAACTAAATATGGAATAATAATGTCGTTTAAAATAATTACTATTATCTAAATAGCGAGACACGCCCACAAAGGAATAACAATGTTAGGTTATCGAAATTTTACCATGGATCGAAAATGAAAAATTCTTGACTCGTAATTGAGACACGTTGTTGGGGCATGACGTATCAATATTGAGGAAGATGTAGAAGCCGTGTTTGTCTACACGCTGGTCGGTATCAGTGATAAGCACGCCGGGACGACCTTGGCTCGGTAAGTCGAGAGGGCTGAAGATAGCTCGAGGCGAGGACCAGATCGGCCCCAGGGCCGCGAAGGGGGGTGGGCTTGATTTCCTGAGAGCCGAGCGCGGCGCGCGTTCGACTAGGTGGGGATGTAGTAATTTGTCGGCTTGGCAAGGCGGCTGGCTCCGGACTGATAACAGGAGGTGGTCCATTCTCCTCCGATTCAAGACCCTCACTGCCACCCTGTTCCACTTACGATCCCCTCCACGAAATCACCCCGCCCACTTCCATATCACGATTCTCCGCCGCGTGTAAGACGTCCACTTTACTCGCTCTCGCTCTATATATATGTATGTACGTGTGTGTATGTACTACAATCCTTCCCTCGTCTTTCTCTCTTATATCCCACTCCCTATTCTTTGCCGTCTTCCTACACTAACCCCTGGATATTTTTTTATCAGCCTCAAGCATTCTGTAGCGACGGCGAATCTGCGGGATGGGTTTGCAAAGCGATTTACCTAGCATGGCTTATTGGATATTTGAATGGACGAACGAAATATGGATTTTTGGAAGGTAATTTAAACAGTGTAGGAGACCGAATCTTGGGCAATGAATAATCCTGAAGAATTAAACTCGAAGGGTCTAATATATTTGATTGAAGTTGAGGCAGTGTATCGTTTTTTTCGAAAATCAGATCCAACCGATTGATGAATAAGTAAGTATATCTCTCGCGGAATGATGGAAAAGTTATCAAATCCTGTAACCATAAAAATTGTAGAAAAACTTCTCAAGCGTCCAAAAACTATGATTTTTTAAAGCTCGTCGAAATGATTTCTATAAATATTTTTAAATTTGATATCGAAAAATTGTAAAAATTAATTGACTTATCAGAATTTTTTAATTCGCCAAAGAGCATAGTTGAGACACGTGTTTCTCATATTTCGAGATTATCGGATAAACGTATTTATCCGAGTGAAATCTTCCGAGAAAGGAAACGAGATGGTTGCCTCGGAGTTACGTCGAAGGGCGGTTCAACACATTTCGCCGTTAAATTTATGGAGTGGATGGCGCAGGTATGCAACACGCCTGACTAATTGGCCGCGCGTCGAACAAAGTTGTCTTCGTAATCTCGTTACCTCCGACTCGTTCGCCGAAATTCGCTACGCTGCACGGCAAGTCGCAACGAAAAGCGACGAGCCACAGCGGTTGCATGTATATCCGGAAAAGGCCCACGCGTTTCCCAATCAGTTTAACATTAGCAGCTCCGGGACTGAGTAAAAGTCCTAATTACTCGATGTGCGCCGAATAACCATTAGTTCGTTCGTTCGGGCGGTTCGAAAACTTTCGTGCAGTCAAGTGGCTTAACCGAGTCGCGGCGAGGACGTTTTCATCGAAGAAAATAGTACAAAGCATTGTCAATCTCGCGAGACGACACGTGACTGTCGTTCTTAAGGAGGTCTATCCTAGCGTGAGGGCCCTGAAATGATTTTTTCTGATCGAATGAACAAACATATTGACGATTCGCTTGTTTTAGTATTTAGTGCATTCATTGAAAAAGCTTCCATATAATTTCTGAGTAAAAATATCACAAAATGGTGGAGTTATCCTGCTTTCCTTGGGATTACTGAATGCGATTTTTGGGAAATACGTTTGAATAGTTCTTGTCTCCGAAAATGCAAAAGAAGGTTTTTCGCTAGATATAGAAGTAGAGTTTTCCGTAAGGTCCTGCAGTACGATGATAACGGAAACACTACGAAAATTCAAACTCACTCTCCGACACACAAACATTTGAAAAGGTAAATGACTGGGTTTTTTTTCGTTTAAAAAAAAAAATATGATTTTTTTATTTTTGAAATCAGACTGGGGCGTTGAAATTGATGGATGTTGATTGTATAATAGATGACAGCGCATAGTACTTCACCCGATCAATCCACATCCGTTACTGCTCCCCCGTGACAAATGCAACGTGAAAGCTCTCGTAACATTCATCGTCAACCAACATTCGCGGCATATCTACCACAATGCCGAGTCCGCGTCTAGCGCATAGCCATCGATACAATCCCATTTCACCGTAATGGAAGGGCAGTCCTTCGCTAAATTGAGGGGTAACATTTGTCAAGTTCATATTTTCCTCTGCGAAATTTCCAGTAGATAATACGTTTATGTGGACAATGTGGAATATCCACCCGTGGCAATTTCTTTGCGTTCGTGTAAAACGCGTTGCACTGAAGCATATGGTTTTTTTTCTTTTTAAGAATTCGTATAATCGACAGAGAAGTTGTCGTGTGTAATTGACGGAGATATTCCCATGTAAATTCAATATGTTTCCATCAGATTCGAGATTTGGGGAAGAGAAGAATAGAAAACAATAGAAACAAAAAATACATGAGGTTGGAGAATCTAGGAATTATGCTCAATTCCGTCTAGGGAATATTTTATAGAGCCCTTCCAAGGGCTAGATCTGTCGAAAAAAGGAATAAAGAAACCAAAGTGGTATTGTAACCATTTTTGTGTTCTTTGTGTAATTTTCTGTATTTTTCTTTGCTGTAATTTTCTGTATTTTTCTTTGCTGTAATTATGCGTAATCTAAAAAAAATTATGTAATCTTATGTAATCATGAACGATTACAACAAAGTTCGTGCATTCTCCATGTATTCTTTTGGTGATCCATATATGTTCCTATGTGTTAATGTGTTCTCTTCTAATCTCATATGAATTTGCCTTTAGGGCGCGTTCCAACTGCCCTTTGTTATCTTCCAAGAGTTTCATGTATCCTGTTATGGAGACACGTAATTTATGAGAACTTCTGTGTTATCTGTCACAGATTGCATGTAATCTTTTGCATTTGGTTGCCCTCGATCGAGGATTAGGATGAATTCGCTGAAAAAAGTGATCATGTGTAATCTTGAGGCAAATGTAATCTAGTGTAGACAATTTTATAACGTGAATTCCTCGCCAAAAATGAACATTTGAATCCCAACATCAATCTACAATCTAATTCCTGACAAAATAAAAAATATATGTATATTTCACTCGCGTCCTAAAATAATAAAAAACAGATGACGATTCAACCGCACACAGTGACAAGTAACAGATGAAATTTGGATGATACAGTAACCACCGCGAAATCGAGGGACAGGCAGATGGGTTTGGGTGGGTGTGGCCGCGAACGGATTGTCCGAAGTAGCCGTAATGGGCGACAGAATCGATCTGACATGTTCGCGCGAGGTTCTTGCGGTAAGAGGAAATTGACACGGTTTATTCATCTCTGAAAACCATTGGGAGAATGCGTCGAGCCTGAGGAAACACAGCGAATCCAAGGCACGAAATCACGGCTTGCGTTGCATATACGGAGCTTTGCCGGTCGGTTTCAGTGTTGAACCGGTGAAGGCGAAGCTCACAGATGCCCGTCGTGTGTACACCGTGCATGCCTCCAGCACGAATGTTCGTCGCAACAGCACTAACAACGTCGACTGTACCCTGTCAGCCCCAGGTAGCCGAGAACCAACAGTCAACCTCCACCTGACCCTCCGCTCGCAATACCACAGAGACTTGACTTCGACGTACGTCGATCGCGACGAATCTTTGATCGCGTTTGACCAGTGAATATCGAACATCGGAGCCTTTGCCGTTTCTATTCCGGATCTACGACGACCATGGACCAGCGGCACAAACGGATTCTCATAGTCTTACGGATTGTCGAAATGTTTTTTTTGTTTGTTAATAATAGTTGATTCGCAACATCTTATTTGACGAATCAAATTACTGTGTAATGTACCTGTCATTGTTCTTTCAAGCCGATTCATGTAGATTTTCATGGATTTGTGGGGGTTTCAAAATTGATACCACATTAGAATGGACTTCTTAGCTAGAGAAAACTGATCCAAATCACCTGATTCTATAGTTTTGTTCAATAATCGTTGATAAGCCAAATTTTTTAAATAATTTGGAACTCTATTGGTACCTAAATAGCCGTCAAGCTGCCAAATCTATTTTGAAAATAACTGGTTTCATGTGATCCAATGCCAGCCCACATCCAAGATTTTAATTGATGCAGCGAAAGTATTTTGCATTTTCATGAAACATTTTGAACTTGTGTCCGCAATATTCTATGACTTGCGAGTCAAATAAAATATTTTCTATCCCATGTTCTCTTGCACAGTTAAATAAACGTAATACGTAATAAGCGAAAACAACCGTTGACCATCGTCACTAGTAAAAAACTCGAATTATTTTCCACGCTATCGCGAATGGCATTGTTTGCAAATTCGAGACTCGTCGTCCAGCCTGAAACAATACCACCCCACCGAGGCCGGCCTGGTTTTCCGTCAATTTTAACTCTCGACGACCCGTGGAACCGAAAAAACACGGGAATCATCCGTTTGGTGTCGATCTAAAGATCTCGTTTTGGTTTTTTTTTTATCCCGAAATTTATTTTTTTTTCCTCTCACTAACGACTAGCCGGCACACAATTATTTTCCTTCGAGCTCTCATTGTCCACGACTGAGGGAGTCGGTGACGCAGTCCATCTGCGCGCGTCCATTTGCCCATACCTCGTCGCAGCTATCACGATGTTTACCGGAAGTGGCAGCAGCTGAGACCCCGGAACCAAGATGGCGGATACAACGGCGAGAGTCCCGTTAACCATGGACCACCTCGGATTCTCTGCACCATCTAATCCCGACCTCGCCCATTCTGGGATTCGAGACCATCGAATTTCGAACAAGCTTCGTTCGGCCAAACGCGTTCTTACTTTAGACATTTTTGTTTGTATTTTTATTTTTTTAATCTCGATCAGAACATTGCGTTTATCATGCTTAATTAATAAATAGATGTGGTAATATAATGTATATAATTTATTAAATCAGCTGAACAGGGCTCGGCATTGATTCAATTAAAATGTACCTAAAATACTGTTTCAAACAAACAACTACCATTAATTTTCATGCAAAAATTAAAATTTTCCCACATCTCCAATTATAATAAATAATTTGAATGGGTGATATTGTTCCCCAATTCATTTTAATGTTTAGTAGAATTTATAATTCATAATAATTTAGTATTGGAAGTATTTCGTTACTGAATTAATGTTTCCTCTGTTGAAATTAAAGAAATACATTTTATTGGACCCATTCCTGGAGCTGAATCTTCTCAACAACAAATCTTATGCTTCGAGCGAGACTGCAAATAGACAATAGCTACGGAACCCCTCATTCGCTGTGTGCTCGGTAACCGAATTTCGTTTGATCGATACTCGACTAACTTCACGTCTCGTCGCTACCCCGAGGTACGCTCGGGACGATGTGTCTCTTTGCGTTCTCACTCGTCGACTAACATCTCGAAACGACTAACCAAACGTTTACATTCTAAATTATTGTTGTCCAGTGACCCCTCGAAAATTTAATTCTTCATCGGCAAACGGTGTACAATGGCGGACACGAAAAAAGCTAACCGGATAACCAGAAGCAAAATTCGACTTGTAGAAAAATCCAAGTAAGTTATATCTTATTTCTCAAACCACGTATAGATTTCAAATTTTTATCGTCTAAATATTTTACATATTATTTTATCAATAATATTTATTATCAATATTTTCCATATTGATTTTTTTTCTTTAAATATTGATGTTTGATGTTGAATATTGATATTAGCATGTTATTTTTCAAACTATAAATACATTTTTCGGTGTTAATTTTTTTCCTCAAATATTAATATTTCGGATTTTCTAATATTACGTTAATTTTTTAATTGAATTATGCATCAATGTCTAGATATGAAAATCTGACACTAATTTGTATTGAATCAACGAGTAAATAATTATATTTCCATTGTGGGCAGATGGGACCTGCCAATTCCGAGGTCAAAATCTTACTGGAAAAAAGTTTGCGAGGACATCGAGTCAAAATTTATAAAAGTAAGAAACCCATCCCCTTCCCGTCCCATTAAATATCCAGGCGTGCCATTCTTGATTCGTAGCTCGGCGAGCAGTGCCAGTAGCGACGTCGCGAATATTTATAATTTAACAACGCGTCAAGAACCGATCGTCGAAACATACCCGCCTCCTTCCCCCGCTGCCGATTCCATCTCCGGCACTCTTAGCGAATCACCACAACCCGCAAAATTCCAATCAAAGCTCGAAGAAAAATCCAACAATCATGCGGGAACGCTCAACGCTCAATTGCGAATAACAAAATTAACAAAAATGACGAAACTCGTGAACGATTTTCTGTCGAGCACTCGAACTCAAGTAAGACCGAGTTCGGTTCAAACCTCAACGTCTTCCTCACAAAAAACCGATTCGAACAAGACGCGAAAAGCCGAATCAAAGGAGAGGGCTAAATCATTCGAAGCTCGATCAAAGGCCGGCGTGTCTGACGAATCCATGATTTCCACGATGACGTCGCGAAAAAATAATGAAAACTCTCCAGCAGGTCGTTTCGACGAACAATCGGATAGAAAATCCGTCGTTTTCCTGGAAAATGTTGAAGAAATGGTCGAGATACCTGACTCGAGCAAGAATATCGTCGAAGCCAAACCTCGGAGACCACGTGCTCCGAGCTTGAGCGTCGCCAGTGCGGTCCCGAGTTTCGGTAGAGTCGTAATATCGATCGAATCCACGTCCTCGGTCGAGGACGAGGAGGAAAACGGAAAAACCAATGAAAAACTCGAAATAACTGGAAAACTTACTTCGACGGACGATTTCGAAGACGATCGATCGAACATCGTTGATCGGAAGAAAATCCGAGATTTCTTGAAAGTACCGGAAATTCGTACAATGGCGAACAATTTTTATCCGGGATACGATCGATCGATATCCCATCAACGAACATCCTTGAACGAAATTCCGGAACAAATAACGCAAATCCGAGAATCAATGAAGTCGAAGGGACTTTCGGAATCACGCGTGTTTCGAGAGAAAAATTTGGTTTGGTCCAGACGATCGATATTACACGTATTTCGTGCCCTAAAAGCGATGAAACACGGTACGAGGTCAAAGGCTAAAATTGATTCGGATACGAATAAATTTTTCGCCGCCCCCATGGACGTTTATTCACCGACCGCGAGATCGTCGATTTCTAGCGACGATCGAATGCATTTAGTTGAATCGGGATCGCGTTGCAGCGACGAATACGAAGAACGGGATGAATCGGAAGAAAATGTCGATGGTGAGTCCGAATCGTCGTACGCGAGTATTCGCGAGAGATTGATGCGAAACGCCGGAACCCATATAGAAAAGAATTTGCCACGAACCCGAGCTACGCGAATCGATGGGAAAAACGGGTTCGGAGCAACAGAAAAATCCATGCAAGCGTTATCATCGAATTTCTATAACAGCTCGAGCTCACCGACGGACGGAGCGAAGCAACGAAATAAAAATATATTCGCGACAAATCGTTACATCGGTTTGCCACGAATGACTGGAATATTTCCGAGAATAAAAGCCGACAAGTGTCTTGCTTGTATGTGCAAATCGCTCGAGCAGATCAATCAAAATGAGCGACAACGTGCCGCCGTTGGATTATCGAATAAAGATATGAATAATGTGATTTTGTTCGAAGAAACGACTTCGGAATTGTCCGATTTTCAATGTTTAAACACGGAACCGTTTGATCAATCTTGCGGACTACCGGTGTTTGAGGATGACGACGACGATTGGGGTGAGAAGATTGCGAAAGAGGATTATCCGAGAGGATATTCAAGCACGAGCTTTGCGGGCGACAATGAAGATTCCACGGCGATTGAGACGTTTTCGCCACGACCAGTCCCGACAGAGTCTTCTGTCGGCTCATTCGCGAAGTCATCGTCGCAGCTCGATGTGTCTCATCAATCTAGAACAGTTGGGAAATCTATTCCAAAGACTCTTATCAATGCGAAGTCAATGATTTCGTCGTTGTCGGTGGCGTCGGAACGATCGAAATCCATTTCGGATCATGACGACTCGGATCAAGGCTGCATTGATGCCGCAGAGAATGACACTGGAATGGGTCAAGGAGCGTCATCGAAGTACATCGCAGCTTGTCACATGCCCGTTAATTTTCAACCCAGCCGTGAACCCCTTAAAGCTCTGAGACACAAAAAATCGCGATCGATAAGATCGCGAGTGACTTCTGCCGAAAAATCTTCCGGTTCGATCAGCGATGACGAGGATGACAGCGATAACGACGATAATCGTGAGCTTGCTGCGAATGCGGGGAAGATGAAATCGATTCGTGTTGAAGGTCAAATGAAGATTGGTGATGATAAGAGTACAGAGAAAAATTCTGTGCAAGCGATTTCTGCACGGGTAAACGTCGAAGCGGACGATTCACGATCAATCGATGAATCCGGGGAAAATCGGGATGGGATTGTTAAAGAGTTGAGCAAGACAGATTCAATCGATGGTGAAAATTTAGAAAACTTGTCAATAGGTTATCGCGATGGAAAAATAATGAGCGACCGTGAGGTCATCGAAATAGCGAAAAAATGTCTCGACAATGGCAAAACCGTTGCTGAGACTGTGCGAGTATTGGCAAAAGAATATTCGAATCGCTTAACAGAAACATTATCTCAGGATAATCGTGTTCCACATTTTTCGAACGTTCGTAAGAACGTGAAAATTGCGAGTAATTTACTGACACTGCTCGCGGATTCTAAGAGTTACTTGAATCGTGACAATTGGCCGAACGCATTGACTCACCTATCTTTCACCCCCAAACAGCAACCCCTTTGCAATTCTCGTAAATTGAGACGTGTACTGCCCCTTAAATCCTACAACCTCGTCGCACCCATACTCGGAATGGCGAAATGGTATCCGAAACGCAGAACGTCTTCAGTTATAACACCCTCGGAAATCAAGACTCGGCACAAGGAATCCACCAACAAAACTTTCGATCTAATCGTGAGTAATTTAATGTTTTTTTATTGTATTGAAGAATTGTTTATTTAAATTTTCTTCGATTCATCGATGTCGCAGGTACATCCACCATCGAGAATGGCTCAAAGAGTGTCCTTCGAACAGGACTGGAACGAAACACGAACGAAACTGAGCCCGTACGCCCTTTTTTTGACAAAACCAAGACGAAAATTAAGTACACTATATTTTGCAATTCAGATAAAAACATTAGGAATTTTCGTTGCTTCATTGTAAACATTTTTGGCGTGAAATAGGCGATTACTTGGCGCCCTCTGACGGAACGAGACCTCGAGGGTTACGATCCCGAAGCAACCCTTAAGATGCGTGCAGCCAAGATTACCGACCGAATCTGCGAGGATTTTTGTCAATGGATGGAAAGTCTGGGTGCTGGTACGAACCAAACCAGCAGTATAACGGTTGACGTTCTCAAGGATATGTTCGAGCCCGATTTTACCGCCGAAGCTTGCAAAAGTATGCAGGTAAGGAAGACCGAATGTTAACCACGCGCTGGTGTTTACCGACGAGCAGTATAGCGAGAGGCAGCATCGATCCTGCTCCGAGAAGACAATTTACGCTTTTACCATCCCCTGACAAGAGCGACATGCGATTGTCGGGGCGGTTATCGGCTGAGATGATAAGCTACATGCGATATATCACCCTCAGATTCCTACAAGTGCGAGATAGATTGCGGAATCTTCTTCAAAGTATTGTTTTCCATCGTCGTTATTGCTCATTCCAAAAAAGAGTCATTTCTAAATTTTCTTTAAACTGTATTTGCTAAAGTATTCGTTGTAATTTTTATCGAATGTACCAATTTAAAGCTACTGAAATATTGCCCGATTTTTTTATTCAATAGTTTAGGAATTAGAGGGCGAGGTGGGGAGGACTCTAATGACGATTGTGATAACGAATATCTCGTGACTGAAGGGTTGAAATAAAAAGGTCTTGGAACACTTCGAATCGCAACTCGATGGGCTGAGCCAAAAAAATGTCGAATTCACTTTTTAATCTGAGGGAGTAGAAGCTAAAAATGTTATTATTATTTTTCTTTATTGTTTCTGTTTTTGTCCGTTCTTAAACCGTTTTCGCCTTACGTCCACGAGAATAATCGTGGTTAAGAACAATGATTCACAGTTTTCCTTACCAGCCGGGCACTTGCACATCATCTCAATTCGATTCCTCAAAAAGGGGGGTAAATCGGACCCGCTGACTACGCAGGCAACTTCAAAGTTGTAAAAAAAGCGCGTTCCCAGTAATCGGGTCAACACAGCCTACAATTCTACCTAACTCACGGTGCTTTCTGTTTCCGCAACGTTCTTCAGATGTCCATAAATGAAATGCCGATGGTACCGGATGCGGTAGCTGCTGCGAGAAACTGTCCGCGCGCCACCAAGCTCGCCCTCACGAGAAGACACCTCGTCGAAGATGCCAGAGCCGAAAGGAGGCCAAAAAGGACCGTTGCATTTGGAACCGCTTTGCCAAATCACTTGAAATTCGTACCACCTCGCAATAACGTTGATGAGAAATGGTTGCAGTGTAAAAACGTGCCGACGGATCTCGAAACTATGGACGCCGTTTGGAAGGACATAACTCATTTGGCCAGTGTCAAAGGTTTTATCGACTGGCTCAAATCTCATCCGAGGGTCAGTCTGATGAGATTTAATTTTTTTACCAAATTACTGTTGTGACAAAAAATGTTGAATCAATTTTTTCATTTTTAATAATGATAATTGTAATCCTAAAACGTAATGACGAAGAATGAAATGCATAATTGACGATAATGTCATGACGATATAATTATATAATTGATGTTACACGGAAATAATAATTATAAATATAATAACGAGCAATATCGAATCAATCTTTTCACCTGTACGATCGTAATAGTAATCCTAAAACGTAATGACGAAGTATAAAATATATAATTGATAATAATTTTGTCATGACGTCGTAATTAAAACAAGTTCATAATTATATCGTCAGGATAATAGTCGCAATAAAATAAAGTCGACGTCAATTATTACTTTGTGTCTAAACAGGTACCAAGACCGAAAGCCCTGGAAAAAACGCTAGCTTCGAAGGAAACGCTCGTAACGAGGCAATCACAGGAGGTCGATAATTTCAAGGATCTCGAACTGGATCTCGATCAGATACAGAGTCTCAAAGTCGGCGACAACGATCCACACACCTCGTAGATTTATTTTACAATATTTTTTCCATTTTTTTTCGGTTTCCATCTGGACGTAATGATCGTTGCACCAGCTTACAGTAAAATATGCCCAGATTCTGAGATGAAGAACAACAAAAAAAAAAAATACGTATCGGTGCAAATGAAAGAAATAGTCAAAACGCGTGCTACCGTCTTCGGTATCGCAAATGAGGTCGACGCGGGATGAAACTCCAAGAAGGATGCACCGAATCCCGTCTCTGGAGTTGACAGGGGTCTCTTCCGTCATGTCCAAAACGAAAACCAAGCGCTGTACCGTCGCACCGATGTCCTCTCTTCTATTCTTCACAATATCCATCACCTTCCACCATTACCATCAACGGACTATCACATCCATTTCACATTTCCCAGATGAATAATGAAACTTGCATCAAGATGCCACCGCCATTAACGTTCAAACGTTGCATCCCAATTAACCATAATTTAATAATGATACAAAAAAACGTTTCACGTCACCCAGCTTCGTTGCCGAACGTAGTACGTTAATTACGGTTTTATACATATACGTCGAGAAATAAAAATCACAACGAAAAAAAAACCAAAACGATCTCCATTGTTTGTAATTAAAACGACGATGGACCATCGTCCAATTATTTTATCAGGCCGCTACCTCGCGAAATTTATTGATGCAGGCATATTCGACAATGCATCGAGCCGCCTTGGCACGACGAACTTTTTTCCCCCCATGGTTGTCTTTTCTCTATTGATCGGAGGTACCGGAGGAGTTGGTTGAATGGTCATGCGGACAATCGTTCGCTATGGAATCATGTGACGGAACGGGCATCCACGCGAGCACAGTGGCTTCTATCGGCCAGGGATGTGAAACGCGTGCGTGAGACACGGATTGAACAGGCGCCCAGTGGGACAGTTCAGCCGAGTTACATTGAACGGAACATACACGCTACGACCATACGTACGTGCAAACCTTTCGATTCACGTCAGAACAGCGCTAAGAGCCACGTTTGCATGTTGTATGTTCTGTTGTTTTTTTTTTTTTAGATTTTTTTCATTGCCCCGTCATAGAGAAGCATCAGGAAGATATCGGAGGTGATACGGCTCGTTACGCACCGCCCGGGCGGACTCGCGCTCAATCCTCCGCGTCTCCATTCAGAAATCAGATAGGAAGGACTTCCGTTCGTCCATTACGTACGGTCAATCGGGACTATTGTACGAAGGCCGCTGGGCGCGGTATATATATTATTAGGGTGGCTTGAAAAAAAACTGTTTTTTTTTCTTCAATCAAGATACACTCACGCCAAAGTATCTTCCATCAAGAGAATTGGGTCCAAAGATGAGCCCGATCGGACCATTTTTAGGGGTCGCGCAAGTTTTTTCGGGTTTTCTCATTTGATTAACATGGGAAAGGCGTAAAGTTTCCATTTAAAAAATCATAGCTCCGCCAATTTTATAGGTACATCTATTCGGTAAGACCCATTTGAAAGCTGTTGAAAAACCGCTTGAAATTTAATATAATTTTATTTTTCCATAAATATGTCGTTCTTTTCCGGTACAGACATACCGAGTGTCGCATTTTCATTTGTACTTAAGGTTTCCACGAAAAAAAAAGTCCAATCGAATAGAAGTTCAAGTAGAGATTGTAGAAGTTAAAGGAGGACATCCGAAAAAATAAATTTTCCAAAAATTCCAAAACGGCTGCGATATGGTAGACAACATATAGGTTTAAAATAGAAACCATATTTTTCGAAAACCTTAGAAAAAATTCTCGTCAATACTTACAACTTTTGTATGAGTAAATTTTGGCTACGTAGAATTCCGCGCGGAAATAAGCCCGATCCGACCATTTTGAAGGGTCGCCGCGATTTTTTAAAATTTTTACATTCGAACAACACGGCGCAATAATTGTTTTATCCAACGTGAATCGATCAAAATGAGCTTCGACGAGATGAATGACGAATGATTGCGTTACAGTAGGGTCACCCGAAGTCACGAAAATGAATAATAATATAAGATGAGAGAATTAAAATTTTATCAGACGAATATTATTTAGGTTTGTAATAAAACTGTTGTCTGTCTTTCGTTTTATTTTTATTTATTTTATTTTGTCGAAAGATTCTGACCGGAGTGGGGTCGGTGAGGTGGGTTTATTTTAAATAATTTTATTACTTCAGATAATTTTGATTAGATATTTGGACGACGATATATTATAATTTATTCTTCAATCATTTATTTATCTAGCTCACATTTATTTTATTCTTCCTTTTACACACCATACTTACATTCATTCTTATTTTTCCTTTTATTGGTTTTATTCTCTCAGTAATATCCGCCCTTACATTCCAATCCCATGTAAACATTCATAATCCCTTGTATTCTCACGGCGTCTATTATCATCGTTCCTATTCATTGTCCTTGATCGTCGCAAGTCGTTTCCACAAACCGTTCTTCGAAATTTAGCCGTTACGTTCACATTTATAACACCATATTCATGTTACATTTAAATTTTGTTTTATTAACGATTATCAGTTCGAATCGATTAACGTTTCCTTTCATTATTTATTTCAATTCACTTCACGCTTCATTTTATTTCGCGTTTCATTTTAGTTTATTATGTGTTCATTTATTTATTCACGTATCACATGTTCGGTTCTTTATTTATCTTGTTCTGTCGATAAATCGTAGTCCACCGGTAATGCCAAAGTCGGTACCACGAATCAATTCAGTCAATAAATACACATACAGTTTCAATTTAACCCAGACATATAGAATATTACAGGGCATATAGAACAGGGACATATAGAATATTACATCAAATAAATGAACGATATTGTGGCTTCCACCGATTTGGGGTTGAAACCACACCAAGATATATTTTTGGAGCCATCTGCTCCGGACGGCGCACGCCCGGCGACTCCTAGAATACCTCGTTATTTTTTCATCGTTATGCCGAAATATTCGATAGATTATTTGATTGGTCAAATTTATAACGGCGATGACCACGCGATCAAGAGGTGGGGGTTGCGGCCGTTACAGGTTATTTAGGTTATTTAGGTTATTTAGGTTATTTAGGTTATTTAGGTTATTTAGGTGATTTAGGGTATTTAGGTTATTTAGGTTATTATAACTTGAATAACCTAAATAACCTAAATAACCTAGATAACCTAAATAACCTAAATAATTTTTTAAGAGCTTTCAAATGGAACTTGCTGGATCAATGTACCTATACAATTGGTGGAGCTACCATTTTTTGAATGGAAACTGCCCTTCCCATGTTAATCAAATGGGAAAACTAGAATAATCTTGCGCGGCCCCTCAAAATGATCCGATCTGGCTCATTTTCGGATACAATCCTCTTGATGGAAGATACTTTGGCGTGAGTATACTTTGATTAAAAGAAAAAAAAGTTTTTTTGAAGCCACCCTAATCTATATGCATATAAGAGTCGTGCTTATTTGGGTCACTTTCATTGGATTTTCACTGACTCTCCTTCAAAATTATATAACACTGGTAATAAACATGTGGAAAATATGAACCTCGTACGGTTTCCCAGAGGAACCCATGCAGTTTCATCAGCAAATTTTTATTTTTCAAAAATCCTAAATGGTCGCCCCAAAATTTCATGAATTTCGATTTTTCAAACCACCGTTTCAAGTTTTTTGAAGGTAAAAATTTGCTAACGAAAACTACGTGGATTTATCTGGAAAACCGTGCGAGGTTCATATTTTTCGCATATTTATAACCAATGCTATATAATTATGAAGGACAATCGCTGAAAATCCTACGCCAATCAAGTGGAAAAAAGAATAAGTCCTGCACGCCGTAAATATTGAAACACAGCGAACAAACTTTACGGGGTTTTTTAAAAACTATTTGGAGACATTCTAGAGAGCGGTCTCGTAAAAATTCGAAAGTCATTCAAATAAACGCCACCCTAATCCATATGTATCGTACGTGTGGGGATTCACCGAATTGCCACCGGTTTTAAGGACGATAAATAAAAATGAATGTAGACGAAAAGATTGTAACGCGAGAAGTGAAAGCGGGCAATAAGAAAGTCGATAATAATAGAGGCTGTTGGGGATAGTGACGAAAGTATCAAGAGAGGGTGGATGGACCGTTTTGAAGTTTCAAGCGAGCGCCTGCGGGGGGTGCAACGATGCGACGAGGTGTCACGTCGGCTGGGAGACCGGTGCCGAGCCACTGCCGCGCGCATCCTGTTTTACCATAAATTTTCGCCCTCGGCGAGTTTTCCGTACCGCGTTCATGTCGTCGTCGTCGTCGTCTTCTTCTTCTTCTCCTTCCGTCTTCTTCGTCTTGTTTTAATCTGGTAGCTCACGAACCCGTGGCTCCACCGGTCTCACCTTTTCCCCACTTCGCTTTTCATCCTCATCCCTCTTTTCTATAACGGTCTCTCACGAGCCAGCCAGCCAACCAAGCAGCGCCTATACAGGTCCGCATGTATGTATATACATAGGCGCGTTATCCAAGAGCGTTTTTGCGAAGCTTCGGTTGAACGACCAAAAAATATCCCGCTGGATTTTCGGTCGATAGGACGCAAGGCCTCAGCCTCATTTCATCTTCTATCTTTCCATCGGATTAATAACGCCACGGATGTTGGAGAAAAAGAAAACGTGATAATTAACGCGTGCCTGAGCTTCGCTCTGATGAATGAAACAAAAAATTTGAAAAATAATATCCCAATGGACCAGACGGAATAGCCTATTGCTCGAAGGGGTAAGAACGACTCAAATGAAAAACCATTTCTGTTCTGTTATAATAGACGTGAATGAATTTAATCAAGTGACTGATCAAAGTTGATTCAAAAATCGATGCAATATCAATTTAAAGCACTGTCGAGTGTTACTAAATACGACGAAATATTTAGCACGATAGCTGCAGAATTTGTAATAGTAAAAACGTTGCGAGTCGTTTTTCGAGAAATTTGGAACAGCGTGGAATTTTAATGTCAGATCGAAAATCGAAACATTTTAAACAGATTCATCTGCGATAAAGTACCATAAATATGCAAAAATTGTTTTAATCGTTCTTATATAAAAAATGAATTACAAAAAACCACAATTAATACAAAAGAAATTGCGCTATGAGAAGACAACAACAAAAAAAACTTTACTCTCGTCTAGCACCTCATTTTCGCACAATGAATTTATAACTTCGTAAAACTTGTAAAATTCTCGACAACCAGCCGGGGCATGAACGACAGTGTAAAAACAATAATCTGGAAACGTTAGAACCTCGAACACATCCGCTGGAAGCTGCCGGAAGGACGCTCCCGCGTCCGCATCGTTCTATCCTCGATTACGTTCAGCGATTCGTTCCGTTTCGTTCGCACGCACTCACGCGCGCGCGTATTTAGCCATTACACCACGCGTTATATACGCGATGGGTAATAAGGTACGCACCGGGAACAGGAGCGGCAAAAAAAAATAAAGGTCGTGAGAGACCAGCCCGAGGTGAATCGAGGCTAAACCGGACAGGGCGATCAGTCCGTCAGTGCGCTTTGCCGGCGTTACATCCTCCCGGTTCATACTATCTCGTCGCTCGTTCCTCGCATCTCAACTTCAATTAATCATTAATGATTAATTTGCAAAACACAAAATCTTCAATCGCGTTCAATCGCGGCTCTGATTAACATAAATAATATCAGGCGAGTATGCACGTCCACGCGAGGATTTTAACAGGAGTGCAGCACGGTTGAACGTACGGACGGTTCGTACCGGCGTTTAATCGAATTACCGCAGCGGCAACTCCACGGGTTTGATTATTCATCATTTTTATGGGTTTTCGTAACGAAGCTAATTTAATGTTCGAGTGATTAGAAGTCTTTCTACCCGAGTACGTCGGGGTTTCGCGATTCACTGAAACTAAAAGGGTTGAAAACACGAACGAAAAATAAACGAAGGAAGAAAAAAAAATTGACGGAACGAAAAAGAAATTTGTTTGCCGGTTTGAAGTGTCGGTACAAGGGGTAGACGGTGGTTTGACAAAGCGTCGGAACGGAACACACGTTTGGACGTTGGCGTGCACGATTCTCCCTCCCTTCGACATTCTCGTTTCAGGGATACCGAAGCTGTTTTACCCTTTGGACATTGCCCCTCGGTACCGAATACGCACGAGCAATTAGACAAACGAATGAACGACAAGTGGCCGACGTCGTTGCATTTTCGGTCAATTTAACAGAAACCCGCAGAAGTGCTACTGTCTCGTGGCAAATAGACAAGATTGTTTTTTTTTTCTTTCTTTCCGTTAACTCTCAGCGTGTGCGACCGGTCGTCCGGGAATGACGTCATCCTCGACGAAGCTTCTTCGGCACTTGAGTTTCATTTGTACGTACGGTGAGTACGGAAAAAGTGGTTTTTAATCAAAGTTTCAACGTTTGGTATCCAACAAGTCGGTGTACTTGCTTGAGTATGGTTTGTAATCGTTATGGAAAACGATGACACGAGTGATGTATGGTCTGAAGTTAAGCCCGCGGTTGAGAAACTACGTAGCAGCAGGGAACACTCACTGTTCTGATACTAAAAATGTATTCACTCATTCTTATTTTTTAAAGAAAAATGCTATTAATTTACGTATCAAATATTGTTCAAAAATTATTGTCAATTGATGAACGTTGCTTAATATCTTGTTATGCATTTAATTATGTAGTATGAATATTTTCTTTTTTACTGCTAATTGATTGGCTAATTATTGCGTAATTTTTTTATGCAACTAAATTCCTTACAAATGTTTATTAATAACAATCCAAATCATGAAACGTCTCCAATTTCTGTTATTTGAATTCATTCCCTATACGGTCTGAAGAATTTGTAATAATTTCATTTTTTTACAAAATGACTGATGTCATAAATGATACAAAACTCAAGTCTATTTCCGAAACTACGAATACGAGCTTTATATTTTCAATTATCTCGCTTGTACTCCGAAATGACGAATTCGCGATCCAACTCGAATTTTACGTTGGATGTAGTTTGTACGAATTCCGAGGGTTTAGATTTTGGAGTAAGATACGGGAGGAAATTGACTCAGTGACGACAGAACCGTGGCTCGAGTTAGCTGTCACGTACATTCGTGAGTATTACGAACGTAACGACATTTGTCATTTGCATAGACGCGGTCAAAGGACAATTTACATCAGGCCAGACCTCGCGGAGTGCCCCGCTAGGACTAACGTCAACGCTCCACAGCAAAGCTGTTGGATGATCTCCTCTCTTGCTATTTCACTCGACCGGCCGTTCGAGCTTTACCCGTTATACGAGTGTATAAATATATATGCGATTCTAATCTCGAGTTTCCGCAGAACTAATGGTCAAACCTGCACTATTACAGCCCTACGGCCTCAAAATAAAATGAATACCTAATCTTGGTTTAGAGGCGAAAGCGAATAAGTCCATGAAAAGAGTTTTTGGAAAATAAATAATATTCCGTCACAGAGTAATGGATTAAAAATGTAATAATTAGCTGAATGCACTTCGTTTTTTGTACTCGGGGTAGCGTTCTGTAAAATTTAAATAGTCTGTAACTCATGGGTAAAAAACACTGCTGGGCTTATTCGGTTTTGCCGACGATTCATGGACTTAGCGGGTTTTGCCTACCGATGCGAAACAATACGTAAGTAATCGATATATATCGTAGAATAACGAAATTTTATTATGGCGATAGGCAAGGTTCGGAAAAAGTTTTAAAAAACGAATAAACCATGAGTTTTTCTTTTTCAATGTAAAAACGATAAATTTACTCGGTATTTCCGACAAAATGGAATTATTTGGCAAGTCTAATCTCGTTTATTTCTTCCTGCATGAGGAATTTGCGACTTGGTACTAAAAACGATGTTTGCAATCCAACTTACAAGAATATTAGTGGATCTCTTTTTTTCTTGAAATAATGGACTTATTCGGTTTTGCCTCTAAAACACAGATTATATAAATCTGATACAGAGTCAAGCAAATTCAGTTGACTCCGAATCGTGGAAAAATTATTTTTGTCGCTGCGTTTTTGAGATTCACAATTCGTGATAGATGCAACGTATCGGAGGCTGCGCAAATTTGTATAGCCAATATAGACGATACATTCACGTGAGTGAGAGACGATAGTCGAAATTGACGTATCTGAGCATCATTACGGGTTGTCGCTTCCAAAGAAGATTGTACAGCGCAACGCCAGCCAGTTTGATATCGAGCCATCAGTTTGTTGCTGCTACCGCTGGTGCCTTGGTAGCCCAACATCACAGCCCGACTCGGTTGGGGCTGTGTTCGCTGGTTAGGATGGAAATTGAATTCCACCCCCCTGTCATTCCTCATCTCCCTCACGGTCTCCCTCACGGTCTACCCCACCACCCTTCGGTCTCGCTGCTCCCAGTCGCTCTCTTCTTCCTGAGCGCGGACCATTTCTCGTCTCCTTATGCGCTTTTCTTTGCGACGATGGTTTTTCTCCCCTGCCGCTTTTTCGACTTTCCCGGCGAAGATCATACAATCCATCGCCACTGGAGTTCTCAAGAATTGGTTGACGTTTTTTTCTGCTCTCTCGCTTCGATCTGTACTTAATCGGTGGTTACCGAATCACGCGATCACGTCTATGTAGGTCGACCTTCCTCTCCTCTTTTAGCCCCCCCCCCCACCCCGCCCCTCACAAGCCTATTGACAACGCAATATTTGTATGTAAAATATTTAGTATTTCAACGGAAAACCGTAGGAAAATGAATAAATATTGAGTATAAATTGATCAATAAGCTAATTCGATTGATTATTGATTTTATTAACATTTATAAATTATGTATTACTGAACTATTTTATTTAATATAATATAGTAACTTATTAATAATTATTAATATGCTGTTTGAAATAATATTTGTACAAAAATTGTTTTCCTAATTGAAAGGTACTTTTCCGACATCAAGAATCACTTCCTGTTATGAGCGTTCTTAGTGATGTTCAACGAGAGCTTTTGCTGCATCGTTGCAAACAGAATATAGACCGAATAGCAATGTTCACGGTGCCCGAGGTCTCTGTCCAGTACAGGGTTAGTATTATAGCTCCACTATCGCATCATGGAGAAAGAAGAAGCCGTGTTTCAGTGACTAGAACGCACGGGTTCGACACCGTCGGCTGTAAAAGTGAGGGGCGGGGTTAATTGTGTGTCCGGGGGTGACTTATAGCGTCTAAATCAGTGTCATCCGAGAACCCCTCGACTACGCCAGGAAAGAGCGTGCCTCTGTGCAGCCACAGCGAAGGAGCCCATTCCCTGCGAATCCAAACTCCTGTTTCAACCTTCATCCTTCAACCTCTTTCACGCCAAATAAAATGTCCTCCCTTAAAATCCAATAACCACGAAACATCAAAATTTTCCAGTTCCTCCACTGTTCAATCTTGTTTTGCCATTTTAATCCAAAGATGTTTCATAAATCGCTCAATCCTTCCCCCAACCAACGTCCCCACAATTTTGTTCTCACGACGTCATTCGCGCGAAAACGGAAGTAAAAAATTCCCCAGCCGCGGAGGAAGCTCCGTCGGACAATTTCCTCGACGATTGTCGCATCCGCGACTGCGTCGCATTCGCGTCACGAACGCGAATCCTTCGATTTCGTTGGGCAGCGGCAAGGCGAGAGTCGCAGGTATGCCGTTATGTTCGAAAGGGCTTGCGAACGAACGGGTACGCGGGATGGTTCAAATGCGCGGAAGATACAGGCAGTTAAGGGAGCGATACGGTTAGCGGCGTAACGCGTTGCGGTGGTGGCCGAGGTTATTTTGAGGCGGTGGAGGAGGGAAGAAGGGGGAGGGAGCATAGGGTATGGTTGGTCGTTGGGTTGCTGCAACCCGGATGCCGGATGGTTCCGGCTGTTCGAGCACCACCACCAACCCTGTTTTCCAAAGTTTCGATTGTTACTATTCCATGTTAGCCCGGTATGTTGTGCAGGGAAAGGGCATTCGAGGCCTCGAAACCCTGGCAAACGATTGCGTCTCGCCGAGCTCCGTTTAACGGCCCCGTTACCAGCACGACTATAGCGCAACGACGATGAGGACGAGGACGACTCTTCGTTGGGCTAACTCCATCGAACAATATTTCTCTAATTATCTCGAGCCCGCGCCCACCAACCTTGCCCACCCCTCGACCCTGGTGCTAGATTATTACGAGCATAAACATTGCACTTTCCAACGGCAAACGCTACAACGCCAACTTCCTCGTTTTATTGTACGAGCCTACGATTATACGAGAAGCGAAAAATCCGTTGGACGAACAACAAAAAAACGATATTCGTTACTGCCGCAAAGCCTGGTAGATAGGCGCTATTTGCCATTCTCACATTGAAAACGAAAACTTTTGGAATTAAGAATAGCACCGTTATCGCGATTATCTTTATTCGGTAACTGTATCTCCGAGAATTGCGAGAAACCGGGAGGATTCGAATAATTCGAAATTGCGGAAAGGGTTGGAGAGGGATGAGAAGAAGGTGAGAGAGAAGAGGGGATGAGAGTAACGCCGACATTAGCAACCAGTGTGAAACCGTGGAAATAAAATTCGTCGTTCGTGACGAGTCGGTCGTGGTAATTACGTGTAATTTATATTACTTGCCATTGAGATGGTAATGTGAGGGGGATGAAAACGGTCTACGGCGAGCGTGAGGTCGTGTGCGACTTCAATTCAACGACCCTTCCATTGGAACCGCACGTCGTACCTACCTACGATTTCTCTCGCTTTTAGTCTCGGTCCAATGGATCTTGAGGTAGGGCCGGGATGCCGTGTACAGAATAGACGTACCCTTTTTTGCCTTAATGTCTAACGAAATATAACTGTGTTTTAAAGTTACGTAAATTTTAACATTTTTAAGAACAAATACGATTAAATTGTATTTGTAACATTTTATTTATTCGAAGGAATACAGAAGATTTTCAAAGTGGTTCTTTTTGGTAACGAAAGAGTTGATAAATAAACTGCATTGCATTGGAATTTGATAACAGTATTATAGAGAGGCCGGAAATCGCGAGATTATATTATTTTTCCCGAATAATTGGATCGAAAATCGTAATAAAGTTTCGAATTTTGCTTGCAGACATATCCATTGAAATTTTGCGAACTTCGAAATCGGTGAAAAATCAAAAACCTCGACGCCCTTCGTGGAAAATATCACCAACTAAAAACAACTAAGCTTCGTGAGTCAACCCTCATTTTAATATAACAGTCCCCATGATCGCCGATATCACACTCAGACGAAGCATTTCTTTCCCATCAAAAGCAAACTTTCACAAAGTCGTGTCCACAAATTTGGTAAGCCCGGCAAAACACGGATCTCTCCCGCTTCGAATCCAAACGAATAGCTTGGCTCCTACGACCCCACAATGGATTATAGTTCTAACTATAACCCCGAAAGAATATTTTTTTTTTAATTATCAAACACACAGACTGGGACGTGTGGAGAAGACGCGACGATGGATGAGAATGGGGGGGAAGGGGGAGTAACACACGGGGGCTTATGCCACACGGGTGAATTGGCGGCGCGGGGTCGCGGACCAGTCTTTTGATGTAAACTAAAATACGGAGGCCGAAACAACACCGGGACCAAAGGAATATCGGCTCAAAGTGCTTTTACCCGGTTTCAAAGTAAAATGGCGGAAAGGAAGGCGGGGACAGGGGATGACGGGGTCGAGAGGGAGGACGGAGGATTCGAAGGGGACGGATCGTCCATCTCGGTACGAGGCGTCACGTCGAAACCCCGGGCGAGTATGTGCCACGGTCGCGACGACGTACGTACGTGTACACGTCGCCAATTGCGATGTGTATGGGGCAAAACCCAGCAGCATCGGCACGAAGCGAGATACAACGGGAGCGGCAATGGCGCTACGGCATAGCCCAATGACCAATTATCTTTGTATCTTTGCCAATGTCTAGCGGAGCACGATGGAAACTGGGTGGCGGAACCCTCGCGACGAACACACGAGAAAGGGTTTTGGCCAACGACGAGTACCTGCCACAGTGTTACCACGACTTTTTCGTCGTCGCATTTCCCGCGGGCTATGTCGCCTGCAACACAATCCACCCACCCACCCACCCCCTACATCCCCTGACCTCGCTTTCGCTCTCTTTCCATCCGCTCTCTTCGTGGCTTTTACTACGTTAACTTTTTTTTTTTCGTTCATGTTGTGCCTTTACTATTTTCAATTCTCGCGTCAACTTTATTTTCGTTGAACAATGGCGCGAACACGCCGCTCACTGGTTCCGCTTTTTCGTGCCAACCGCCCCGCAGCCAATTTTCCACCTTATTCAACGTTGCAACTCTTTTGGCGCGATGGATTTGGCGGGAATAGAAATATCAAACGCGTGGGAGGAATAATGTTGGCGGGGTTGATGGCTCGTATGGTGGAAGTGCACGCGGTTGACGGAGTGCTGATGTTACTGGTTGAATTATTTCGAACGAGGGGATAACGTTGGTTGAGACAATTTCTCTACTATGATATGATCTGATGAAATTTCGAGAACGTTTATGAATCTTGCGGTTATTTAGAATATTTGTGGATCACTGATTTTTATTTTTGGCGATAAATATTTCCCCAACTCGAATCATTTGTAATGAATGTATATTTTAAACGTAGAATCTATTGTGATTCTGTTCGTTTTTCTTGTGCGGTGTTTAGAATGGTCAATGTAGACAAAATAATTCTTTGATTCTGTGTTTTCTCGTAATCTCTATTGGCGGTTATATAATTTGATCATTAATCCTGTGTTTCCTATCAGAATCATCGACAGTAGCTACTAAAATAACAATTCATTGATTCTTCTCGAGTTAATGATTGGCGCCGTCATCACGAAAATTCAATGATAAATAATACAAAAATACAAGAAAAAAACGTAATATTGGACAAAGTTTCGGCTAAAAATTAGTGAGTATTATTGGTGACCCTAACCGTGGCAGCAATAGGAGGTGGTTGAGGTGGAAATTAAGAAGGTCACGTAGCGAACCAACCAGCAGTGAGAGCTCACATGCCAGTAATTCCAAATTGGTTTCGGCGGCGAAGTGGCGCACACGACACGTCTCTCTCCTTCTCTCTCTCCCTTCTCTCGGTGGTCCGCAGCACGACCGTGAGTCAAGCGTCCCCCGCTCCCTGGGCGGCACGAAGGATCACCGATCCTGCCCGGACACCCAGCTTAGTACCGTCGTAATTACGTGACGGTAGCAGGGCTTAGCCGATCCTTATTTATATTAGGTAAACGACAAGCCTCGCGCGCGCTTCCTCACGAATTCACCTCGACATTCAATCAGCCACGTCTACCGTGGCAGCCAGTCGGGAATACTCATAAGTAACTCGTTGTTGCTATCTACAACTTGTCAATGAACTTGTTTCGATTCATGTTATTCAACCCAGACGAAGAGTAATCGCTATATTTTTTTAAGGACTTTTTTTTTTCTTGTTCGAGATAAGATACTCGAGATCTTGATTTACAAACGTCGAGGATGCCACAGAGCTCATTGAGAAATATTCCCTGCCTGATCTATTACTTAATAGAGTGAACTATCGTTAAAGCATATCGTGTTTTGATATTACAGAATACGTTTAGATTGGAATGAATGAAATCGAAGATCTGTTTATTATATTTGTCAAAATTCTAGAGCCCCTCCATCTCCCTTGAGAAGAGAAGTCATCCGAATAATGATTTTGACAAAATGGGGTACTCAAAAAAATTTTAGACGGATTGTTTACACATCGAAGATAAACCGACAATTCAGGAGAAAAAAAAATTCTGCAAAAAACGTATCCCAAATTTTGTCTGAGAAAATTACTTCATCCAAGTTTCTTCCGGAAACCGGGAAGGGCGAACGAGGTCAGTCCCCTCCAGAAAATTCCAATTCGGTGTATAATCAAGCTGCAAGTAGGTACATTAGCCAGAGTTTCGAAGGCGTCGCGCGCAACGCGTTCGAGATGCGCCGGCGCCTCGTGTATTCTCAGAGCTCGGCGAGATGGTGGGAAAACTACCCCTGAATCGAACTCGACGTACCCACCAACCATTTAAAAATTCCACCGTGTATGAAAATTGATTTAAATAGAAAGAAAAAAACAAATTCGAACAATGACGCATTGAGAATATTTATAATAATTTAAAAAAGTTAAGAATACACGAAAACAATGACGAAAAAAAATTTGCAATTGTCGTACCGACGACGAGAGACGTGGAGGTTCACAGCGCCAAGAGGGTGAAGCCGACGAGGTGGGTGAGGAAGGAGAGAATGGGACAAGAGCGAGATGTTGCACCGAGCGCAGGCTCTGGACCGAGCAAGATGAGTCGAGACGGGGTAGCATCAACGGGGGTTGCAAGCCGCGAGAGTGGGGGATGTTCGGAGTGACGGGTTTGCAAAGGGACAGGGGCATAAGAGGGTTGCTGCTGGTTGACGGTGGCCCAGGGTAGGTCCAGTCACACAGTCGCGCGCCGAACTCACCGAGAGACGCACGTCCTTCCGGCGAGCTTGCCGGAGAGAAGCTCAGTCTCCGAGCTTTGATCGAACTTCACACAATACGCTCACATCTTCGCGTAATTTTCTACATTCTCACTGAGGCATAGCTGACATACACGACACACATACACGCACGAATTACATCGCCTGTGATACTATGACGATGGACCGGGCATCTTCGAAGCAAAATTCTCCAAGTATCGACGTCACACGATGTCTCCTGTTCCCCGTCGTGACGCGGAAGACACTTTGCAGACGTCGCTACGATCATCCACAACAAGCAGGTCAGTTTCTTCGATTTATCAAATTTTCGATTGCATCCGAATCTTCTGATAATTGTAATTAATAAAACAATATCACGAAGAAAAAATCTCGTAACTCATTTTTTGCCTTGCGGACGTTGAAAAAGGAGTTGAAAATATTATCCGTCCGAATCGCACGACCACGTGAATTTTTCGTAATGAAAAAAATGTATTTTTGACCGTAATATGTTCAATGATACAATTGTTATCCCGAAGAATCCGAGAAGCAACAAGTATCGAAAAATGTAATAAAATATGGGGAGCGAATGATCTCGTCGAAACGGAAAGGGGTTGAAGATTAAATCGGATTCGCGTAATATCGCATGTCGAGTAAGTGGGAAACAAGCCGAGAGAGTTAGTTACGATATTAATAAAGGGTGCGCGGGTTCGCACTGTGTGATACGGTTGTAGCAAATATATATATATATATGTGTGTATTTGAATGTATATATGTATATTTATGTATATGAGCATGTATCCAAGCGCGGAAGCAACGAGTATGGCAAGGAGGCAGACAGCGACCGCCGTCGCACGGCCTCGCTGACTACGTGTTAACGTCTCGTTAACGGGATTAAGTGCCAATTAATTTCTTGTCCCACCATACGGAGATTGAGTACGCGCGAATCCTCCGGGAGCGTTCGTCCGCGGCCCCCCCGCGTTTCAAAGTTTAAACTTTTAATTCGATAAGTGGCTGTTGAAGCTCGAATCTTACACGATAAGCCTCGAGAGAACTGTCAACACCCGCCAAACTCGAAACCACTCAAGTTTCTCTTCTTATCGTCATTACATTTTTTATTCTCTTCCGATTTTAAAACCGCTGCGTTTTCATGAATCGTAAATATTTTGCTTTATTTTTTCCTCCACGAGTGGCAAAGTTATTTTAGCTAAAATCTCGGTGTTGTTGAATTTAAAAAAAAAAAAAAAGAAAAGTTATTTCAGGAAATGCGGGGATGTCGGAAGGGGGTTTCGCGTTTCCGCAATGAGAAAATTACGCGCTGAGTAGAGAGAGGGGATCGCACCGAGCGCCCGCCGGCATTTAACGCAATTGGCGCTCATTTAAAAATCCCATCAAAAACGCACTCGGGGATAAACCCGTATCTAACGGCTCTTCCGCGTCGACTATCCTCCACCTCGCCTAACGTTTCTCCGTTTTGCTTCGGTCTAAACGGCGTTCGAGCTTCTCGCTTCTTCCTCCTGAGTGCCCTCTCCAACCTCGGTCCCTTCACCCTCACACTTTAGGCACCCGTGGGGAGCCTCGGGCCAAGACAGAGACGGATCCTGTCTCGTGATTGGATTGGAAGCTCAATTTACCCTACCGTAAATTCTCCCGCCTACCTTTTTCCTTCGACCTCTCTTCCTTCCTCCCGGCCACACCATTTTTATTTTTATTTTTTTATAACAAATTCACTTCGCTTTGCAGCGCGAAAGAATTATATATCGCATCCGAGACCCGCCGATTGATATCCCGAGTGCACTCTCTTATTCGCGCTTTGATAACGGAACGAGAGACGTATACTGTCAACTCAAACGGCTGCACGAGAGAAATGTCTCCGTTGAAAAATGTTCTCGCCTTGGATTTGAAAAGAAATAATAATTTTATTCAATTTTCGTTATTACGCAACGATGAATCTCAGATTGCGGATGATTTTTGTGAGCTTGCAGTACATTTTGTTATTGAGGACAATTTTTAGAATGCGAATTTACGGATTTTCATGAAAATTTTTTAACATTAGCCGGGAATCCTTCGGTTTCGGTCGTTCATTTAAAAACTAGAGAGTTAAAAATGTACATCAGAAGCCACTGAACTCCGACGAAACGCCGGAAAATCGAATTCGCAGAAAATAATTTCTACGTCATTATTACTTTGGATAAAATTATATGCAAATTTAATGACGACGTTGATTCATTCTCAGCCACAGATATTAATCGAATCCAGGTTTCATCCGTATTCAGGATACGAAAACTGTCGTCCAGCCCGCACAAGCGTGCAAATACATGTGCGCACAACGAGAAAAACCGAAAGAGCGTTGAATGATTCGATGATTGGGGGAACCGAGTGGAAAATTCATTTTCCCGACGGACCCGCGAGTCCGCGGAGTCTCTTGTTCGGCCAATGAACCACGCGCTAACGAACCCATTGTCCTACAGCCAGATTTTGTTTCGAAAAATCATCCCGATTACGTCCTTCGTTCGGTCCATATCTCTCCGCGCCAGTATCGGTTCACAAACCCTCCATCGCCTTTCGTTTCGCCTCTTTTATACAAAATTCAAAATTATATTCCCCAACGAACGGGTATTACTCACTTTCATCCACACCACGACGAATTTCAATCGAAATAACCGGTGCCAGATTTAAATGGTCCAAAAATAAAAATAAAAAAGGTTTTCGAAAAAACAACCGCAATCTACTTTTATCGGCTCGGATTGAAACATCGATCGAGGATGGGAGCGGAATGTGGCAGACGAGAGGTAAATTGGCCCTCGGGAGAATGAAGATAGCTCGTTGTGGGTCGGTAGTCTGGCCGCGAGGATTATAACACGATCCTTTATCGACGCGACGTTCAAGCGACTCCCGCGCTTCTGGCAAAACGAACGCTCGGGTGTTACGTGTACCCGAAGCCCTCGGTAGCCTTTCGAGAGCGCGAACGCGCTGGGCCATCTCCTCGCCGCATCCCTTTCAACTCAAGTTTCCAACGTAAAGTATCTTAATCTTCAATTAACGCGCGTCTCAACTTAATTATTACGTAATTGCCATTGGATAGCGTATCAGTAATGGAAGGTCCTGCGAAAAAGTTTTTGACGCCGAGTTGGTTGGCTTTGGCCACCTCGAAACCATCGCGAGCTTTATTAACTTTCGACTCACAATGAAAAACATTGGAGTTACCGAACAAATGACTCATGATGGATTTTTGGTAATTCTTCGTGTTTAGCTCCACGATTATTTAATCGTCTCACTTGATTTGGAAGAAATGACTAACGTTTGATAAATTATTTAGCTATAAAACTGTTATTTATCGGTCGCACCGAAAATATTTTATTTCATTTAAATAAAAGAATTCGAAACGTAAATTGAATGAATCGAAACATATGGAAAAATATATGTATCAGGTCCCAACGAAATTTTGAGCTCTACACTGAATACTTTTCTTATTGCATTATCTTCATCCCGTATGTAGCTACTTGGTCGAACGTGAGGCGATTATAAGCGTGGAAGAAAAAAAAACGAAGACGGGGAGGCACGTTGTGCACGTGCTGGATTTACTATCCGGTATTGATAGTACAGCGACGATGCGTGAACGCGTAATTGCGTCTCGTGATCGAAGTCTGCGCCAGCCAACGGGCATCCATACATATTGCTGCTTAAAGTATAAGGGATCGCCTTGGGAGACCGGGCAATCTCGACCGTCCGAGATTAAGAAGCTGTGCCGTTGCGTCGCCTAGCTCGCTTTTTTCCACGCTCGACTAGCTGTACCTCATCTTACATCCGAAGCCCCCAACCGCCGCCTATCAAAAACCTCGGTGGCACCCGACTTCGAGTCCTCCACCCCGGAGGTCGTCGTTGCCCATTCCACCAACGGTCTTGTGCTCACACTCTAATTCCCTTTTTTCGATCGAACTTTGGGAATATTCTAATTTATTACGAAAAACACGACGGGTTTTCCCAATGACTTCGAATAAGCTACTCGTGTCAGGCCAGAATTTTACGAAAATTTACATCGAATATGAATCTAGCCTTTGCCAGAGGAAGCCTTTCGATTTGGAAAACACTGCAGATTCGACTAATTTATCTTATCTATGAGAATCTTTATTCAGTAATTAAATTGCCATGGAATTAATTTCTTCATTGAATCAATTGGATTTTCTTGAATTCGCGAATTGTACATTTCTGCGAATCAATACCGTTCTTTTTTTTATTGAATTTTACAAATATTCTTATTTTTGATAGACAATACGACGGTGTTCTCAATGACACGAAACTTTATTTTTCTCCTCCATCAGATCCGATAAATCAATTTTACCTACGAGAATCTTTATTTAGCAATAAAAATGCCGTGGAATTCATTTCTTTATCGAATCAATTAAATTTATTTAAATCCGCGAAGCTCACATTTTTGCGTATCAATGCCGCCTAATTGGAGGGGTTTTGCGCAAGCATATAAAATTGCGACGAACGAGCATGCGATTCTCCTAATTTATTCTCGGTAACAACAGAGCTTTGTCAGTCCATTCCATCAAGACGTCTGAGTCTGGATCAATGTTTTACGAACATTCACGAGTCAAATCAAAATGACTACAAACGCAAGAATCGAATTTCCCGTCAACGAAAAACGTTTCCATAAAATTTGAGCTACATCATCAAGGAAATAACCCAAATTCATTTATCTAAACTTTTATCTCTACGCCCAAAAATAAATACACCCAAGTTAAAATCAATAAAAAAATTCTTACTGAATCAAAAAGAAAAATAATTAATTCCATACCATTCCAGCACAAACACTATTCCCATTTTCAACTCTACCTCCAATTCTTACGATTCAATAAGAAATCAAAACAAAAACGTCTCAAAGAACGTTCAATCACTGCCCCAATTTTCACGTGAAACCACAGTTTGTGTCACTTTCGCGACGTAATTGTTATCGCACAAACGAAGCTCACGTTTCGGTGCTCAGATCCGCGTTGCGCATAATCTCGGGAATCCAGAAGGTCCAATTAGATAGTATTATGTGCAATGACACGCGGAATGCGGAAGCATTGAAATATATGAAACTCCCTTGCTCGCACCGCCACCATCGTACAAGCACGCGTGCATATATCCTAATACGCGTGCCATAAGTCTTGGATTTAGCCCGAGCAACGTACCGCGTATATATATATACGTACGTTGAACCGTGGGTGGTAGCATATTATTGGGGCATGAACTACGGCAACGGCGCCTCCAGGTAGTGCATCGCACATAAGCCACATACGGCCACAGCCTCACCTACGTACAGATCTGAGTTGTGGCTGTGGGACCGACGCGTCTACGTATTGGCGATGGCAACGCGTATTACGGTTCGGCGAAATGCAGGCCGGGGTTGGGGGGGGAGGAAGGGGGAGTGTCTGGGTGAGGGATTAAATTCGTCGTGAAAGGAAGGCGTAGAATCGAATCCGTTGAATTGAGGCGACCCGGCGAGAGCCTCTCTCACGGCTACCCTATAACTATAATACGTAACCTCTCCTACACGTATATACATACGCGTAACCCCGTAAGTACGTAAAAATGCTTCCGCGGAATATAAGCTTTCGCCAACGGGATAATCCCCGAAGTTCGGAGTACGCGCGGTCGAAAATTCAAAGCGCCGAACGATGAGAAAAAAAAAAAAAAAGAATGAAAAAACGTCTCATCAAATTATTATAGAAATTTACTATTGCGTGATTCTCGGCGCGAAAGAGCGAACGGGATATTAGCTATTTCTATGATTGCTCGAATAAATGACGGGAAATCGAGGCTCGGCCGGTAGCGGGTTTTCGAACGTTGTGCGATGGCAATGCTAAAAGGGTTTTAATAAATGAGGAATAGTGGATGATGACGATAAAAAGGAAGGACGGTGAGATAGAGGCGAGGCGGGAATTGATGTAGCTATGAAATTCCGTGGGACGTTCGGATTTCCACGGTCCAAAGTGTGCTGCAGGTGGTGCCGTACATAGAACGCGAACGCACGTACGCTCGTGCAAACGATCGTGCAATAAAACCATGCTCTGCCTCAACCAAACCCTCCCCCTTACTCCCCCAGGGCTATCAATCTCGTCACTTCATCACCGACCACCGCCGCCGCTGCACCTCACTCGCGTACACCCGTCGCCCGGCCCTCTTCCCGTACCCCCATCCCACCTGCACACACTCCCCCGTCTATCCGATCCGAGATTAATGAAAGAATTCTCAACTATGCCGGATACAAAAAATTAACGCTTTGTTCGCAACAAAAGCGCAAACTTTCTCGTGAATTAAAATTCGTATATGTATATACATTGTATCAAAAGCATAATGGATACGGATAATTAATCGGTTGTGGTTTTCTCGGACGAGCTCCAATCACCTATCCTCGTGCATTATTCATCCTTGACAATTTTTTTTTTTTTTTTTTGAATTAATCTGCGCCCGAGAGTGTACGATGTTAAAGCGTTTTTTCCGTTATTTTTTAATCGAGCAGAATCGTATGAAAGAGTCTTTATTTATAATTTCATCGCTGAACGGAAAATCCATTTATGAAATAAAATCGTATCCGAGAAAATCTCGTTATGGTGATTACACACATTATTATAAACAGCGGGCTGCCTATAGAGAACGAAAACCACAATTCAACAGCTCGAATTCATTTCAGGCATGATTCGGAACAATCATCACGGATTAAAATATTAATAACATTACATTAATGGAAATTGAATTAAAAACAAGCAAACCACATTTCCTGCACGATTTGTCGAAATGACTTCGGAGCTGCTAGCAAAAAAGTGCATAGCTCGGTCGCTGGAGGCGCGAGAATGATAGAAGAAGCAGAAGAAAAAAAAGAATACAACCATGCGGGGTAAAAGCGCCGCAGAGCGATAAAATTAAGGACGAGGAGCCTTACGGAGGTAATGAAATTTTATTTTATTTCCGGAAAGCAATTGCAGCTTGAACCATCCCGATGTTGGCCTAGCTCGAGCATATACTACTCCACAGCCTCTTTCTCTCCTTTTCTCTCTCCCTCCCTCTTCACTACTGCTTCGAGTAGTAATACGGTATGTACTTGCAAACCCCTCGACCCATAATCGTACACACCTGCTGACCCGCAACTCTCGGCGAACACGTAGAGCTCAACTACACAGTCAGCCATTTGCACTCGGCCGTGTACTCGTTTCTGACACAGTCTCACTCTAAGTCACGTACGTGACATTCATGCGCTCCAAACAGAGAAATTGTAACAAGTGCGTGGATTTAGAAGGTAAGACTGATAATATGAAGATATCTCGTTCGAAGCGGCTCGAGATAGCGCGAAGAGCTTTTGCGGAATGAACGAAATCGCACCAGACCGTTGCAATAGCCCGGAGGGTCGCACAATCTGTTGGAAAATCACTGCCCACTTGCCATCCAGAATCACGTACGGCCCATAGCCATCGCAATTTGAGTTGTGCACGGCAGTGGTGGACATAAAAGCCATCGAATACATGCCCGAAAAGCTTCTACGGGCACCGTATCATCGCGATTCTCTTTTTCAAACGTTTACTGCGATATCGCCGTTAACATTTGTCGATTAGGTTTCGTACGATGCGAATGGATGAGAGACTCATGAAAATTTACAGCTTGATTTTCGGTTAACGGCGTATCGAGCTTTCTTCCACGTCCTCGGGGTCTATTTATAATATTTTTGGGACTGCGTGCCTTTAGAGGAAGATCAGAACCCTGATAAGATTATTCGCGTGTGTGTTCGTCTGCCATAGTGGATTTCTTAGCGAACCATTCATAGTGGAAACTTGAAATTTGGCGTGGTAATGCACCTTATTAGCCCGCATATTTTGCGCTAGTTACCACTCCAAAATATTCATTATTCCTTTGAAAGAGGGGGCAAGTAGGTACTCGAAACATTTTTTTAATAATTGTATAATGTGGGGCATCATTTGAAAGGACTTGGTATCTAAAAGCCAATTTTATCTTCAATAGATTTAAAACACAGTCCCCTATTCTCGGTACTACTCGACCTACAATTTTTAAAAATCAAGAAATATAACGCCTTACTAGAAATTCACTGGAAAATTATACCGAAAGTTCTTGTAGGTGTCTAGAAATTAATTATTAAAAATTTGGTACCCAACCGCCTACGCGTTGGACTCGCTCTTGTCCCGTTTTTTCATCTTCAAACATGCAAAATTCTTCTTTACATGGGCATCATCAATGTACCAACGGTCTATCATCGATCGCACACACCCGACGATACCTTCAACCGGACATGCTTCGTACTCGGCTAATCGACGACCGGCTCGCGTTACTCCACCCGCGCGTAACAAAACAAAGCCGCGGTTGGGGATCCGTCCTGGCGCATAAATCCGTGGACAAATCGCGAAGCTGTAAATTCGGTAAATACCCGGGGTTTTCCCCGCGATGTGTATGAATGGCGAGCGCGCAGTGGTCGAACCGTGCGTTTGGTCGGACCGAGGCCGAAATCGCAAAAATGAACGGTTTCGAAGCCGGGTAGGCCCATAACCGGGTAACGCTTCGCTAGCCGCGGATAAAATCGTACTAAATGACCGGTTGATCCCGGTAATCCCGTGCCATATGTATATAAATACATGTAAATCGATATATATACGTATATCCGTACGGAAGTCGCTGTGTATTCTCCTCGACACAATCGTACATGTGTTGATACCTGTGGACCGATGTACCTACCGATGTACCTCGATGCACGCCCCACACTCGACGTCCGAGGGCGCTTTCACGGTAACGGCTTTCCCGAAGCCGGTCATACTCGCGCAAACGCTGACAAACACGTATACATGCACAAACGCGTGCTGCAACAGTGCGCCGTGAGGATAGACCGGGGATGAAGAAGGGGGTAGGCGTTGTTGGGCCGTGAGAACGCGAATTTGAATCGATAGTGTGCGTTGCCGTGTACGAAAGTGGAATATGTGGGTTTCGGTGGTAATGCGTTCGTATATTTACACAGCTCGGCGATGCGTATATTTTCGTTATGCGTTACCGAACGATCTATCGCTTACCGAGCTAACCACCCTTCTCACGGGTTCCAACTACTGAAACAACGTCCGTCTCGCGTATCCTACAAACGTTTTATCGCACGCTCTGCGCTACACTTTCTCACCTCTTGGACTACGTATTTTATCATCCCCGCTTCTTTTTATTTATTTTTTTTTTTGCTTCTTCTTATATCTAATTACTTTCACCGGTCTTGGCGCATTTGTCGCTGCATTGCTCTTTTTAATGGCGATCCGAGAAGCGAGAATACGAGACAGCCGAGCTGCCAAGCAAAGGACATCGACGTCGAACGGTGGGAGGGGGGAGGAGGGTGGTGTACGCGCGTTCGCTCGTTCGAACTGCTCCGTAATTAAAGTCTCGGTGAACTTAGATTAGTACGAATCTCGATGTAGCTGGGAAAAGAAGCTGCTCACGGCAACTTGGTTCCGGAGTTTGCGAAACGGCGACGATCGACGCTGTTCCGACTTTCGCGGATTACCCACTTGGTGAATTTTTATTCGCCAATCGATAACGCGGTAGCCGTTCGTAACGTGAATTTTTGAATAAATTTGAATAATGAGATCCATAAATAAAGATATAAATGTACGAGGGCGAGCCACTTTCGACGGATCTTTCGTGTAATTATGTGATCTTCCGGGTTGGAAAAAATGTATGTTTAATCGGAAAAGATATTTTGGTCTTAACAGTCTTGTGGAAAGCAAGGGCTTGAAGGCAATACCTATCATTATATCGTATTATATTATATATTTTGATCAAAGTCACAATGAGACTCTCGATAGTTGCATTTTTTATATTATTTCTCTGGGTAATATTCGGTGGAATAGAATATATCATTAACGCGTTGAAAGAAAATTTCGCAGCAAAATAGACGAGGAGAACTCTTCCATTTCGGCAGAATTTTCTGGACAGTTCGATGATAGCGAACGGTTTAAACGGTGAAATTTCCTTCTCTCGGGCTATTATTATATAGGCAAAGGTCGAACGGTTTCCGGACACCGCGTTGCCAGTCCGGGGCTCGACCGGGCGTGCCTAATTGGCCTTACGTGCACCGAATTTGGCACGAAACTGAAAAGATCTCGGAAAAAGATTTTCATGGGCAGCGACGAGTTTTCAGAACAGGACATTAAAAGCAAATGCGACGAAGAAAATCGGAACATAACCGATTGCGAGGTCTCGCGCGCGGGGTTATAACGTATTCGTTAGGTACCGCAAAGACTTTTCAACGGGCAACGAACTCCACGTCGAATACCTTCGCGCGTTCCACGGCCACGAAGACTCTCGACATCACCCTCAATGGAAAACTCATGGAAATGTGCGTCCGTGAATCGCGCAACCGCTGATAAAGGAAAAGACGCGGCAAAGCTCACGGGCTTCGTAACCGACGTCGAAAATTCACGGGTTTTCACAATCGTAAAATTTGAAATTGCCCCTTTTTGCTCCCACCCTCGCCCTTCTCCCCCCCCCCCCCCCCCCCCCCATTGCCGAACTCGCGTAGCCCGAGCTGTACTAAAATTTGCATTTTGAGTTTTGAGGTGCCCTCTCTCCTCCTCCCATCGCTGCCGACTTGCCACGGACGGTTTTCCGTAAATTTATTCGACGTGGGGCGCGAGAGTTCCCCCGCGAGGACTCGCGCACAAGCCTCGCTATCAGTCTGGTCCGGGGTACGTGAAGTTTTCCACTCGAAAATTTTACCCGGGATTACCTCGGTACGCGCAGTTCAAAATAGTTCGTGAAATTTCACGAAGTTCTTCGTTTTGGCTTGGTGACCGGGGAACTGAAGGATTTCGGGCGACCGAACAATGTCAGGAATATTTTCTTTTACGTTTTTTTTCTTGGATTGCAATTATATTTTCGTGATTGTCCAATTGCATGTGGGAGGTTGTGGTTTTGATTTTGGGAAAAAAAGTTGCTCGAATGGGGCGAATCGTGTTATTAGGCAGTGGATGAAGCATGAAGCAAGCTTGATAAAAAAAAATGGTGTAAGGCCTTGAGTATATTGAAAATTGAAAGAATGGTTTGTTCATTTATTTATTTTGAGCGATTCTTTTTGCATCGTTTAACGATTATTGCTTTGCAATTGATTGTCGATAATCATCAGAAATTATGAATGTGTTGACGGCGACGTTAAATCGCTATTATTTCGCTGAATCCATCTCACCCTTGAAAATGTAAATGTACACATAAATGTACACCGCATTTAACAGGCGCTCGTGTCTTCGTCCCAGCGAATGCACCATTAACCGTTTCGAAACAATAAAAGCGTAAAAAACCAAAAAATAAAATTAATTCGTCATATATTCGGATGCATGATTTTTGCGTGTTCGATCGTCCGATGTTTTACATCGCGTCGACACGGTAGCAACGGAAATAAAAAAATCAAAATAAATATACCTACCAGAAGAGGGCAAAGTAGAAAAATAAAAATCAAATATTCAAAGTCACCGATATGGCGATTGGAATCGTTGGGCTGTCAGCCTGAATGAATTTCGACGGCAATGAAACGCGGCTCGCGCGTGAACGTGGTATGAGCTCGGCCACATCGTGTTTTTCACCCATACCCAATCAATCGCACCACGAGCTTTCAATTAAATATTACATCGGACAATAAAAATGATACATGAAATATCAGCGATACGAAATTGAAAAAAAAACGTTAAATCGACGAACATCCATTTTCGGATATTGATTCAAAATTCATCGATACATCTATAAATATAAAAATCGCAA
>OZ020166.1:1852413-2040399 GCA_963971145.1 Sussaba pulchella
AGAATAATAATAATAATAAGAAAAATAACGACAACAGCATTATAATATCGCAAGATAAGAGAAAATAGAATTCGTCCTTAACTCGTCGAATTTTGCCTGGAGACAAAGATTCTATACACATATATAGATATATACATGGTATATTCATACGCCGAAAGGTTTTGACCATGGCTAACTCGACGACGGCAATAATCTACTGTCCGCTGTTTTTCATTTTCCGCTGGCTCGGCTGTTCGAAACTTCGTCGGTGTCCTAAGGGCGGTAGAGCAGAAACGAGGACGCACAACCGAAGGAAAGCGAACGACCGAGAGAGACGAAAATAGGAAGAAAGAGAAAGATAAGAAAAAAACGAGTAAATAAATGAAAGAGTCGCGCACGCGAGGTGCCGGGATAAGGAAAGAACAAAGTTTTCTCGTCGTCGAGCTCGCGCGTGAAGGAGAAAACTTTTTGTTATTTTTTCAATGTTATTTTTCTTCCCTTTTTTTCCAACCTTCTCCGTTGCGTCGCCCGTTGTGTCTCGCGGTTTTGCTTTCTTCCGCGTCTTCGGCATGCCTTTTCCCGGATGCTCGTATCACGTGACAAACTCGCAGAGTTCTCTCTCGCCCGGTCGAGGATGAGAATGAAAAGAAAAACCCATTTTTTAATAATAAAAATAATAATAATGAAACACGAGAGAGATAAAGAGAGAAAATTGGCGAGTGGAAACCGTAGAAATTGAATCCTAACGTCGTTCAAACACTTTATCTTGAACGACAATTATCTCTCTGTCTTCGGAACAAACTGCTTTATTTTTATTCTTTATTTTGCTTGACTGTATTATTTGTTTTTTTACAACTTTTCCGTATCGCGGACGGTGAATGTATATATGAAAGCACCGAGAAATAATACGCATGAACGAGGAAAAAGGCGTGGTAGTAGAGAAACATACATACAGGGGTTGAGACAAGCAAAGTTGCGGATCATCGAGAAGGAGGAAGTGCTTCAACGGGTTGTTAATATTCAGGCGTTCAGCCGCTTGCCTCGGAAATGTCAAAACTTATCGTTGACGACTGTTTCTCAAAGTATTGACATTAATGTTTCATACTCGCGGGTTAAGATAGGCCGGGGAACGATAATGGGGTTTAGCGGCTCGATGAAAAGTCCGCAGATTATCGTCAGAGCTTATGTTTGTCGCATCAAAGTCCACGGTACATCGGACATAAAAAGTTTAAGCCCCGAACCGCGAAAGACTACTGCTTCGCAATATCGTAATTGCCATGTCTTCATAATAACTGGAATTTACCATTCGATTGTCGTTAAAACAAAATGTTAGGTAAGCAAACCGAAGATAAAAAAATGTCTATCGAAATTTCATTGATCATAAGTGAATGAATGCATTCCTCGTCTCAACATATCAGTCTTCGAAGCTCAATAGGCAATAGCTTTTAATTTTTTTCGCTTCATTATGAAATAAAAAATAAAAATATCCCTCTGTCAACAATTTCATTAATTCAAACAGTAATTGATCACAAAAGTATCATTTGACACACTTGGAGAACTTCGCGTCATCGCACACAACACTTTTCCAAAATAACTCATCAAATCCAAAAAATTAACAACATTTTCTCTCATAAAGTTCCTTCGTGCAACTTTCAACGTTGCATTAATTCGTTCCACCCGCAAAAGTTGTCAGTACATTGATATCAAAACGAGCGATACGTATCGCAACGCAGAAAGACCGTGTTGTGAGCCGATGGTTTTGGTACAGGAACGTTATTTCTGTGCACATTCGATGACGGACGATGCACCTTCGTTGCAAACGTTGCGAGGAGTTGGTCGAAGCCATGAAGTGTATCTCACATTAGAGTGGGCCAACGATGCAGCCGTCGACGGTACCTCGAGCTGGCGGTTTTGCGAAGAGATCGGAAGAGAGAGAGAGGGAGCGAAAGAGAGAGAGAGAGGAGAGGGAAGGTAGAAAGCAGACAGACGTCCTTCCACGAGGCTCCAGAGTCCCGAAACAATCGTATCGCTAACGGAAGCCGCCCCGAGCCTCCATTGTCTCATTGCCCAACGACGTTTGACGTCACGAAGCCGACGACGTTTCCTTCGCGCCGCGGTTCCGGTCGTGGCAAGCGACTCCACGCCCTTGCGTATCCAATCCCACGTGTACCCAGCCACTCCAAAACCCCGTACTACCCTCACTCCCGGCTTCTCTTTGGGCACTTTGAAATCGCGAAATACATTCACCATCCGACACGAGCTTCGTCAGGACGATATTCAATTTATTATACTTCTCCTCCGTACTTGTTGCATATTCCATTGTATTTCGTGCATAACGATTGTGCAGATAAAATCGGCATAGAAGTACCCGAGTGAGAAGCTCCGAATATCCCAGCGGTGTATTATAAATTTCTCTACAATTTATAAGTCGGAGATTCGATGAAAAGTTTCTTTACTTTGAACGAACGTTGCAATGTCCTAAAAAATCATTTGATATTCAATTCGAATGGAAAAAAATGGATTTTGTCGCCTAATAGCACAACGATTTTTCGATATCACAGCTGACAGCTGTTGACAGCATTTGGATAATCGACTCTGAAATTGCATATAAATTTCGGAATGTTGCCAAAACCGGGGTCACGTTAATGACCGCCCATCGAGCGTAAATCTGCGCCTTAAGACGGATCACCCGGTGAGAAACGAGGGCCACACAGTTCGGCATTCGAGAAACAGCGACACCCTGAAGCATCCGAGATTGCGCGAATGCGCAAAGGGGGCGCATAGCTCGAGGCATTTATAGCGTGGGACGGCGAGTAGAAGGGTTTGTACCACCGACCTTCCTCCCCGTAATTCGGTTTCTCCGAATTCAACCGTCGGAGAGGTGGTGGAGACCGAGAGAGTTCCGTCGCTCGCAGACAAAAGGGGAAAACCAGTCGGGGGGGGGGGGGAGGAGGTAGAAAAAAACGTGAGGGCGAGAGCGAGAAAGAGGGGGAGAGACAGAGCGAGAGAGAGAGAGGATCCCTTAATATCATTAAACGAGTTGTTTGCTAACTCGGTTAAATTTGGAGCGCGCGGCCGCGCGCAAACCGCGTGGACCACCGGCAGACCTGGAGCAACAGCAACAAGAGGAACCTCCACGAGCAAGAGAGAGAGAGAGAGATAGAAAGCGACGGAGAGAGCAAGAGAGAGAGCGAGAAAGAGACGGTGAGCAACCGAAAGCGAAGAGCTCTGGGCCGTGTCAGAGGCCTGGCTGTATGCGGAGTTCGATGCTGCGAATGCCCGAACGCTGATGGTTCGATGCGGTTATTGACGTTTCAGCTAGAAATTAAATTACTCGTTACACGTACCGACAATGAACTCACCCACCCTCGTATATAGTCATCGCACGGGCCAACGACGCGTCGTCATTCGTCGCTTCCTCATTCGGTTCCATTCCCCAAAACTTCATATCGTCCCATAACCATTTTTCACTTCCATCTCGATCATCCGTTATTTCTCTCCCCTTTCACGGGGAAAGGTGGGGGGGGGGGGCAACTCCGGGATTGATCAATTGGTTTTAACTTGCTCGAATTAGCTGCGTTGTTGTCCGTCATAAACGAATCGTCGCATTGACTATGCTTCCGGGAAAAAAAGTAATCGACAGATTTCCGATTCGAGCCCCTAACTCATCGGCAATTAACTTTTGGACCTAACTATATTTTCAATTGACAGATTTTTCTCCGAGAAACACATTGAAGAGGAATTTTTTCAAAAACCCACGTAATCTTACACAATTATTATTTTTGTATCAGTTTCAATAACTGCCCTTACAATGATAACACAATATCAATCCAACTCTTTCGTTCGAGTATCTTTCGCGGTCAAATTCACCCCCAACACGGTACATCGAGCCGTCCAACGACAAATTGGAGATTGCCACGAGGAATTCCAATTGCATGGACGATCGACAGGTGCCACAATTATCGTTAATTTTCAGGGAGACAGCGAGAAAGCTTCGCGGGCGGCAAGGGGGGAGGGATGAATTAACGTCGCGGGTCATTCGCGCATTCGGAAAACGTCATCATTCGCAATGCTGCGTTGAATCAGCCCCTTCAACGTTGGCCCAACTTCGTCGTTGAATCGACGAGGCGAGGGCGCGAGCGCGCGCACGCACGTACAAGCGTTACAATCCGTTGGCTCATTGGGTCTTGATCGTGCGTGTACTCGCGTTACGACGACATTATCAACGTACACCTGCGTTTGCTACTCGCGACTTCGGACGTACCACGCTAACTCGGTGTGTTCTATGTCGATGATAACTCGAGCAGCAACAGAGTGCGATCGAGCTTGCGTAAGCGTAAAACCGATCGAAGACTACTCCGCACAGCTCGAGACAACGACGAACGTCGTTATTATTATACCACGATGTTGAAGCAACGATGATCGATATACAAATTAAATATACTTTAGATTCACGTCCATTCATTCGCTGGTGCAACGAATAAATTTAAAAACAAAGCTATTATTCGAAGGATCGACTCTACCCGATTATTTTCGATCGTTTCGAGACTCTCCCTTAATTATTTAACCCTCGACAAAATGTTTGGATCATTCCGAAATATAGTAAATGCCAGAGCTCATCTATTTTCCAATATAAAATTCTTATTCTTTCCATACATTTCCAACCTCCAACTAGTTCCTCACTAACTGTGTAGCAAGAAAAAACGAGAATAACACCGCAAAGCTGTTTTGTTTTCTGTCTCGTTGCAACAGCGGAGTACATAAAAGATTCGAATGGTCGCCGTATTATTCGTTCGTACGATGGAAATCAGCTCGAGAGAGTTGGAACAGCGATTTGACGGCGGAGAAGCTCCATTCGATTTTATCTGGTGCGTTTGGCGTAACCGCCCGGAGAAGCGTGTACGCCCGAACCCCTCGGCCCTAATGAAATTGCAATGTTACTTGACTGAAAGACAGGCTGCGATGTTGCGGCGCGCTCGTCCTGTTGAGGCAACGAGTATGCAAAGCCCAGAAGCTGCGAGAGTAGTGCGGACGACATACATCCATGTATAAATATATATATATATACATAGATCATATGTATAAGGCGTACATGGGTATGGAGTACGTAGTGGGTGGTGAGCGTTGGGAGTATGAAGGGCGAGCGCAGTCGCGGGTGTTGTGCTAGTGGCACCCGGTCAACCCGCGTCAGAGGATCACCGAGCGTAAAGTCCGGCGGACCGGTCTGTTACCGGCTAAAGTGCGTTCACAGCACGTGTACTTCACTAACTCTCTCTTTCTATCTCTCTCTCTCTCTCACACACACACACACACGACCTTGCTCTGTCGCCACAGTGGCAATGCACTTGCACGCGCACGAAAACCAACGACGTGCGTGTGTGTCAACGCGCGGGATAGCTCCGCATACTCGGAAAAGCCTCTGCCGCGTGTACAATCTGCCATGAAAGTCTCTTTCGCAACCTTCCTTTCAATGCCACCCGCCTACCGTCGCCCACAACACGGATGCATCGCTCGTCGCACGCCTACACAACATAACGGCAAAAAATAAAGGGATAAAAAACGTTAAAAAAAACGCGAGAGGGAAAGTTCCAAAGCAAAACTGGGAGAAGCTTTGTGGATAGGGCTATTGACAGGTTCGGTATTAGTGCCGACGAAAGAAAGTCGGAAAAAAAAAGAAGAAACGAGCCGCGTGGGAAATCCGGGTTTCACTCCGCGAAACCTTTGACTGGAATGCGTCGAGTGAGAAATAGAAAAAAAATGTCGGAAGCGCAACGGAAATTTGGAAAGTAAATCCGGCGAGGTTGCAACATAGCCAAATCAGCATTTCGTGAGAGTGAATACTCGAAATTCATTCGTTCTCATGCGCCATGATTGAGGTACACCGGAAACGAAGTTTTTTTCATCAAGCCGTTCATCTGACTGGAGGGAAAATCGAGAATATCAATGGGAAAATAAATGTCCCAATTATTGATTCAACGATACAGCGAGTAATCAATTTTCATATCCAGCTACTATATCAAAACCCCATCAATCTTCCAATAATTAAACCGAATACTTCCGGAATAAAAAATAAATTCAAAAAACTATTAAATTAATAACGATCGTCGATTTTTGTCATAGTCGACAATGGAAAATCCGTACAATCGTCGAGGTCTCGTCTGAGTGGTGCTCGAGATAGGACAGTGGAGAATTGACGAGGTTGAGTAAGCAAATCATAGCGACGCCGATGAAGGAAGATACAGTGATAGGGTTTGGTGTCCGCGTTGTGCGGAGAGACTCCATCGGGTTTGCCGGATGCTGTGCTGTGTGTCGAACACAGTGGCACGCGTCCCCGGGACTCCGCGGAGGCAACGGTATCGGGGATACTGTAATTATGTTAAGTACACTAGCGGCTTGTGGCAAACTGTGCCGTCCAAACTGACGTGCATAGTTGGACCACGAGGATCCACGATAGGGAAGCTACACAGACGGAACAACCGAGAGGGTACACCGAACGTTGTGGAGCACCGTTGCTCGGGGGAAGTGGTGGGGCTACCTATATCGAAGTTCAGCCTGGTATAACGTAACACTGTTACGGAGCGGTGCAATCACCCTTGTGATCAGACGGTAACTAACTGCGTCTCGGGATGCATACATAGCTAATATGCGAAGCCGGCCGTAGGGGGTGGAGGGAGGATCGCATGAGAAAGGGATCGATGAAGAGAATGAGAGGTGGATGGAAGATGGGACGAAGATAGCGGAAAGCGAGGGGAGTAGGTGGTATGTATGCCCGGGACGAACCACGGTGCCAAGCGTATGCACTCCCTTTCACCTCGCCACTTTCGAACATTTGAATGCCCGTGGCTATGAGCCGGCGCAAACAATAGCTACTAGTCTTGCGGCACCTACGGACCAAAGGAGAAAAGAGGAGTTCGAATCAAAACTCTGCTTGTCCGTGACAGATGGTTGTCATGCCCTCGGAGCGTCGACATTTTTTTTTTTTTTCATGAGCCACTCAATTAGAATTGTTGATCTTGTTTGGTTTTTTATTCTTTGCTGTTGATAAATTTCTGTGGGAATGCCAAGATTTTGAAAGATTCTACTGCGAATTTATGTATGCATATTTTTTATCTGATAAAATATACTTTATCGAATATGATTCATCGTCTTAAAAATTTCCCAAACGAATGATCTATTTTTTAAATATAATAAAATTCGTTTTTGTTGTTAATTCAAGTTTATTTAAGTTTCTCGTATGTGTGTATTTCTGAAGATTTCAAGCGTCTTCATCGATCGTGTTCAAAGTAATTTATTTTCAAAGAAAATGACGTCAGCCAAACGCGGTAAAATCTCCCCCGCCAGCTTTTTGATCGAGTAATCCCGTAGCGTGGCACCAATTTTAATTATCGCCCGAGCTACGTTCGATGCTGGGGGAGCGAAGCGCCGTCACGAAAAGGGGAGGTTTGTCAATTTGTACCCGAAGTCAATATAGCCGGAGGCTCGATCGAGCTTTCTCCGAGCGTTTCCCATCGAAGCCGATCGGACTGCTAGGAAACTTTGTGATATGCGTTTCGCTTCGTTCGAATGAATATCAGTAAATTTACCATCGATATTTTGTGAATATGTTGCAGATGGAGTTTCCCGGAGTTCGAACGCTCGCTATGAGATTGTATCGCGGAATCAGAGGCTTATCAATGGCTGCAGACGTCCGGGTTTCGTGACAGGCGAGCCGTTGGTTTTAAACTGGGTTCGTTGTCGACGAAACCTGCACGATCTGTGACCGCTTCGACGATCGCGTGCGGAAAACAACTTCGTGTCATCGCGATACCTTTGACCCGATGCAACGGTGTTATGGATCGAACGAAAAAAAAGGAAACGATGTGAAAAATTGTAAATTTTCTGCAAATATTCGTTGTAATAGATAACATATCGTATAATAAAATACTGCGTGACAATAAATCTTCTGTGTATGAAGGGTGGTTCAATAAAGGCCCGGATTTTTTTTTTTTTAATAGAGCACACAAAAATTGGTCGAAATGATTTTTTTTAGTTTGACGTGTTATTTATTTTTAATGGCATTTATGGATACTTTACATTTGTGCACCAAACTTATTGTGTAACAGATTTATCGTTGTCTGATTAGGCACATTATGTTGACCGAAAAACTCACACAATGCGCGAAATGCATAGCTTGCAGAACGGCGATTTTCATTAAATGGTTCGATCACTTTTGCACGGTGTTGAAGTGTATATCGCTCCAGGTCTAAATTTGCGAGGCAAGTAAACTTGTGAAAAAACGTCATAAGCGTCGCTAGAATGATCACTGTCAATAATCTGCACTCTCTTTTGATCACCCTTTATGTATAAAAAAGAGTATTCGTGGATTTGTTTTTTGCACAAATCTAGCCTAGTCTAGTAATCTAGTCTAGTTTTATTCAAAGCTTCGTGAAATTCTGTACAATTATCTTCAAAACAAGAAAGAGAATATATACATGCAATTTCGAAAAATTACCCTCATCTCCCTTCCCCACACCCAAAGCATAATTTGCGTACTTATTAAGAAAATTTTGCACACTTATTCAAGATAAGACGAAAATCCCGGTCTACCTTGGATTTTGGAAAAAAAACAATGACACCTCATACAGCTCGTCTCAAATAAATGAACGATGGATTCATCCCTATTTCCAGGCTTGATTTCACCAAACGTCGTCCTATCATTTTTACGTAAGTTAATCAAGGTTATAAAAAGAATCGTATAATAGTAATCCTGAATGTTTGTGTAATCGTTGAGTGGACTTTAAAAAAATAATTTCGATTACCATTCTATTTTAGATTATCTCGTGAAAATAGTAATCGGAAAAAATATACTTTTCTCTCCAATGATCCTCATCCCTAATACGGAAATTAAATTTCATCCGATCTATTATTCCTAATTCGATAGTCAATCAAAATAGAAATAACGTTCAGTTTTTCAATTTTTCTCTCCCTTACGTTTGTAAACCAAACCAGTGCTGTTCGATAACAAGCAGCGCAAATAATAACAGGTGGTCACCGTTGGGCCTAGCGCGCTTATAAAAAAATTAAAAAAAAGCAAACATGTAAACTGATATACGTTTGTCCAATCTCTCATGACCGAGTATTTTTTCAGCCGTGAAACAGAAACCGACATATTTACAGTAAATAAAATCGTGTACGGCTATGAAAGAGACGAAGCCGCGGATTTATTGGAAAAACGAAAAAAAAAAGAGGCGTACGTCGAATTGACAGAGCGAGAGGTGATTATTATTAATGCATGATCGTGGACGGTTTGAAAAACGATCGTGTGACCAGGATGCGGAGAAACCGAGAGGAAAGGTCGTTGCACAAATGGGTGGAGGAGGAGGTACATACGTATGACGGTGCTGTACGTGCATCAGTGAGTTGCGAACGATTTCACCGATTGGACGTTCCACGTCCGCTAGAGTTAGTTCGAAAACGTCGAGCTGTCAGCAGTTTCGAAGCGCGTATCGCCCGAACGAATGCCGGCTAGTTTGATTCGTCATCCATTGATCTACAATCGGGACCGGCTTTGCCGTTATCAATAATATTCGCTGGACATGCCGGTACGCAGCCATATATCGTCGATGGCTCTGCCTTTCATGTTCGAATTCAATTGTACTGCGACCGTCGATCGTTAAAAATATAATTTTTTACCAATTGATTCAGCAACTGCCGAATCAATAAAATACAATTAATTGTAAAATCGATTGTCACGCGTGCGAATATATCTGAATCACCATTTGCTTCATTAACTCGACGAATCTCATGCATCGTTTTAGAATTAATCCAGTGAAAAATAAAATTGTTCTTCATCGTCAATGAAAAAAAAAATCGTTGTATTTTCAATCGATTCGATGGACCATTAAACGTTCGATTATTCACCGGTAACTCCGACGATTAAAATGTTTATAATACACATGAATCCCGTTTCAGCCGGACTTATCGCGCGTGTAATTCATCCCCAATTTCTCGATAATGCAATGGTCGATTATTAAAATGACAATCCAGTCATTGAAGCGTATCGATGTTAATAAAAAATTCCAACGGAAACCCATTGAAACGATTGGCTCTGCGACCGATATATACACGAAACGGGCCATCATATTTTCCCCTCCAGAGTTCCATCTCCGTGATAACCGTCGAATGGTTGAAATTCAAGTCACCAGATCTAGGCGAAAAGTGTTTGATAAGGCCCGAACGGTGGCAAGACGATAAGCCGACGAGAGGGAAGGTAAGTTGGCGAAATCGGTTGACTCGACAGTGCGATACGGATACTCGGCAAGACGTATCGCGAGCCAAACCTGACGACACGACGAAGCAACACCGCGGAAAAGCGACCCTCGGGCACGGCTACCACACGAGACCTTGGCGAAGGCGCGCGTGCATCATCGGTCTAGGTATGCTCAAGGGTTTGCTTAACTTGAGATTAACTCGAGGTTAATTCACTTGGAAGTAGTTGAGCCCGTGCGGGGTCTCGACAACGCCCGGGGCTCTCATTAGTATTACTCTCGGTGTAAGTATAGATATATAGAGGGTTCGTATCAGTATTGGTTCAACGGTGTAGACACCGTCGCCGCGACGCACCGCGGTTTCTGGTCGGTTTTGCCGTGTGTGTAATCGCGTCTATGTGCGATACGCGTGCAACCACCCAAGAGTCTCTTCTTACTCGAACTGGTTCTCACTTACGCTCTCGTGTAACCGAAACCGGAATCTAGATACCGCCACGGTCGCTCGTATGATTCTCGTGCTTTAGCTGGTTCCGACCTAGGAGCTTCCTGAATTATATATTGCTGCCCCTCTCTCTCTCTCTCTCTGGTATTTCTCGCTCTTTCTCTGACACGCACAGTCTCTCGTCACGCCGTAATCAATCATAATTGATCCCGAGCGACGGATATGCATTACCTATGGTAGACGCATAATCGCCCGAACGGTCTTGGCCCGTCGTGATTTTCACAAGTTTCCCAGCTACCGCATTACTCGAGAGAAGCTTATCGAGCTTTGCGATTCTTCGTCACGTCTTTAAGTTTTCAATAGTTATGAAAAAAAAATTGTAATTTTTTCTGTGTCTTTGGAGATCAGTAGCTTATAGTAGAGTTTGGGATTTGGAGGTATTGTATGGGGCTGCTTGGAAATTATTAGATTCAATCTCAACGTCTTATCATCTGTGATACCCTGAGCGGATTTATAATTAAATAACGAATCACTATCGTCATTATTCCAATCGTGTTTTCAAAAAAATGATAAGAAACATTTTGACAACGTCTAAACATTTTTTTTTCGACCATCATTGAATTTTCTTCAAACGGTGATTTTTAAATTGAGAAGTAATTGTAGTTGGATACTTAGTGAGGTGAGCTTGATTAATTATCCGGATTTTATAACGATCGGTCTGGTAATTGCTGACATAACGTTTTTCGTGCGATCTCGAAGGAATGATAATTGGTTTCTGCCACTTACACTTAATCAGCAATGCCAGGGTGAAAATGTAGACAATCTACTGACAACCCAAAAAAAATAAAACTCTCATCGAATCGACGAATTATGTGGCTCACTGATGCTGCAATCTTTTGTGCTAAAAGATCTATCGAGACACTGTCGAGACTCGAACAATTATTCCTTAACATTGAAACACGGAAGACCATGTTTTAATTACTCTAGCTCTTATTTTGCGAAATCTAATGATTTTTTGCAGCCTCAAGTAGTTGCAATTCCTTCATTTAGTATCCCAAATGAGCCTAATTAAAAATTATCTGAAAAAAACACCTCGAATCACAATACACGTGCGATATCACGTTGACAAACCCACAATTTCCCGGAGAATCCATAAATATCGAATAACGACTCGACACCGATACCACAAAAAAAAAATAATTAAAACGACAATCCCCATCGACGCTCGATCGCTCCCAGCAATTAAACACGCAAATCGATTGTCCAACTTACATAACCGATCGCGAAACGTCGAATCGAGTTTCAAAATCGTCTGTAAAAAACGAAATGACCTATTCTACTTGACCCGGGCGTCAAGTATTCGTTTTCGAGTGCGAATGTATGAATGATCATTGATAGAAATGGGGTTTCGTTTTGAAAATATGATATCGGAGGTAAAATGGTCGTCGAAAATGAAACGAACGAGGATGAATCCGCGACCGTTGGTCGAGTGGTTGGTACCCGCGAGTGGAGGTGATGACAGAGAGGCCCTCCCTCGCTCTCTCGGGACTCAATAGCGGCAATTCATACGCCGACGGAATAACGGCACGAGTATTGGACAGTTGCAGCGCGAACCATTGGAAATCATATAGCACCTGGCCAGCGGGCGATGCCGCGCTGTCACTATGCGGGGCATAAACGACGGGACATAATGATGATTGTCTATCAGTCGTCGTGAATAGTTCTCTCGCTTTCTCTCTCTCTCTCTCTCGGTGTGCACAGCTACGTACACTACGAGCTTTAACACTCTGTACTCGTACAACCCGAGAGTACGTCTACGTACACCGACGACGATGTCTCTACGTGATGGCGAGTCAGGTTGATCGTACTGGCAAGCAGGCAACGGTCCACCTCGACGAGCAGTCGACTCGTTGCCTCGATTTCTGTACAACCGATGACGCTGGCTTTTCCAGCGCGCGTTTACCCTCCCCCCGCGCTGACTCACGTTCAATACCCGCCCTCACGTATCAATTGTCCATCGAGAGCTATATCTCCCGCTTACCCCTCTTCTCCCCACCCCCTCATTCACCTATGCTCATAACGCGCTGCATCCATACCATTGTCGCGACGAAATACGGGCGGCACATGCAATGTTACGCGTGCCTCGTTCGGTTGACGGAATCTCGTACGACCCTCGGCACTTCCACGTTCCCAACGATTCTGACCTTATTCGCTGCTTTGTGGATACGAGACGTTGTTTTGTAGGATACGAGGTTATTTCGAAATCTTTTCGGGTTTTATGGGTGGGAAATGTTGAATGAATTTTTGATGTATTTTTATTTAATTTATGTGTTTTTAGGGAGGGTAATTTTTAGAGGAATTCATTGTGAACGTTGCGGTGTGATTGAAATACTCGTAAGTGGTTGGTCGATAATGTTTCCGATCCTGATATTGTCGATGCAGCGTAATAAGATATTTTTTCGGGGGCATTTTCATGACTGTTTGAAAATAAATATATTTTAAAGTGAAAACGTATCGAACCTGTAGGTTTCGTTTTAAATAAAATGAAATAACTCGTGAGTCTTCGGTTTTACATAACCCCATAAATCCTATAAAATCCCAAAAGAATCGCAACGGATTGTGCAACTTGTTGTATAACGGAAAATATTCAGCCGAGTATTGAAAAATCCGGAGAGAAGCGTTCGAAGGCGGGTGCAACGTCGCGGAGCGATGACTCGAAAAACTCTCAGACCGGGAATGTCATAGACGAAGCGCGATCAAGAATTTTAATTACGAAGGTGTGCATGCGTGTGTGTATTTGTAAAATAGGCTATCAGGGTTGGGACGGCAGGAGTTATGTGAAAACGCGTGGTATACGCCGTCGAAACGAGAGACGAGCATCGATGCCATTCGTTTTTCGGTTGAATTGAGACGGCAAGCACACGCGAGGACATTCATCGGTTTCCATTGATCGGTGCGACTCGCGCGACCAGTTCGATACAATGCAACGTCCTCTCGTTCTCTACGGTCCGCGGACTCTCCGCACTCGCCGGTTCTCGGTTACCTGCGACAATGACGCGTTATTTCGTCCCCCGAGCGAATTCTCGTTTCCTACACTCGTCCATATACGTACATAGACGTATCGGCGACTATATCGCTAACTCCACCTACTTCTTTGTATTCTTAACTCTCATCTCGTTCGACTCATGCCCATAAACGATGTTACGTCGGGCTTGGTACCGACTGACGGAGAGAACGAGATCGAACGTGAGAGAGAGCTAGGAATAAAAATTCATCGTGGCTTCCTCATTCCTCTGATATTATGGAATATAAACGAGGAATTCCACATGACCGACCTTCGATGTGGATGCATTTTTTTTCCTCAAAGTACTTGATGAAAACAACATTCCACAAATTTTTCAAATTTTTGCCGTTGATATTTCATTGGCAATGCATTTTTTTTTATGTTGTCGACCGATCCGTTGAATGCATTCAGTTTCAGAAAGTCGATTAATTACTGAAATCGACTTTCTTAAACACACCACTTTTTCTAATTAACGTTGAATACTTTTAACAAATATATTATAACGTATAAGAGCATCCATATGCCCGGCATGTGACGGATTTAATGTTTTTAAGTATTATTATTTGATTTCCGCTGATTTTGTAGAGAAGGACGGGGGGTTTATCAAATAAACCGATCGTTTCAGGCTGTAAAATGTTTTCCTCTATCGTAACATGAAATACAATACAATTTCCTACAGCTAGCCCCGGCACTGTTACCTTCCACCGCAAAACGGGGTAAAAAGTTCTTATTTTTCAGCGATTGCGGGTCACGAAAATTCACAATAATAGCGAAATAACGAATAAACAAGATTTCAAAAAGAGATTGTAAATATATTCAGCGAACCGTGAGATATTTAATTTTTTGCGAAACACGTTACAACTAGCCCCGGCTTTCCTCATATATATTCCCACAGAACCCAGATATAGGTACGTTTAGTTAAACATTCTCGTTCTCATTCCCGGCAGAAACATCGGCAACACGATTCTCATTCTCTCTCGGTCCAGCGCGGCAAGCACGACGGTGGCAACGGCAGGAGGGCGAAGTCGGGCGGGTGTCGGGCGTGTGGGGCGGATAACCGGAGGGTGACAGCCCTCATGACAGCCACGTGACGTCTGCGGCCATCCCGGCAGGCATCTAATTATCGCTCGGCGTGTACCCGAGCCACGCACGTTTCGTGCCGGCTGCTGTGTTTTACTAAACCCGACCAACAGCATCCACCTTCACCAACGTCATACGCCACCCCGCGTACACGCCAAACTCTCTTTACTCGTTTTCCAACAATTTCACTGGCACACACTTTTGCAAACCCGGTCCCCAAAGAGACGGCAAATATTATTCCCCGAGTTTTGCTGGTTCCGGGCAATTATTTGTTTGACGAATAAGGCGTTCGAGCGTCGACCGCACCGTGACAATTATATTTGAGAAAAAATTAATGGTTATTCCTTATTTATGATATTATGAAACTATTTTGATTAATTTATATTGAATTTTTTAACACGTCCTTGCTAAATTTCAACATTCGACCAATTTACGAACATGTTTGGGAAGGAAAACTAATTATTTATTGCCCATCGAAAATTATGGAAAATTTCGAAAAATTCTATTGCGTTGGAATTTAAGAATTTTTGCTTCTTTGATAAATTTTGAGATTTAAATTTGAACATTTTTCCGGACCCGTGACAATTATTTATTGCCCATTAAAAATTATGGAAGATTTCTAATAAAATCAATTGCGTTTGAATATACGAATATTTCCGAATACAGACACAAAATTGAATTTTGTGAAACTTTCCTGAATTCCTTCAAGAATTTTCGACTTCTTGACATTCCCCGGTTTTTCTTCCACACTTATTCTTGCAAGCTCAACATCTTGTGAACGTTGCGAAGTTTGACAGCGTGTTGACGATCAGCCGACCGAGAACGTAATTTTTAGTCAAAGAAGAGAAAATATTATCATTATAAAATTGCCGGTTGCCCCGGAAACGTGGGAATACTTTCGATTCACATGAAAATGTCCCACAAAAAAATGTTGCCATCGGTATACACGAGATAGAGCTTTGCGAATTCTGTCTGACTGAGCTCGAGATGCGATACTGTTAGGTCGATTATAAAAACTCTAATCCAAAATTCTTTGCCACGGTTGATCTGTCGAATCGGAGCTAAGAACCGCGCGTCCTCTTTTCGTGAATTCCACGGGATACCGTTGTCATCTTCCACCCGACGGATAATCCGTGATCGAGAAATGTTCAATCGAAAGATTAGCCGTTATCCTCGCACTCATACACGCACGTTTCATATGAAATATCAAGACGAAGTTATTGTGAATTTTTTAAATGATTACATTTTTTTCATTTTTATGTGAACGTTGTAAACTTGTGCGATTGTGACGAATAAAAATGATTAATAGCTGAGAAAATGTATATTTTAATGAAAATTATACCTTTTTACGTATTCCAAAAAAACTGGATTCCCACGATCAAAACTTAAATATTTGTTTTGTTTATACAGAATCCGATTACTTTTTCTCTTGAAGTTCCATTAATTGTTCGATGGAATTATTAAAATACAATAATTACATTTCAAGATACTACTTTTCAAACAAAATGGTGCGCTCTTTACATTTTTATTCATTTATATATCGTTATATTGTTCGAACAAATAATTATTTCAGCAATGTAATGATTAATCTTCCTACTAGGATTGTTGATAAGATTTTATAAATTGTCCGGAATTTTAAAAACCTTAAACGATTGAAAACTCACAAAAATGTATTTAACTCAAAAGAACGATCACGTAACGAATTAATAATCTTTAACTAGATTCAATGCGAGAAAATAAGTAGAAGAAGTGATGAGCACATGAATAGAGTGATAAGCATGATATTTACATTCACTCAAAAAATCCATTTCAACTGGCCAAAAAATCTTCTTCACTTGTTAATCAAACGCAAAATCTATTAAACGACTGTAAAATCTCTCATGATCTTCGGATTGGATTCGTATTTTTCCAGATGTTTCCCAATATCGCGTCCTCCAAATCGAAGAGCTGCCATTACATTTTTTCGGGAAGACACCCTGATGTATATATTTATACATGGATGTATCGGCCATTGGTTGAATGGTCCGGGGCTGGCAATGAGGGATACAGCATCCCTGAGGCGTGTATGTGTCTATATTCAAACGCGCATCTCGCGCTCGCCACCAGCGGCTCCAACGGCACCAGCGGCGCCACCAGCGCGTGAAGTTATACGTTATTTTTATCCCTCGGAACTGGAGCGGGCTAACGCGTACACCGGGCATACGGCCTTATCAAAAGCGGCGGGGCTTTGTCCAACTTTAATTGAAAATATTGGAATAAATTTCAAACGATGGAAACTTGTATGTTACGACAGAGGGAGAGAGGGAGAGAAAGAGAGAGAGAGAGAAACGCGCGAGCCGCTACTGTCCGAGCGTGTGTTCGGAGAACGAAACGGAGAGAATGACCAGAATCGTCGAACGAAAATCAAAGAAAGAGATGCGAGAGTGTGAGACCAATGGGCGACGAAAAATAATCATTTTAACAATTCTCTTCTCGTTCGGTCGAATAAAAGAGATGGGAACAAGAGAATCAAAATAACAAACCGATGATTACGCGTTGGATATTGGTTTTAAATTCACAACAATACGAACTGGCAGACGGTACGGGATTGGAAAAAATTTAACGCCAATCTAAAAATCAACCTAAAAACCCCATTTTCTTTAATTATTGTATCACGTGTTCGATTTTATCTCGTCGTGAAGCTCATTTTGTCGTTATGTTAGGAATTAATGCGTGGAATTGTCTTTTATCAATGATTATAAAATGTCTACATGATTTTCAAATACTTTGATTTTATAGATATTCGTACCAAATTGTTTCAAAATTATTTAAAAAATTGAGAAAATGGAATAAAACTCATGAAGATCCTCGATTACGATTCAATGAAAGCAATTGCAATGACATTGCAGTCAGAAGTCGAAAACGTTTACATCATTTGGATTGATCGATGACAATAAAAAAAACGAGCTAAGCAAAGAAGGGTTGGAATTAGAAAAAAGGGAAACCAATGGACTTTTATATTTTTTACGGAATCAGAACCACGAATGACTTCGTATTTTACTCGGTACCTCTTCCCCTCCTTTGCGAGATGGTTAAACGCACGGAGTAGGAATTATTCCGTCTGGATACCTCGACTGACAACGCCCCCGCTCGAGTGGAGAAAAAGCTTCCCCTCGCTCCGTAAATTATTGGATTTGAAAACGCTTCGTGAAACACGCGTCGTCGGTCAAATAAATAAGAATTTACCGTTTCCGTTAAACTTAAATGATCAATAATTCACGAATAAATTTAATAATCAAAATATTTACTATACACATATCAATCGCTTTCCATACGAATTAATCAGACAGAATTGCTCGATAAAATGAACGTTTCGCTAGGAAAATCCCGACAACGGGGTATATTGCGTAACGCAACAGCGGTATGAGCAGAAAATCGATAATTATAATAGATGGAAATGTGCAGTTAGTAACTAGTCCTAAGGGAGCTACGCAACGACATGAATTAGTCAATGGATCGTGCTGACGAACATCATTCGATTTAAACACGTGTTTCGCTATATAACGTTATTAAAAATTTATAAACAAATGTTTAAAAATAACCTAAATAGAAAAGACTGTATTTTATATATACCAAAATTTATTCAATCAAACATACCAATGTTTATTTTACTTTATGTACATTTTCCAATGGAATCTATATTGAAATAAACATTACCGAATCGAGTCAATGCCACGTTGAAATAACCGTGTCAAGAGCTCGGGGGATAATCCCCGTGCAAAGGCTCTTACAGAGCGTAACGCAGCGATAAAAATCTTACTGAAACTACATCGATGGTTCAGAAATTGTTGATGCCGGCTCAATTACCGGGGAATCCACTTTAACCTACATAGGTTTTCGATTGTCGAAACAATTTCCATAAAGTAAATAGTCGCCGGGGGTTTCTGTTTACGTGTATATGGTTTTACAACTGTGACGCGAGAGAATCGTTGTACGAATGCACAGGAGTGGTCCAGGGGTCGGAAGGGCGGGTGGGACGGGGTGGGAGGGGGTCGTCGAGGGCAGGATGCAGCGGTAAGGGTCACGTATAGGGGGGGTGTCGCGGGGGTGCGGCAGGGCTGCCGCTGCGCTCTCCGGTAGTACCAACGATCGAGGCTCTCTCGTCGTTCTCGAATCGAGAGTCTGTGTGCGTTGATAAAAGAGGGCAAGAGCGCGTGGCGGTCTCGATAGACCGGGAATTCAGTTTGCAAACGCGAGGGAGATCGAAAGCAATTGGTACGTGCCACGATTGCGCCTACTCTACTGTAAATATTGCTGCTGCTCATACCGGGTGTCGAGGATTCACGCATGCATACATATCGAATATGACATCGCCTCTGAATAGTTACGCATCCACCTGTTCGTACTCCGTACGACGAATAACAAAATAACTATTATTATTATTGTGTGTGTGTGTGTATTTTTTTTCCCCCGATAGCCATTAGCAAGCCGTAAGAAGAAACAATCGATCGAGCTAATTCGAATTTCACGCAAGCGCGAGCAATGCCAAGGACCGAGTAAAGAGAAAGGGCGCGATTGGAAGTGGAACGGAATAGCGATTGGCAAAAAATACTTAAGCTGCATAATTTGCGCCACAGGACATGGACGAACAGACGAACCTCGTCGACGTACCCAATACCGCGTTATCGGAGTCGATCATTCAATTTCGCGCGGCAAATTGTCTGTGCCGGAAACTCATATCCGGACCCTTCCGGTTCCCCGCCAATCCCCGACCCCCGGCCCCACTCGCGTCCTTACTCTTCCTGGTTTACCCTCGTTGTGCCCCTTTGCCAACCCCTCCCGAGCCTGGCCTCCCTCACCCGGCGCTCCGCCAACGGGCCAGACGCAGATGGGCGGCGAACTCACTTCCGGTTGGCACCACCGCGCAACCCCCTCCGTCTCGCTACCGCGAAATTCTACGATTTCTCTTCGATTCTGCATATCTGGCCTGCTTGACGAACCCCCCGAGGGACGAACCCCTATGTCTACCACTCTCGCTTCTGTTTATCTCGGGTAGTCTGAACCAATCGGAGCTTTCTTCTTTAATGGACAAAGTAAAATTTTGCGGAATAATCTCTCACTTTTTCTTTGGGCGTGCATTATTATGTTATTCTAGTCCATGAGAAAAAAACGTAATGACATCATAATGCTCCGCATTTGTGGGAGGTCTAGTATTTAAACAACATTTTGTAAAACACCCGAATATTCATGAAATAAAATTTTATTCCCAAATGCTGCGAAGAATATTTCAGAAAAATCTTGAGCTGCTCGGATTATTTTTAAGCCTGCCACCTTTCTCTGTGTCTTGTAACCAAAAAAAACAATGAGATTGTTTTTTTTCTACAGTAAGGGCGTCGTATCGATGGTTATTATAATCAATTTAATCCCACTTAACTCGAGAACGATCAATGTAGATCCAGAAGCTTTGATAGTATGCAAACAATTACTTTTTATAATCATTGATATCGTTATCAGAACGATGCCCCGTTAAATCTTCGAAAACCTGGCTCACAATCCACACGCAATATCGTGAGTGCATTTTTTTTCACAAAGTTTCACAGTCAGCTCGAAGATCGAGAGGTGGAGACTTGTTAATTCGTAGATGACACAGTCACGTAAATGCAGTATGTCCGATATTCGTAGACCAGTTTTACTTGAAGTACGAAGACGAAGAGTGCGGTCTCGATCAAAAGTTCTACCCTTGCTACATTTACCCATCGCACGTATAAAAAAAATTTACCAGATCAAGTAATCATACTTGAAATATTTGATTCCACCAATCTTATAATTGTAATATAATTCAACACAACTGTGGTAGATGTGAAAAAAAATCATTGATATACGATAATTTGTTTCTAAGTAACCGCTTTTCCGTACAATCATTACGTATAAAATTTTTGTCTGACCAAACACCGACCCCGACTACTGGCAAAACACGAGATGTCCGACGACAAATGACTCCGACTACTGAAATCGTAATTTTTTCGTGGAATCATGCACATAAAATTTGTCCCTAAAAAACGTCAAGTCAGGACGAATCTCTCCACATCTCGTGTCAAAAACGTATTCGACGGTTCACCGAGGAAGAACGCGAAAGACATCGCAGAAGAAGGTAGCATAGAAAACCCGTACGAAATCCGTTAGATTTTTCGCGAGTCGCATAAAGGACCAGCGCGCTTTCGAAAAACACATCGAGCGAAATTCAACGTTGAATACGAAGGCAGGACAAACAGAACGAGAATTCTCAAGAATTCACGGAATAACTGCAGTGAAACTCCGAAAAGCTGAAGTAAGCGAAATAATAAAAAAAAAAATTAAGAAAAAAAGATTGGCTGCAAAACGTTTTCACAGTGAAAAGTTTGTTGCCCAACGTTTTATTCGCCGTCGGATCTTCGATTTCCGGAATCTTCGAAAACTTTTGACGTGAGTCTGGAAAACTTCGTCGGGAATATAGGCGAAGAAACGTTCGAAGAAAAATGGCAAACGACGCTGACGAAAAGTGAGTCGATTTGAACACACGTAGATATTTATTATCGGGATGACTGTTCGTTCTTTGTCGTTTGCTCAACTCGTTCGGATGAAAATGATCGATGCTAATTCGAATTATCGTCGATTGAAATTGGCATACCAGGCAGGACAATCGTAGGAATGTCGTGGAGTTGATGTTAACGCACGAGCAAACAAGTTTGCGCAAGTAATGTTCGTGCGGCATTGACGACGACACATGTGACGACGCTGAGAATTTATGCCAAGGATGAAGCACGTGCCTCGTTCAAGCGGATAATTATTAAGGGGTTAGGTCTAGTCGTTTGCGGGCAAATTGAGGGGGTTTTAGAATTTTTTTTAGTCGTGCTAACATAATTTCATTCCAGAACACCTTTTTTTAAGATCACTTGCGATGAGCATGATATCATTAGAACGGCTCATCGGAAATAAGAAAATCAAATACATTTTGTTAGTATAATATTATAGGCAGCTCGTGAACGAATGGTTTAGCGAAATTTCGATTTCTAAAATAATGTCGTCGATTGTTCCGAAAAGTTCGATTTTTGAGATTTAAAAAATTTGATTCTCGGCCCAAAAATGATCCTAAAAGTCGAAGTTTCGCTGAAACCTTCATTGACGAACTGCGTTTAATATTGGACTCACCTTAGAAGAGCCTTAATATGTGTTGTAATTAATACTGTAGAGTGTATTCTAATAAAATTATATTAACATGCTTAAAAAAATCATAGCGATTCCTTCATTTTCCCGCAAATAACTAACTATAACCCCTCAACTTTAGGAATAATCTATGAAAAATCAAATGACAGATGCTCGTGTATGTTGGATTAATTGAATTTAAAAAAAAATTGACTGTATGTCATTGATTCATACATTTTTTCCATTGTCGTATTTAAAACTGTTTACTACGGAAATGTATATAAACTCAAAATGCATCCATTCGCATCTGCATGGTTCATTCAATTTTTTTCTCCCTAGCTCCGAAAACTTGGAAACTTCATTTTTCATGGCACCAGGATCGTGCTCGATCCGTCGAGATTCTTCGAACAATCTGAACTGCATCGACCTCGACGGGCGAGAATGCAGTTACCCGACTTCGCGCGGTGCCAGAAGTCCGAGTCTTCGGGGACAGAGCCTCGCCCTCAACGCCATATTGCATCATCGAAGAGCTCTTATCGGGTGAGCGAACAAGAAAATCTCTTGACCCTCTCATAACATAATTTTCTACACAAATTCCGACTCCTTCAAATTTTTTCATCGTAATCCGTATCGAAATAATCAATCTGCAACCCTAATCGACACTCTAATATATGCTGAACCCTTCTGCTCGCTTCAACATTCATTAAAAAAAATTCTTTTGCTATAAAAACTTTCAGTTAAAAAGATCTGCTCATATCAAAATTAAAAAAGATATCAATAATCATTCAACAAAAATCTTTACAAAAAAATACGATTCGTAAATCAACGATTTTCAGTCTACGAAAGAAAGAAAAAATAAATTAGCGTCTGTTACGTTTGACAATTGCACCGCGACTTCGGTTGTCTCTCGACTGTACGCCAAAGTATGAAACTGGGCGACCGACGAGAGTCAGTTTCAACAATGGTAAGTCGAATGCAACCGCGTTCTATAATCCGTTGAAAGCGCACGTAGTCGATACGGCAACGCCGGGGGTACGACACAACTATTGAACCAAATCGAGTTTGATCGCGAGAACAACGCGAATCCATGCAGGACAATGGCTGTGACATCGCGCACGCGGTATCCAATACCTGCTTGGCTCGCGTTGTGTCTCGGAACAACTAACGCAGCCGCGTACTGTCTGCACAAACGGAAACTCTCGACGCTATTACGGGCGTTGGCGACGTCGTCGGCAACTCCTCGATTATATTCAATGAATTCTACGTTTTCAGGGCGCTCTTTTCCGGAATCGGCAGCAACATGTCTTTGCCGTCGTGCGTTAATCAGGAACACGAATTTCCTCAACGTTCGGGCTCGTTGACGACCGCTCATGAGAATCAAACGAATCATCTTCATTACAATCGCAGCGGTGACAACGAAAATCTTAGGAGACATTGTCATCGTACCAATCTGTTGCAATTATCGCCTGTTAGCACGGCCAGCACTCCCCTTAACGTTTTGGAAGGATTGCACAAAGGCAAGAGAATCAATTATCGATTAGGAAGAAAAAAATCAACCCTCATGGCTTAATCAATTTCGCTAAAAATAAATACTGAGGGGGGGGGGGGGGGATTCGAACCTCGAATATTTCCAGTTGCTAGTCCTACATTTTTATAAAAGTTCAAGATTTATACCACACTACTATTTAATTCAAATATTAATTGAATCGAATGAAAATGAAATACTTGAAAGTATAAAAGCTATTATTAATTAAAATAAACAATTTGTTCGAACCCTTTTCGTCTAATCAATATGATTAAAAATGATAATACCGGATTGAGGAAGTTGAAACCTCAAATATTTTCAATTGCTAGTCCTACTTGCTCCTTACGGTTCCGAATTTATTCCACACTGCCATAGAATCCGAATATTAATCAAATTCAATAATAATTCAACATTGAACAGAGAAGAATATATGATATACAGAGAAATATTTTGCCGACCTCTCTACCAGCTTTCAAAAGCCATTGAATACCCTAAAAACCGGTACTCTGTCGAAAACAGCAATTACACAATTAAACGACGCTTATGAACAACCATTTAACGTTTGTTCGCATTGAAGCTGGTAAAATAACGGAAGTACCGAAGCGCAAAAGTTCGTCGTCGTATCAGCATCAGAGGCAAAAACACCGAGCGGAGTTGGTATCCACCGTGAGTACTTTGTACGCTAAATTGTTGGTCGTTGTTGGGGTTGCAGTTCCCGTGACGTCGAGCGTCAGTCACCGAGTTCCAGCGGCCCTGGACCAGGTAGGCCAATAACGTTTCGTCTATTCAGTATTTCATCCGAAATCTCCGAACCGATGGCTCGGGATTACAATCGCGAATAACCGTACTTTATGTACAACGAGCTATCGTTAATGAGCCCGGACGATTATGTTAAACCGCTCGCGCGTTAACGCACTCGTTGTATTTATCACACGGCCAATAGCCCGAGCTCAACTTCCCCGCGTACCCGTTTTCTATATTTATATTTATTTTGTTATTTTCATAAGTACGTTGTAACATTTTATTTGATTTGTTTTGTTTTTATCCACTCGTTCGTTCACGTCAGGGCTTCTATCTTTATCTCTACCTGGTGAGCGTTGCTTTTGTTATAACGATGTACACTACTCTGCTGCGAGACAAAGCTGTGAAAAAGTTGTTGGTACAACGAGACAAGGACGAAGGTACTTACGGCTTTGGCGACCGTGCGAACAAGCCACAAACCGCCCAGGTAAAGATATTATTTTGTTTTTTATTCTTCTCTGATACTACACGAAAGAAAAGTCGTAGCAATGAAAACTCTGTCTACTCCACTAGCGATGATTTTTCATTGGCCATTTGAACGTGTGTAATAAGATAATCCAAAGACAAATAATCTCACACGTCCGGCGGTAATAATTTTCCGAGTCTTCTTCTTTTTCGAAATAGTCGTACTGAATATTTTTTAAATCGTAAAAAAATGAGAAGCGAACTGAAAGAAAATAGAAGTTAAGGAGATAACCGATGGGAATTTCGAGTAAAAAATGTTGCAACGTTTTTCTTAATCGTTGAAAATGTGAATAATGAAAAAACGAGCTTAGCAAAGAGGCGTTGGAAGAAGAGAAAAAATGTAAAAAGTAAAGTCGATGCCCGTAGGCGCAACAGTACGGGAGCTTTTGCCTGCGACTGGGGGCCGTTGGGTTTGGCGCGGGCTCGTTAGTCTTTACTGGATTGCAAATCGGTGCGGAAATAGCGTCCGCCGGGCCATTCAGGGCGATTACACCGAGCGCGAGGCTTCTACTGGTTACCGCCCAAATGCACTTCATATTCCTCAACAGCAAGGACCTCGAGCTAGCGAAGCACGGGGCTCTCGCCAAATTGGGCCTGATGCACATGATCGCCACGAATCTCTGCGAGTGGCTTCAGGTAACAAGTGGCACGTTCGAGAGTCAAATTATTGACGAAATAAGACATACCAACGCGCGACACACCGAATTCCACATTACGTTCACGAATAATCTCAAGAATGCCGGGGTGACCATCGTTGATCCGTTTGTGGGGATCGCGCGTCTTTCAATTAATTGCGGGGTAAAAGTGAATGGATGAATTTGGGAAACGTGAATTTACGAAATTGAGATAAAAGATGAGAGCTGAGTTAGAGATAATCTGATCGAGCCACAAGAAAATCAATTGAATGATTTAGAATTTGGAGTAATCTCAAGAATTTGCGGTAACTATCGTGGAACATTCAATGGATTACTGAATAAAAAATAATAAATACATTTGTGAAATGCGAATTCACAGAATTCGAGAATTGAGATGAAAGCCGAATTAAAAATAAGTAAATTGAGGCACGAGAAAATCAATCGACACATCTGTAGTTTGGAATGATCTCAAGGATGGACGATAACCATAATTTTTTCAATATAGCTAATCGACACCTTTCAATAAATTGCTGTAAGAGTAATTAAAAGTTAAAAAAAGTGAATAAATCTGTTCAACGCGAATTAACGAAATTATAAATTAAGAACAAATCAAAATGATCAATAATTAAATCGAGTCACGTGAAAATAAATCAACCGATCCAAAATCTCGCACAAATGTCTGCTCAAATTTTCCGCAAAAACCGAATACACGTGAAAAATAGGACAAAGGTTGGATGCTCGCAAATCGACTGAATTTCAGGCACTCGTCGAAGAAACTCGACACGAGATAGCTCAATTGGAATTGCCTGGTCGGGAGGTAGGCGAAAAGGGCATTTTCAAGACGTTGCTCAAAGACGCCAGTCCCTTTCTCTTTCCCTGTACCATTGAATTCAGTCTTATTTGCGCCGTCATTCTCTTCGAGATGTGGAAACGCGTCGACAAAAAAGTCGTGATTAAGGGAGACGGTAAGACGAGATCGATGCATCAATTGAGTATCGACTGCAGCAGTGCTCACAGGTACCAAATTTCCACAAAGACTACGCAACCACTTTAACGACAATTTTTTATTTTTTTCTCTCTCTGTTTTCTTTCTTTCATAAAATTAATCTTTGATATATCATGAGATAATGTAATATCGACAAAATTGAAATTTTCAGAGGTCTTTTCGGTGGAATTTTAGTGATAGCCGCGACGATACTAAGTCTGATAATGTTCTTCGTCCTCAAAGAGTCGAATCCGCAGATAGCTATTCAGCAAGTCACAGCGCTCGAAACAGCCATTCAAATAGCAGGTTCGCTTATGAATTATCAATCCCCAATTGGCAACAATGAGATGAAAACAAAAAAAAAACAAAACGAATTTTATTACGCGAGTTATTGATGACAATGAATGCATGACGTCGTCGTAGGTGGAATAGCTGCGATAGGTGGAGCTTTGAAGTTGAGACGACTCGACCTCAAAAGAACGAAATCTGCACCGCATTTGGATTCCACGCTTTTGGCCGCGGCGCAAGCTGGAGTCTACTTGCATTGCTTATTCGGCGCGGTTGGTGGAATATTGACGATGGGCCCGACTTGGGTCTTGTTTCTTACTGCGGATTTCGTCGCTCTCGTGCAAAGCACGAGTCAAACTCTTCTCGTAAAGGTACGGAAAATCCGTAGAATCAATTACCGGTGAGATGAAAATTTTGTTACAATTTCTTTCAAAATCTTTTTATTTTTGAAGATTGCCTGGCGGAAACGATCGACCTCCGATGCTAAACCGGGCAAGGAATTGATAACCTTTCTTATCGTGGTTAATATAGCTCTGTGGACGGTTAATAGTCTGGTAAAATCTCGAGCCGTCGTGCGACCGGATCACTTGCGTTTCTTCGGGGTCTGGGCATGGACGATTATCACTCATGTTTCGATGCCTCTAGCGATTTTTTTTCGCTTTCATTCGGCCATCTGTCTCTTCGAGGTCTGGAAGAGTTGCTACAAGTACAGACCGATCAGAATTCCGTCGGTAGATTGCTGAATTCTCCAGGATTTGTAAAAACAACGCGGGATAAATTGAGATATCTATTTAGTATGAGGTGGACCATTTTATGAGCCGAATGAAAATAATTGATTAGCTGTAACGAAATTTGTAGGAAATTGGAGCATCAGCCGATGATTAATTGTAGGGCGAAATCTTGCTCTAAAAAAGTCACTGGCTCGATTGTATGAAGAAATGTTTGTTCATTTTCTCACGTTTCTACGTAGAGTTATCGAAGACTCAACAAAATTGTATTCAAATTAGCAATAGGAGTTTCATTACGAAGATACTACTTCAAAGATTGACAGTAATAACAACCGAATGCAGGGGCCGAGCGATGGAACATGAAAACATTTCCGTTTGTCACTACAATAGTAGAGATTTTCAAAATCCCTCAAGGTCTCAATCAAAAAGACAAAGAATACCCAGAAATTCTACCAGCCCTCTCCATAGCTTCAAAAACTCCAACCATAAACTAGATCGCATGTATCAAGTCTCTATATCAAAATAAATATTCAAGAAATCATTTCTAAATATCCCTCGCCGACAAACAAAATGTTGTTTCCAACAGTTCAGATGATTCCAAAACAAAAAACATTTTACGTTTCGTTCGTCGAAGAGGAAGAAGGCGAAGAATAAAGAAAAAAAAATAGACGAGAAAAAAGATAAACGTAGGGAAGAGGCGCTACCGGACGATGGGTCGCCAGGGTGCAGACCTGAGCGAGAAGGACCGACCAGGAGGAGACGCGTACACACCGACGGTTTGATACGTTTTACGGGTAAACACATTTGGGTGGCAATCACGTCACGAAGTGAGGGGTTGTTGCCGGGGCAGCACGTCGTCACTCGTCGGCGATGCGGCGGAGACAGAAGAGGGCCGAGTCCAGAGGTGGATGAAGAGCGTTGCCGAGGCGGTGATGGTGGTGGTGGGTGCGGGGGCTCGATGCCGGGGAGGATGATGATGAAGCCGGGGGAAAGGGTGAGTGCTCGAGCGGGATGGGTCGGCAGTGAAGGGCTCTTAGGAAGCCTTTGTTGCTCGTGCTCGGTCAGCCAGGCCATCGTGCTATGGCCAGCCGCGCGAGCCCAGCACCGAGAACACCCTAACGTTATCTGCGTTCAACCTACCTATGAAACTCTATGTGTCTCATAACCCGCCTCATTCGCCTGGTTCTACCCCCCGCCCCTCCTTCCCCTTCGAGTATATGTTCACCCTGACGAAGATGCCAACCAGAACCAACTTGCTCCCTTCGATCATCGAAAGCTCGCTATTCTCGAAGAATTTGTCGAGTCGTTTCGAACCAATGGAAGATGTAACTTTGGTGGAGTGATATTTTGCACCTTTCGCGGGTTATCTGGGAGGAACTCGGCGAACGTTTTTAATTTTGAATAGCGAAATAACCTAAAGACGATTCATTAGTAGATTATTGTTTGTTGGTTATTATTATTAGATTGGTAGAACACCCTACATTCTATGCGCTCAACCTACCTATGAAACTCTGTGTGTCTCATAACCCGCCTCATTCGCCTGGTTCTACCCCCCGCCCCTCCTTCCCCTTCGAGTATATGTTCACCCTGACGAAGATGCCAACCAGAACCAACTTGCTCTCTTCGATCATCGAAAGCTCGCAATTCTCGAAGAATTTGTCGAGTCGTTTCGAACCAATGGAAGATGTAACTTTGGTGGAGTGATCTTTTGCACCTTTCGCGGGTTATCTGGGAGGAACTCGGCGAACGTTTTTAATTTTGAATAGCGAAATAACGTAAAGACGATTCATTGGTAGATTATTATTTTTTCTTTTACTTAAAAATAGTGTGCATCCATGGTGTTCGGATGTTCGCGTTCTGGTCGACACCCGAATCAATTGGTCGGCTTGCGACGTCCACTGAAAAGGGACATTTGGGTTCAAAGGGTGATCGAAAATCTACGTCATCGTGTTTTAATATTTTGAAATATTTTTCAAACAGTTCGACTAATTTAAGAAAATTTCACGATTTTTATCGTACCGAGAGAAGTAACAAAAATTCCTGTGTCGAATCGCGCACAGGAAAAGTCGTTATTTATTTTTTTTTTTCGTGCGTTAACAATTGCAAAGTTAATTGCCAGTGCCGAGCGAGAGCATACCGTAGAAAATCTTTTGTGTTTCTAAACTTAACGGGGCTGTTGAAAAGCCAGTGACCTTTCAGGTTCGTCGTAATATCTGCAACAATGCCAAAAAAATCTGCGAAAATGTTAACGAAGGGAAAGTACCGGTAATTGTGTATATTATTATATCTTTCTTGAAAGAAACGTATAACGTGTTGAATTAACGTATAACTTGAAAGTTATACGTTACTTACCAAAGCAATCGCAGTCAACTATGCGTCCAACGACGCTTCACGTATTGCAAAAATTCGACCAGCTCACTTCCCAAAAAGCTCAACATTTTGTTCTACTCTTTACACGAGCGAGTTCAATGGTAAGCCGCGCAAATTTTGCAACATTAATTTTTTTACAAAAAAATCAAATTTATTTCCAGAGAATTGGAACAACTTTTTCAATTTACAATCGTAAATTATCCTTTTTTTCAACACGACGAACTTTATAGGCTACTATGTAAAGAAAACAATTTTTCATTACTTTTCTTTCTTGTCAACAAGTTTATGAACGTTTTCTTGCAACTATTTCCTCCAACTTGAGTCCGAAGGCCGCAAAATTTTTACCACTCGGCCCCCGCAATTGACCTGAGACGCTACTTGGTCGTTCGAAATTTTTCCAAACCGATAAATCGACGATCGCCCATCGTGGACGCGTACGAGCGAATTCCACGAATGAATAACAACGTGTAAATACGATATTTTTTCGTCGAAGAAATAACCCGAGTTCAGACGCAGAGACAACGTCGTATACGAGGAGTGTTTGTTTCGGAAGCGGATCCAGACGAGGGGCTAAGATGTTCGACGGCAGGTGGGATAAAAAGAAAAATTGGAAGGCGAAGGAGCGGAGAGGACGGAACGAGAGAAACGACGAAAACGGGGTGAGGTCACGAAGAGTATCGGCGAGAACCATGAGGCGTCTCGTAAGAGGAGATTCGACGTTCGGAGGAACGAATCCTTGATATATCCGCCAAACACAGCGGTGTCCTACGTGGATTGCGCTTCGCGGATTTATCGGAGCCGAGGATAATGGATGGCGTCTCCTGCGGTTGGTCCCCGTCGAGACGACGTTAAAACTTTTCTAAATAATACAACGGCGCAAACTGTGCGACAAGACGCGTCAACTATTCATACACGGGTGTTGCGTATAAAATGCATGCTTCTGTACATCGTTGAGCCACGAACGGGCATGAAGATTACATGAAGCTTGTTAGTTGATTGTCGAACATTGGGAGAAAAAATTATTTTTGTTTATCAAACTAGGAACCAAGTCTCTGTGTTGTTGAATAATTGAAAAATATGTACATATTTTCGTCATTTGCCGATAGTGACGAAGTTTTCGTATCATTGGATAATCTGACCCTTACACCACGCACAGGATCATTTTGACCGTGTCATTCTTTGAAAAGTAGGTTTATTTTGAAAATGGCTAATATCTTTTATTAATATTGATTAATTTAACAATGTTCAAAGCATATTTGAAAAAATGTCCAGCCCGAACGCACGGGTAATTTAAAATAATGGAGAGTCAGAGTTTCTTAAGGGTCAAATCGACCCGGTATGGGGTGTGAAGGTAAAAAAAATTCTTTTCGATTTTTTACAAGTAGCGGAGTCTCTGTATTATTGAATAATTTTTGAAAAATATGTTCTTTTTATTTTCCAAAAGTAGCGCGGCCTCTGTATCAAATAATTTAATAATATTAATAATTATTATGTAATTTGAACAAGAGAAAAATTGTTTCTCAAGAATAGCGAGGTATTATTGATTTCTCTTCGGATCACCGCAAGTAAAAAAATTATATATAGTCTATGTATAAACTATATATAGGATTGGGCATATACAGTTTATATATGCCCAATTCCATTTATAGACTATATATAATTTTTTTACTTGGGACGCTTGAAAACAAGAGTAAATAAAATTGAAATTTTTTTCTAATTTTTCACCAAAACCTTGCAATTTTTGAATTCTGAAGATTTTAATTATCCATCAAAGTATTAATATTATGAATGAGCACAAGAATGATTCAGTTCGGAAAAAAGTTGAAATTCCAAATCGCTATGTAGAAAACAAATCAGACGGATACATTATCCGTGCATCTAAAAATACTGATCAAACAATTGACGATTAATGTTCCGAAAACTGAAAGCACCGAAATATCTCATTTCCCCGTTCATTCGAGTTCATAATTCGATAAATCATAACTTCATAACACGATAAACCCCGAAGCCCTGAATTTTCGCGAAAATCCTGCGACGAATGAGATAGCGAGTGAGACCGACAATGTCGGGGTAAAAAAGACGTTAAAAAAAATTCGCCCTGATTAAAACCGCGGAAAATAACGAAATGAGAAAAACGAAGAGTGGTTTAAGACGTTTTTTTTTCGGTACTTACCGCCCCAGTTGGAATCCGGAGAGACATTTTACGGGATGGAGTCGCGATTCGCAATTGGACGATCCTCGGGAATGTATTTAATTCGATTGCGGAAGACATCCAGAGATTCGAGGTCGTCGAGAGAAGAAAACAGCATCGCGTAGCGTTATGTCACGGTACCGCGAACAAGATGGCGTCGTTGGAAGCGTCGGTAGCAGCAGCATCGGCGCGGGAACATCGCCGACATGGCTGATCGGAGAGAAAGCACCGAGAAACAAGCTCGGGGAACGAGGGGGCTTCTGTTTCCGCCGGAAATGAGGCCTTCGCGACTACCGACTATCACCCACCCCACGCGGCGAGAGGAGAAAGCTCTTCCCATCCTCCATCTCCGTCCCGGCTGTACCGCCCCTATCGCGGCACTCTCTCGCTCTCCTCTCTCTCTCCGTCTTTACCGATTCCGCGATCTGGACCCGCAGCGACAGAAGCCCCACCGACACCTGCAGACAGCCTATATACACTTGCCCTGTCTCTGCTCGAGCCCGGAAAATCGTATTTATATTCCATCTCCCGGGCGTTAGTTTCGTCAGGTAAACCGCCGCCCTCGAACGACCTTGCGGGGTCTGGCCGAAGAAACCGAAGGGAACGGACGGCATCAACCGCCGCGGCTACGAACATCATTACCGCCGCCATTCCTCTCGCATATCACTTTTTTTATCAATATATTCACACGCTTCACTTTATTCGCGATCCTCGAAACACTTCGACAACGTTTCGCGGGCACCGATCGCGTTTTTCGCGGTTCGCGACTCGAAGTTTGCATGCCGAGGTTGCGTAACACCGTTTATGACTGGCACTGGAGTCGAAATGACATTTTTTTGTTCCCGAATTCGCGAAACTTTTAAATCATTGACTGACTCGCGGAACGACGGATTTGGAACCGCGATCGAGACGCGCTGCAAAATGGAGGGAGGAGTCCCCAGAAAAATGGATAATTATTGCTTCGCGGGTCTACAACTATTAGACCGGTTTAGCGATTATTATTATTATTATTATTATTATTTTTATTATTATTATTATTATTATTATTATTATTATTATTATTATTATTATTATTATTATTATTATTATTATTATTATTATTATTATTATTATTATTATCATCATCATCATCATCATCATCATCATCATCATCATCATTATTATTATTATTATTATTATTATTATTTAGATTATTATTATTATTATTGTACTAAATTGTCTAGCAGGAAATACGACGATCGACGACGCGACGTTTGTCTCAACAGAGCTTCGAACCATTGACAATTGTTGTATTACAGAAAATGTCTCATGTCTGCTCAAACTCACCCCGCAAGACTTCGATAACGAAGCGCACTTGCTTACTCCACCATTCGTCATTATATAGAAAATCGTTCCTTCACTTGTTACAACACCATTGACAATAACGGACGTTTTTGTTCTAAGCGTCGTTCCCTTTTGGCTTTCGGTCACGTGACTAGTCCGTTTCGATACGAACGTCCAATCACCTCCCAGCGCAACCGAGCCAGCCAATCCGACACCGAAACCGTCTAACGGTTATTACAAAATTGTTCAAAAACGAAGATTTTATACTTCGATAATTATTTTCAGCGAAAATAAGCTAAATTTTTATATCAGCATAGTTAAATCCCGTCTGTTGTAATCAATAGTTGTTAGAATCGAAGAATCTGCGGAACAGCAATCGTCGAGTTCGGGATAATTGGGGAATGAGAAAATATTTTTTTAAAGCCTCCCAGTATCCACGATCTTTTCGCCGCAATGACATTGTCCGGTTAGTTCCATCAGGAAGACAATTTTCCATTCATGAGTCGGTCGTACCTGGCCAAAGCTTCGGAAAATCCTTCTTTAGTACGCGCTCGACGAGAGACAAGAATATGTGTCTATATACAGTAATAGAGGATCCGCGATAAGGGATGAACGCGGGTATAAAGGGTAAAAGACGCGGGCGTCTGCGGGAGAGAGAATGGAGAGCCGGAAGAGTCGAAGAGCGAAAGATGCTGTGCGGGTGTGCGGAGCTATAAGGCGTATAAGACGCCGCAAGACGAGCAACCTTTCGTATAATAACGGTTGGTCCTTTCGACGACGTAATTTTCGCTGTATGCCCGGATTAGAAGCCAGTTCTACCGTCCGCCTATCCACTCATAGACGTGAAAAGTACTGTCTCTTCTATAACGGAACATATCAAATTATTTGCTTCTCGAATTATTATTAAGAATTACGTGTCATAGCGATTCGTTTTATTTTTTCTTTGAAAGAATTATGATCGACAGATCTTTGAATGCCGAAGATAAAATTCGTAAATAATATGGTGGAGAGTTTATCGTTAAAACTTGTACGGATATATGCGGGATTATGATTGCTGGAGCATTTATCGACGGAGCTACGTGTACCAGCTGTACCCGGTTTTAGGTGACAAAAGTTTTGCCGCCATTCGCAGCCGGTGCGGTAATACCGGATAATCGGATCTGTTTCGGTCGCGCGATGGAAAAGAAAAAAATTGTAAGAGTTGAAAGAATTACGGAATAGTCACGTACGCTCGTTCACAAGCGATTTGGAGTCCGTGTGTGGACATAGTATGATTGCTGAATTGATTAATTAATTTAATCGTTGTCCGATTACTCCGAGATTGGAATGAATCAACGAAATAAATAGATTTGAAAATATGCAACCTCAATTAATTATTTTCGATCGTCGAATTAACGGGATATTAAATCTTGTTGAAAAAAAAAAAACGATATTTTAATTGGTTGCAATGTAAATTTCGGATATAAACGCTGGATCGCTAGAGATTTTTTGAAATTGGAAACTGCTTTGCGTTTTACGGGATTAAACATCTGGGAAATTATAAAATAGATGCAAATGCTTAAATTAATAATTTTATTGCGAGTTTTGGAATTTCAGAGAATTATGAGGACAGTATAACATGTTCGGAGTTCAATATTACAATAACGCAACTGATGACATTTTAATGATCAATAAATCTTGGGTTATAACTAACTCAAATAAATAACCTGAATGAATGCGAATAACAAGACGAATAACGAAATCATATTGCGGAAAAATTATTTTTATTCGTGTATCTTAAAGCTAATTATTATATAAAGTCGTTAATGTAGACATGAATTTTTTTCGTGATCCAATTTCTAAGGCTTGATAATTAAATAACGATGCGCATGGCGATTCGGGCTAATCTCTGGTTTAGATCATTTTAATTGTTACGCGCAGACGCTGATTTAACGTTCGAACAATAGATTTTCCATGTTTTCGTGCATCGTGGGTTTTTCGAAATTACGCCGCAATAACGAAGCCGGGAGATAGTCGATAATTGTCAGCTGCGGTTGGATCCTCGGAGTGATCATACCAATAAAGGAGCTGCAATCCTCGGAGGCTTCGTTGTGCGCGGCAATTTTGAACATTGTTTCAATGCCCATATCTGGATGCGGAAGAAAAAAAAGGAACAAATGCATTTCATCGGAACCAATTTTTTTATCACGTCGAGCACGCAGAGAATTAATCAGACATTTGGGCAACTCGTATTTATTTTTATCTATTATGTCGGAGTATAGAAGAACATGCGAGCACAAACGCTTCGTTGACACGAGAAAGATCTTTGTTGATTAATTTCCTCGAAAAAATTTATGCAGCGAAGACTTTTTGTTTTTGAAAGACGTTTCTAGAATTATTAATTGCTCACGTACTTTATATTCCTGCGTATAGATGTTGTTTAACGTATTTAGTATGTATATTTAAATTGCAATTGGACGTTCGATACAAATAGGCAATTGCCGATATATTCATGCATCAAATTCTAGTCGTCAAGGCGTCAACCTTTTTTGTTCTTTTTTTTTTAAAGCAATCGGAGAAATACTCACTTCTGAAACTCCCACTCGCGATTGTCCAGCGGACAGACCTGTCTCGTCTTGAGCCAACGAGATATGCAATGGAAATGGAACGCATGCTGCGCAGCCAAAGAAAAGAAAGGTTTCAACTATTAGAATAGTGCGCTCTGCATGAAAAACACGTGAGACGTTGAGATATCGTCTAGAATATCCGGCTAAATAGTCGACGGAAAATACTTCCAACGCACATTGCACACTCCCCAGGCTACGGTGCACTCCTCGCTGGTCGCCGACGCTTGATTCGCCTGACACTCGATGCAAAGATCCATTATGTGATTTCTACAGATAGCGCAGTTGTCCACAACGATATCTGCCACAATTACGCAAAATTTTTATAAAAAATCATATCGCTGTTTAAGCGACGCAGATGATAAACAATTTGCAATCGTCGAATGATTGATCAACGTCAAACTCACCCCAAGCCCAGAGAGCGACGGCGTTCCACTGTAATTCAAATTTTTTTTTTGTTATCATTTTCCGTTACATATACGTGATAATACAATCACGATGACAATGAACGAAAAAGTGAGGTTAGGAAGAAGTCGTTGCACAAACGACGAATTAAATCACGGTTATGAACGATTAGGAATGTTTTACTTGTGTTTGAGCGTACCTTTTTCACTTCGAAACGTTTTTTGTCGCCCTTGCCGCCGCTGGAAGTGGGCAAATCGCTTCCCTCATCGTCGATATCCATTGCAGACGCCATCTTTGAATTTTGATAATATCCAGATAAGGCGGCTGTCGATGGCAGCAGCGTGCGACGATTCCATCGCTGTATACTTCCGGACGTATCGCGTACGAAATTCAATTTCATTTCTCTTCACGCGATAAGAATTGATTTTTTTCTCATTATCAAACGTTTATTTCAATTCGTCATTGTTCATTCCCAATTGTGGAAATGACAGATTGTTATTTTTTCAATTTTGTTCACAGATATTGGCGAGTTTTTATTGGTTTTATTTTTGGAAAATGGGTTATCTCATGATGTAATGAAAAAAAGGGCTTAGATAATATTTCGATTTATTATTAAACGTGCCTACACGATACAAATCGGGGGACAACACAATTTCGATATCATTTTATCATACGGTAGTAAATATTCAAGATTTCTTCCGTCGTTTCATATTAAATATAATAAATATGAAGTATCTCATATACATATATAGTATACCTATGCATGGCGGGAAATATACATGGATTTAGTATACTATACGGTATATTCAATATTTGCGCAATTATTTATATATATTTAATATAGAGATAAATTAAAGAGACAAACGTTTTTGTTTTCTTTTTTTCTTTCAAAGTACAGAGTTCCGTGTCTGCTGCTTCAACGCAATTTGGATCGAAGAATAATTATACAATTCGATATTTCATCATTATTATTGTTCTTTCGGTTTTACGGACATTTTTTTCCCCCCATTGACTATCACAATCGTTGATTGCTATTTCGACTTTGCCTCTCGAGAGCATTCCATTGTTTCATTAATTTTTATTGTTTTTAAAATTGTTTTATTTATTTTTTTTAAATTTCACCTAGATATGAACAAAGTTCGGTTTGTCGGACCAACGGACCAAATCGTGTCGCGAAAACCTCTTTACAGTTTTTGGAATAACTAAATTGTTTCATCGAAAATCCGTGAACGGACAGGCAGACAGACAGACAGGCTGGCAGGCAGGCAGGTAGAACGATATGCTGGCTTTGCGCGAATTCACAATCATCGGAATAAATCGCCAGCCGCAATCTCAACGAAACAAGACTCGTTGAAAACGAATCATTACACACGCGATACAAGGATAATTTTTTTTTTTTTCGTTTTTTTTTCTTTAACCGGGAAATCATTATTTTTTTTTTCTTTTTCAAATTACGACGAGGTGCTCGACAACAACGTCACGAGACCGTTAAATTATCCTCTATCATACAAATACAGTGAGACACGTATTTCATTTATTTATTCATTTTTTTTTTTTTTTCACATATTAAGAATATAGTATGTCTAGGTACTTTGGGGCAACGCGAAGACGCTACGAGTATCGTTAATCGTGGTATTAAAACTTTTCGCGAGAACGGGATTTACACGCGAAATCGTGCATTCGGGTCGATTGGCCATTGAAAGAGTTGGATATCACATTTATATTAGATTTTTCTTTTAATTCGCATTATTATTTATTTTTATTAATATTATTAATATCGTTATGGAATAATTTTATTTTTATTTTTTTTTTTCACAGTGACTAAGAGCCACGCATGGGCCGACGTTGAAATCTGTTGGGGTCGAGCAAAGACCGCTTATCGATGTGCCTTCGTTTCTCCCGAATCTCTCAATCATCGTCGGTACTCGTAACGTCAACGTACCACCGATTATTATTTTTTTTTTTTTTTACCTTTTTCTTTTTTGCAATCTCCAATATATTACTAACTTTTTCAATATAATAAGTCAATTACGGCGTTATCGTTATAGTTTAACGCTTTGACAGCGACGACGAGAAGCGCATGCAAATTAAACTCAAACGTAACGCAAGCGGGTGTGCGATTTTTAAACTTATTTCCGGCTTCCGATCTCACGATCTCTTCTCGTTTTTTTTTTCGTTTCTTTCTCTATTGATTTTTTTAAATCCTTTTCTCGATCTCACGATTTCTCGTTATCTCCATTGTCGCGGCGGAATAAAACATCCTCACGTATTTTAATCGTTTTCGTTTAATATATCGTATTTACAATTGAAATTTTTCCTAAAAACATTCAAATCCGCGTGAAAATAATCCGATGATAAAATATCTCAGACACGCGAAGCTTAAATTTGTCATTTTGCTATGTTATTTGGTTGTGCATATTTTTTATTCGCCCTCGTTGACGGTGCATCAAAATTTTTCTAACCCGGAGCGAGCGTTAAAATCGTTGAACGCTCCGTCAACGAATCGAAATAAAAATTAATCGCAGCTTCTTTTTTTTTTTTTTCTTCTTCTTCTTCTTTTTTTTTTTCTTCGTACATTATTTCGTATAACATTTAACTCCCTTGCCAACTACGCGTTATGTAAAATAGAATTTTTGTTGTTTGTGTCGTCAGAGAAAAAATGGGTCTCCCGGTACATCGTGACGTGCCAATGGAATGGTTCGCTATAAAATTATTATCGATCACTATTTTTCTTGGATCTAAATGTTCAGTTTGGTATGGCACAAATGGTCAGCTTAATAATCCTTCGGATTCGCCGAAAAAAAACGGCGTGGGCGCGCGCGTTTTTTCATCTCTCGCCCTGTCTCTCATTACAAGTGTGTGTAAGCGTGTGATTGCGATTACTGTGTTTGACCAAAAAAAAATGATAATCAGTGCCTGGATCGAATCGAAGCTCGCTCCGGACATTATTGACGCATCGTCGGGCTCGTAACGATATTAATATCTCAGACCATGAATTTTTTATTTTCTTTCTATTGCATTATTCTTGTTTGTTTCCGATGAAAAAATAATTTTTCTAAATTACTCGATATTGCCATTTTTTTTGTGTGGTCCATGGATGTAGCAAAGATGGAAACGAACAATTTTTTGGTTGTAAATTTAATGTGGAAGAGTGATTATTGATATTTCTGTAGATTGAAAACTTTACGTCTGAAGAAAGATCTTGATTTTTTTTTCTATTTATTTATTTGTCAAATGAGATATTTTATCGAATAAAATGTTGTCAATGGTATGTGTGAAACCTTTTTTTTTTTTTTTAATATTTACCATCAACGAGATAAGTTCATTGATCGAGTCATGACAGTTTGGTTGAATTTAGAATTTTACGAAGCAGGTCCCAATTTTATTTTTTAAAACCAAAAAAACGATTTTCTAATTATAATAAATCAACAATCGGACTCGAATTGTACTTGTAACTCGTCTTTTCATCAATTTCTCTGAGAAATCAACGTTACAAGCCAGACTTTGCATTATTTTCCGTGTCAAGCTCGTGAATCTGTAGAAAAACTACATCTTCGTTACGTTCCGAAAAAAAAAAAACGAAGGCCTCTGAATTCACGCGGGTCTCTACCGAGTCGACGAACTTCGACTCATATCAAGCACAGAGCTTCGGTGATTACCCGAAAAACATTCAAATACCAAAACTCTCGCGCGTACGAGAGTTAAAATGTAACTTTAGGCCTGACTCAGATTTTATGTTGCTAAAATTTATTTTTTCTTTCTTCATTTAATATACGACCCACCAAAAGAAATCTTAAAATTTCAATTAAAGCGATACGAATACGGTGGATCAATCGGAGACTCGACTAAAATCTATCGTTTTCGTTTTCTTATGCGTCTTATAAACTCGAAGCAGCCTTTTCATCACATCTGCAGGCACCTTTAACCGACGTTTTGTTTTTTTTTGTTTTTTTTTGTTTTTAATTCTTATTTTTTTCCGTCCAAGAAAACGTGATCGACTGATCACAGCGTTAGATATTGTCACATCACCACGTTCATATGTAGTACATAGGGTGCAGACAATCTTTCTCTCTATCACACACACTTTCTCTCTCTCCCTCTCTCTCTTCATCTCTCTCTCTCTCGCTCTAAATGCAACGACTGTCGAAATAGTGGCTCTGTGCTACGGCCTTATGTACGCTTCACCATTGTCCCAATGACAACAAATACGGCAGTTTGACGTTTTTTTTTACCACGTAGATAGTATCTCGAATGTATCTCGACTCTCACGTTATTAATATTATAATTTTCTTTTTTTATTATTAATTGTTTTTCAATTTTTTTTATTTTTTTTTTTTGTTTCTCGAAGATTTATGGTAAGGTCACAACGTACACTGGCAACATCGTGATTCATTCGCGAGCGACGCATCAATCTTAAATTATGTCATGGTGTCTCTAATTTTTTTGCCAAATCGATTTTAACATCCCATCGCTGTACGACGAAAAATTCACGAAAATTAAACTGGCCGATTTCGAACGATCGATCACGATCGCAATTTTCTTAACATTACGTTTAAAAAAAAACGAAATGCAACGAAACTATTTATGCCGTAACAACGTTGGTAGAATCAACAATAGAACACAGATAAACATTTTTTTTTCTTCCTAATATCAATTATTCCACAAAATTCTCGAATCAATAATATCTTGAGAATTGGTTTTTCTACGATTTTTTTTTTTTTTCTCACGCGTGTTTGAGTGTGTTCGTTCGTTCGTTTCGACGTTATTCATCGTCGTTTCGTGTCTCGCGATTGCCATCGGAACGAAATATCACGTGAAACACGTGAACTTTCGATTTTAGAACGGAACGCGAGCGTTTTGAAGAGTATTTAACAGCAGTTTCATGGACAACGCGTAATTTTTCGAAGTAATCGAACAATTTTTATGGTTCGAAGATTCTATTTGTGCTGCGAGTGAAGCGTACACGATCGAAGAGTGAGATTGATGGCCGGAGCAACGCGTGGCTCCGCTGTTTCATTGAAACGACAGAAAAAAATGAACGAAACGCCTCGCGAAAATGCTGCTGTCGAAAAAAAAAATTAAATATATATATTTATAAATCAAATGGACGATATAGCGGGAAGAATATAATGATTTTGCGCAATTACGGTGTTATCGAAAGCGTCCCAAGGGTTCGAATCGATGGATGACAAAACGTAATAAAAAAACAAACGAACAAAAGTCTCGCGAACATCTTTGGTATCTTAGCAATACTCCAATATTCAGATCAAGTTGATTCTCTTCGTATATTCGCCGGATTTCCACGAAAAAAAAATAATAAAAATAGGGCAACTCGACGGCGTTACAAAACGATAATATCGTCGTGTGAAAATTAAGTAACAAAACAATGAAAAAAAAAATCCATGAAGAAGCGGCGATGATGGTCGTGAGCTGCTCTACCGAGCAACTGCAAAAACGTCATACCCACGAAGCCTATACAAGGGCTCATAAAAGTTCATCAATTTTTCTACGTTCCTATTAATCTCGAAAAAACTTCGACGCTTGATCGGTCGTATTCGCACGACTGACACTTAATCGTTAAGTTGAGAAAATAATTGTGTCTTTGTTTGTTCGTATATTGCAAGCAAAGTTTGTTTTTTTTTTTTTTCTTTCGTTCACGATCGATGAGTCGTGATTTTTTAACCACACTGTCGACGATTATTTCTTTCGATGATTTTTTTTCGCGTGTCTTCTTCGTTCTTCGCGTGTTGAGAATGAAATTCCGAAGAGTAAAATTGATCGCGACGATTTTTCCAGCGATCGTTTTGTTCACCGAAACTTTTTTTTTCGAACAAGGTTTACGTAGATTCGAACGTAGCACCGGGGCTGTATTTTTTTTTTCTCGTTTCGTCGTGAAATCGCCGAGGTGACGATTCAGGTGATCAAACGGGGACTGTGCAGACCTTCGACCTGTGTATCGATTTGAGGAAAGTGTTGAGTGTCGGGCGGACCCCAATCGTGAAGATTGCCACTGTTGGCCAGCCGATGGGTCAGTCGGTGAGCTATCGAGAAACCTCCGCTGCCTTCCAGCTGCGTTAGCACGAGAATTACTTGTCTGTGGAGAGAAAAAGACGGAAATGAAATTGAAACTACTGAAAAAGCTGAATTATGTTGATGAATTAATGCAGAAGACAGCTGACCTGTGCAAAGGGGGAACACTGTCGGCCGTTCTGAGCAGTCCTCTGGTCGAACCGACGTTGTAACTCTCGTAACAATCGCATTTAACGTGAATCCATTTGTTGTCGTGACGATTTTCCACCATAACGACCAAACCGGCCCAGCCTTTCGTCAAATAATACGCGGTCATGCCTTCGCGTCCCTGAAATACGACGTAGAAATAAAACTTGATCAATTTATCACGAGGTTTCATATTCATTCGTTTCTCAGAGTAATTAAATTAATTTTCTGGAAAGCAAACAATCTGTTTTTGCTTCTAATTCGTGGTTTTTTAAATATGAAATTAATTTATTTTGTGTTCACCTCGTGGCGTTGTCCTTTGGCCAACGTCAGACTGATTATCGCGTCGGCGAGTACAAACGCCGGGGGTGAAATTTGTTCGACCAGGAGCCTCTTCGAGCTGTGAATCGCGAGAACGTATTCGGGATAACTCGAAGTGTCCTCCATACCGGTGTGCCAGTGATTGAACGCCAGACAAACGACGATGTAGAGATCTCGCTCGAGCATCTTGTGACAACCGACGAAACCGCGGACTTGACGCTTACTGTGCTCGACCAAACGGCCGACTTCCGGGGCTGCCGCGGAACGCGTGCGAAACACGACGACGCAAAGATCGAGTTGAGATCGTTGAGATTTTTCGGAATTCCTACATCAATTTACACGTTGAATAATCGTGGAAATGAATCTTTTGTGATTGAATTTAAAGGACGAATATTACTGCGATAATTCGTCTTTTTAAACCGTTGAATTATTACGTTATTTTCAACAAAATATTCTACTCGTAACGAAGTTATTTCAATAATTTTATAATAGGAATCCATGAATAGAGATAGTGATAGTGATAGTGATAGTGATAGTGATAGTGATAGTGATAGTGATAGTGATAGTGATAGTGATAGTGATAGTGATAGTGATAGTGATAGTGATAGTGATAGTGATAGTGATAGTGATAGTGATAGTGATAGTGATAGTGATAGTGATAGTGATAGTGATAGTGATAGTGATAGTGATAGAGATAGAGATAGTGATAGAAATAGTGATAGAAATAGTGATAGAAATAGTGATAGAAATAGTGATAGAAATAGTGATAGTGATAGATAGTGATAGTGATAGATAGTGATAGTGATAGATAGTGATAGTGATAGATAGTGATAGTGATAGATAGTGATAGTGATAGTGATAGTGATAGTAATAGTGATAGTAATAGTAATAGTGATAGTAATAAGGATAGAGATAGAGATAGAGATAGAGATAGAGATAGAGATAGAGGAAGAGATAGAGATAGAGATAGAGATAGTGATAGTGATAGTGATAGTGATAGTGATAGTGATAGTGATAGTGATAGTGATAGTGATAGTGATAGTGATAGTGATAGTGATAGTGATAGTGATAGTGATAGTGATAGTGATAGTGATAGTAATAGTGATAGTAATAAGGATAGAGATAGAGATAGAGGTAGATATAGAGATAGAGATACTGATAGAAATAGAGATAGTGATAGTGATAGTAGTAGTGATAGTGATAGTGATAGTAATAGTGATAGTAATAAGGATAGAGATAGAGATAGAGATAGATATAGAGATAGAGTTACTGATAGAAATAGAGATAGTGCTAGTGATAGTGATAGTAGTAGTGATAGTGATAGTGATAGTGATAGTGATAGTGATAGTGATAGTGATAGTGATAGTGATAGTGATAGTGATGGTGATGGTGATAGTGATAGTGATGAAGATAGCGATAGAGATAGAGATAGAGATAGAGATAGAGATAGAGATAGAGATAGAGATAGAGATAGAGATAAAGACAAAGATAGAGGTAGAGATAGAGATAGAGATAGAGATAGACATAGAGATAGAGATAAAAATAGTTCCATGGAACCAAGGCAGTTCCATAATTTTTTATTGACGGAATTTCGGATCTTTCATTCACGATTTCTCCGATCTTTTTATCGATTGATTGATCAACGTATTTTTTTACGTACCTCTGACCCTCCTGGAACAACGTAAATTCAGTTTCGGTTGGTTCGAGCACCGTCAACAGCACGCATGACAAATGCCTGAGGGACGACAACGGAGGCAAAGTGCCTCGCAATCGAACTTCGCTCCAACCGACCCGAGTCTTGCAAATGTCGATGCAATCGAAATACTTGAGCACGTCGTCGAACGAGATCCAAAATACACCGTCGGAAGCACCGTGCGGCATCAACATCTCCCGCAATTGCGGCGTCCAGATGGGACTGTCGTCCGACCAGTCGCCCTTCCAACTGTAATGGCCCCAAGGATTTCGCAATCGAAGCAATCGAATTCCCTGTAAAAAAAATGCAATCGATAAAAAAAACCGTCTTAGTTGAAACGCCGAAAATATTTCATACGATTTCAAGATAATTTCTCTAAAAAAAAGCTCACCTGAACGTCTCGAACGTCGAGAACGGAGTAGGCGTGTCTGTAAAATAATTTTGAGCACGATTTTACGAAAATACATAAAATTTAGTAACAGAAGTTTTTATTGATAATTTTTTTAGGATGAATCTCGTACCTGGGTCGCAAACCCTTGCGCTGATACTCATCCTCGTCGACCTTCATGTTGCCGCCACCGCAGCTTGCACCCATTAAGAACATCGCTTGCCGGGAGGACAACAATTGCGCCCATATGAGATCCTTGTCGAGTTCGTCCTCGCTGGGTAACGCCGAAGGCTGCAGAGGCACGCTCTCGCAAGGAGCTCCGGTCAGGGTTGCCAGACCCTCGATCGCACGACCGGACACCAGAGCTTCGTAGCACCCGTGTATTTTAGCAACCGCTTTTTCTATCAGAGGCACCCAAAGCTGTTTTCTTTTCGCCTGTACGGGAACGAAATCGTACGTAATGCAACGAACGCTTTGCTAATTTGTCATTTTATGTTTTGGGTTTTTTAATGTTATTTATTAGACATTTGGTAATTTACGATTTCTATTATCTATCTGTCTTTATTCTTTGATAAAACACACACGAAATTGTTTATTTAGGTATTTACAATACCTATTGATCTATTTATCGATCTTTATTTTTCTATCTTCATTTATCGATTTTTTTATTTTTTAGAAAATTTATTTTCGATTTTTAATCATCCATACTTTTAATTATTTTTTTTTAGACGAATACGCACCGTACTGTTCTAATTTTTTTACACCACACACACAAAATTGTAAATTTACAATACCTATTAATCAATTAATTAATTTAATAATTGACTGATTAATTGATTAATCGACTAATTAATTGATCAATCGAGTAATTAATTGATAAATTGGCTGATTAATCGATTAATTAATGGATTGACCGGCCAATTAATTGATTAATGACTGATCGAATAATTAAATGATTCATTGACTAATTGATTAATTGACTAATCAATAAACTAATATGCATTAATTAATTAATCAATCAAGGGCATTAATTAATCTTAATTAATTAAGAGAGAAGGATTAATTAGAGAGAGGGAGATTATTTTTCCCATCGATGAAGGGAAATCTCAATTAATCCCTATCCATCGATCTTTATTTTTGTATCATAATTTATCAAAATTCTCTATTTAAAAAGAAAATTTATTTCTAATCTCCAACCATCTATAATTCAAATTATTGTCATCCAAATTCGACTACGCACCTGCGAATAAACGAGATGTCCACGTTTGTCGCAAGGAAGAAGATCATCAACCAGCACCGTCGTCCATTTGCCATCTTTGCATATTCTCACCTGATAAGCCCCCTCCGGACAAGTTTCCCGCATAACGAGTACCCTCTTCACGAGTTCGTCGCTCTCGGCGAGTACCGCGAGAGCCGAAAGTAACCAACAATTGCCCAAAACACCCTGCGATATGTCGGAAGGCAGCGGTGTCCTGAAAACCGCCCAAGGCAATGTCGAATCTACGCTCGAATCGACGTTTATCTGATGAGGTCTTCGCCACTGAACAACGTGATTGTCTTTCGTATCAGCGGGATTGTAGTACAAAGATTTCGGTGCTGGTGGAAAAGAATCGTCGACGAACGGTTCGTTGGTTTCTTTGCAATAACGCACGATTCTTTCCCATTTGTCGAGAGCTTCGCGTTCTTCTATGTGACGCAAATTTTCCATAACAACGCTTTCCTGACGTTGTATCCGCAACGTGCTCGTCCCGGGTTCGTTGATTCTCGGCCGTTCACCAGCCGACAACGACAACGTTTTCGAACTTTGGCACATTTCGCAAGTTCCATTGGTACTTTTGTTCTCATAAGTGCACAATTTGCATTGCCACTGCGTATGTCCCGTACTCGTCGTATCTTTGACTCTCGTGCCCAATTTTTCACCAACTCCCGAACCATTTCTACGAACCGAATTTCGATGTCTCGGTGTGACAATTTTCGTATTAACGTGCGGTGAACAAGTCAATCTCGGTCCCGGGCTTTTTTGACCGGAAACGCGATTTTCCAAACGCGGAAGTTCCAAAAAATCCGCCAAAGTTTTGCAAGCTTTGCAATTTTGCGAACTCAATGGATTTCTCAAGGTGCAAGAAGGACAAACCCAACTTTCACCTTTTCGCAACGTCGAATCTTCGGCTCGTGTGACGCTTCGAAGTTTCGAACCACCGCAAGCTTCGCAAGTCGTTCGAGTGGCAGCGTTCAAGAGAGTGCATTTTTTGCAAGTCCACGAGGGTAAAACGGTTTCTATGTGATCTTCGAGGTCAGATTCGGCGGTTGCCAGAGTGGCTTTTGGTGGAATATATCTTACGCTGTCGCGCGAAACAACGATGGGTGATTCAACGTTTCCGCGACAATTAATTCCGTCTTTCGTAACCGTTATCAAACTCGGTTGATGAAGAGAAGCCGGACTTCTCGATGATCCACAGATGTCGCATCCGGTGGACCACAGAGGATTGTAAGCGTACGAACATTTGCGACAAGTCCACATGCGTTTCAGAGGACTCGACGCTGCAGGACTCGACGTTTCAACGGGACTCGTTGATTCGCTGTGACCTCGAACGTTCGTCAATGCGAGTTTGTTACCAGTGCTGGTAGCCGGACAACTTCCGGTTCCGAGTTTTTTCGGCAACGGTGGTGGAATGTCGGGATCGGTTATTCCTATGTAAGAATATTTCGGTTTTGAATTAAACGCGATCGAATGAGGTGGAACAGCCGGTGGATCATCGTCGTTTAAACTACGACGATTAACGACTTTTTTACGCGTAGCTCGTGCAACCGCGTCGACTTCGGAATAAGAACGGCGATAGGAAAGAGGACCAGCCGAGGACAAAGGTCTTGGTTCCCACGATGGAACGCTTATCACGACACCGCTGCAAGGTGCCGAAGTTCTCGGAGCGTCGCAAGCTTCGCATTGTTCGAATTCCGAATCATTGTCGAGGGTACAATTGTCGCAACTCCAAAGTGCATCGTCCTGATGTCCGGCTTCGGATACGATCAGACTGGTGGGACGTTGAATACCAACGTGATCGCCGATTTTTTGCATCACCGAACCGTTTGACAATGAACGGCTGACTTTGGATTTTACACGTTCGTACATCGTACTTGCGTGACGTTTTGGCGAACATTGGGAAGTTTCGGGAATTCCGGGGTACGATAAACCTGGTGGATTCATGGTTTCGATAGGTGGCAAATTCCAATCGTCGCGGTTCGATTGCGAACGATCGTTTCTGTTCAAAAGACTTAATTGGGCCATGCTCGATGCTGCATCGAATATTTGACGTATCACGAGACCTGTGCTCGTTATTTCGGAACGATTGTCGGGTTTTAGACAACCGAGTTTAAGGGCTTTTAATCTTTTGCCACGGCGCACTCCTATTAGCTTTCCATTGGTTTGGGCGATAGTCGAAGACGCTCCGCAAGCCGCGCAGAGGGGAACGGCGCTGCAACTGTTTGTTTGGAGACAACGTATGCAGGTCCAACGAGTGACGAGCAGGGGTAGCGAAGGCGAACGCCTGGGTGGCGGATCGCGAGGACTGTTGGCGAAGGACCACGATCCTCGACGGGAGTTTGGCTTTTTTGGGACATCGGCCGGCGCCGACTCGCTTATCTCGATGCTGGAAATTAATAGAGAGCGAGGATATTATTATTTGGATTCGATGCGATATGTTACAGCCTGTAAATTTAGTAACGTTGTGAAACCTATTGATCGAGTTAATGTTACGATTGAGAAGAAAACAAATTTTGTATGGTAAACGGTACTAGCTATTTGCAAGAACTGATTCCGGCATCTGTGGGAAATGAAAATAGATTGAAGACGGTCCGGAAGTCCCCGATTAAATTTTTTTATCTCAGGACCTTTGTCTCCGTGACTACGGATAGAATGAGAAAGTGCTACTGTCGTATTTAACTTGCCGGCTTTATTTACGATAGACAGAAACACTTTCATAGCTAACGTTTCTATTCACTTCAACAATAATAACACGATTTTCAAAATAGATTAAAGGTTGCTAATATAATTAATATCGGAACCAAACTATCATGAACTATACGATTTGACATTTTCAGCAACACTAGACGATCGATTTCGACACATCGAAATCACAATAATCAAGAAACGGATCAAATCAGGAAGCCATGCATAATTTGAATAGCGAGCAAGGATGGATCTGCTCGTAGGTAGTAAATTACAAGAAAAAAAAACCATTGCCCGCTTAGAAATATCTTAACGGTTTACAAAGTTTACAAAACAGAACCGATCCCAGCTGTCCAGTATCGGAGTAACGACAGGGATATAAATTTTCTCAGCTACACTCCCAAGTCGTAAAAATAAATATCTTACCCGAGCGAGGTGATCAAAGTATGCTGCTGTTCGTCCCCGTAACCAGGCCCGGGAGGATCAGGTTTGACCGAACGATCTTCGTTTGACTCAGCGTTGTCGGCGTCGGTCTCCGTCCGAGCGTCGTCAGTTTTAGCTGGCGGGCTGGTAGGAGCGGAAGTCAATGAGGACGTGGACAACGACGAGGACGACGAGGACGAGGACGACGTCGTCGAAGAAACCGACGACGAGGGCGTGCACGAGGATTCCACGGGTCTCGGCGGTGATGTCGTTGTTCGGGGTGGTACCGGGGAATTCGGAGACAATCGTGAGTCCGGCGTTTCGTCGATTCGTTGGGCCCTGAGGCCGCAATCGTTGCAGATCGGTGAGATTTCCGTTAGGCTCGTGGAATCGACGTAAGCGCAGCAACCGGTGCAACGCCAGCGCGTACTCTTCGGATGCTTTGTGGCCATAATCGGCCGCGGAATATCATGGCTCCGGGTAGCGCGGTCGCGGGATTCGGGTTCCCGCGAACGGGCCCGGCGTTGCCTGGGCCCCGAGTGTTCCTTTATGCCCGCCACCCTCGGCCCAAGCCCTGGAGTCACTGCCGCCGACAGTTCGCGGCCGTTCGAGCTTTTCGTTCCGTACGACGATACGTCAAACGCCAACATTCACAACAGCAACACCGATTGATCGTTAAAAAATTTTCATTCGTTAAATTCATTATCATTGCAATGTTACGCATTTTATCGGAATAATTCGTCGTATCAGCGACAATGAATTCATTTGTATCATCAAACGTTATTTCGTTGTTCGAGATTTCATTAATTTCGTACGCGATTGTCGCGATTGTCATATGTTCGACGGCGGCCATGTTGTTTCAGCGTTCAGCACGAGGCGAATAGACGCAGCCACGGAAGCTCGGAACCCCGGTTTTCGGATTTGAAAAATAAGATTCGGATTTGGCGCATCGGCGGCGAAACGATCGAATGGAGAACGATCGTTCTTGAACAGCTGACATTATTGTGGTCGAGCGGTCGTTGAACCGTGCTACCCTCGTCTCTCACGGCAACTCGACAGCCCCATTGCAAAAACCCCCCCGCGGGACTAACTAATTACGGAAAAGGGATCTTTTAACCCATTTCGTCGGGATTACGGGGTTATCACTCGCGACCTTCGGTTTATTCGCGATTCGCACGTAACCACAGACGTGTCCAACTTGATTTTCCAACACCCGACAACAAACCAATGAACATACCCCGACGTCTTCGACGAACGAACTCGCCGTTGTGTTGACTACGCGAATGTAACACAGGAACGTCACTACCCTCTGCGCGTAACCATCTTCGAGGTTTCTTCTCCCCGCCAAAATTATCCCATCTTCGGGCTGTCTTTGCGCGCGAAAATCCAATCACTCGATCGATCTCGCTCGTCGTTGCGTCGTTAATTGTTGGTTTATGAGGGAAAATTCGACAGAAAGGGAGAGAAATTTTTGTGTTTCGTGTTTATTGTGGAAACAAAAATTTAGGGGACGGAATGATACGGCACTGCGAACATAAGGGATGTTAGTTTTAGCGCCATCTGCTATGAACGATATGGATTCGCACGTGAATTGGTATAGGAGTTTGTGCGACCTCCTGTCACAAGTCCCTGTGGCGCAGAGGATAGCGCGTTGGACTTCTAATCCAAAGGTCGTGGGTTCGATCCCCACCAGGGATGCAGTACATGATGGTTACCATCATTCATTTTTGCATCAACCCTTTTGGTTTTTTTCTTTACAGCTTTCTCATCAAAGTTGCGAAATTTTTAATTGAGCGCATGATAAAATAATATGATTGTCGTATTATGGATTTATTATTCGTTCTTTAATTGGCAATTTTTCGTCGAACATTGCGAAATATCCGCATTTCGTGCACTTGCGAGAATGGCGAAGAAATCTTTGGTATTCACCTAAGGTACTGGTTCTAGCGAATTTTACAATTAAGGTGATCAACGTACGATCTACGTACCGTTGATGCTACATGAACGAATAAATACGCAAAGAGGTTTCGAAGGTTACGAATTTTGGCAAAAAGCGAAAAATTGTTGACGCCGTGCGCAGACTATGTGCTCCTGCTCGGTCGGTAAGAAAAACTGTAAAGCATTTTTCTCAGTCGTGATTCATTTATTGGGTATTAAATGAGAACGATTGACTGCGTGTTAAAATTTTGCAGTCAACCGTTCTCATATTTTATCCGAAATATTAATTGTAGCTGAGAACAATACTTTGTAACGATTCAGTTATATTCCTTGCACTTGTAGCAATGCGAGGGGGACAGACGACATTGAACAAAGCAAGGTAACTTAGATTATTCGCAGCCATAAATGATCTATCGCGTAAAAAATAAGAACCATTCACTGTAAAATTTTAAAACGCAGTCAATCGTTCTTGTTTCTTATCCAAGCAATCAATCGCAATCAGAAACAATAAATTACAGTTTTTATTACCGACCAAGCACTAGCACGAGACAAAGTTGAATCTTCACAAAGTGGTTTTTTCCGCCATCGCTAATTTCTCGAATAAAATACAAGAACCATTGACTTTAAATTCTCAAAACGCCAACAACCGTTCTCTTTTTCCATCCGATAAATCAATCCTCGTTGAGAATGATGCATTACAGTTTCGTCTTACCGACCGAGCGCTGCCACATCGTCTCAACAACAATGTAGCAATACGGCAATCCCGTTATTCGCTTTATAACCAACCGTCTGCAATGATAAATCCGATTTTGCCGCCACGGTGAAACATATGTATCCCTTCGCCGTGTACTCAGCAGCCGCGGAGTGCTAAGAAATAGAAGAAAAAAAAAAATTCATCTCCAACCCGTTTTGCGAGTGATACCAATTCTACTTCGGTTACAACGGCTCCATGATTTCGCATCTGCCGCATGTTTTATCATGTTAATTGTGCGCTTCACTCAACACTGACGTTATTATCAAACACCGATCGTTTAACAATGACAAACATTCCCTGATGTGCAAATGCAATATCGTGGATCAACATTTCGGGTGTGAAATAAATTCTTCATCGATTGTGAGTTCAACATTATTTTTGTCGCACGATTGTTATCCCGAATGTTTGTTTTAGGTTACGGAAGAAGCTTCGCGCTAATGTTATTTAACTGAATTTAATTTTCTCGGTTTTCCCATCGATGAGGCTTTCTCGTTGAGAACAGATTTTTGCTATTAGTGAGTAATCGCAGCTCACCTCGTCCTGAACGTTCGTCCTTCGCGAGCGACCATGTTTGGTTATGTTTTTCGAATCTATCTTACGCCAATTATCGTCAAATCGCGGGTAAAAAGATGCGATTTTTTTTTTTAACTTTGCACAGTTGCGACCGTTTGTGCGTTATCGAAAAGTAAAAAGTTGAGAAAAAAATGAATAGTGATGAGATGATGATTCTGGGTCAACGACATTGCAACCTGTGTCATCAATGACCGGAGGCTTGCATAAGCCAGTTTTTTTTTCTTCTTTGCATATCGGCATTGCTTGTAACGTTATGGAGATCGAGAATATTTAGTATTCGACGATAACAATGTGCAACATGTGTTCATTCATTTATATGCCCTACAGCCAAAAACTGCGCGTGCGCAGAGATATAACCGGCACGAGAGAAATACTTTGGGAAATAAAAAATTTGAAATATTATGAATCGTTGGCGATAGCAGAGAAGCAAAGATTATTTTATTGAATTAGCATTGTGGTTGTTAAGCCAGGTGTGTGTCGGGTATTAACGTAGAAAGATTACAATCGCAGAATCCAATAATAATTTTCAAAACCTGACCAAACGTTTGATTACATTTAATTGAAATAATATCCCATGTTATAAATAACAATGAGAACGTTATTTCAATGACCGGTGTTATTAATTTTCCTGTTAAGAATGAATCTCTCATCAGTCGAGTCGACTCTAATCTGCACGATACAGTTTTGGTTCTTCCAATAAAATTTTTTTCTAGAATGCCTGCCAATGCCAAATAGATATCGAGGCCTTTTCAGCACAACATTTTCAACCTAGAATCAATCAAGACCTCGAGGCTCGAGTTAATTACAAGATCCAATATATGCTAACGATCGGTTAACTCATTTATCCATTGCAGAAGCTAAAGACGCAATGGCTGATCAGCAGCAGCAGCCGCCGCAGCCGCAGCAGCATCCGCAAGCGCCGCCCGGCCTGCAGGGTTGTAAGCGCATGTCTCTAGAAAAAATAATAGAGGCCATGACCGCCGATTTGGAGAGTTCCACGGGTCATTACGTGCACTTTGGTATGACTCCGCAGCAGTCGTCGCCCCAAAATTGGCACGATTATTCGGACGGTCAGATACAACCTTTCATGACCGCCCAAGCGGTGCCTCAAAATCCACCCAACGTGTCGCAACCCCTAAATCCCATACCCTCGCCCGTATACCTTCAAGACGTCCCTCCGTTCGACGCCACCAGATCAGAACCGATGTATTTTCCGCCACAAACCGTCAATCGTCTAGGAATAAACGATAAAAACGATCTCGTGGGCACCATAGACGTCGGTGGTGGTAATTACATCGATGTAATTTACGGCAACGCTTCGCAAATCGTCGCCGAACAATGCCAGCTCAACACTCGCGGTTCTTATCATCCTAATCAAAGCGTGATAGATCGCGAATACGGATTATTCGCCGAACAACAACAAATTCCCGTTTCGCACAAACTCACGTCTCAAAGTGCCAATGGAAAACAATTGATTGACAATTTGGTCGGTAATTGGGTACCGAATCAATCCGGAACTTACAGCCCTTTCGGTGGTTCGCCGAACGTCACTCCAGTCCCACAAACCGTCGTCAATTCGATGGAAACGTCGGACAAATTGTCTCGTAATTCCGTGGAAATTCAACAAAAAAAAACTCGTATGATAGCCGAAGTAAAACCAATGCGACCGTCTTATTCCGATGTACTGACAAAATCCGCTCCTACACCGCCTTCGCCCGCTATTGGACCAGCGAAGTCCCAATTTGACGCGTCCTCGATGAAAAAAACAACGGGAAAAAACGGTAAAAACAAGAGCAAACCCGTGATTTTGAAACGGCAAAATTCGTCTGGTAGCGACGATCACGGATCGCCGAAGACGCAAATTCCGAAGAAAAATTTTGAAAGGAACAACACGAATCTGTCGAGACGTTGGGTGTCGTTGGATAATTTAGGATCGCAAATGGAATCAAACGAAATAAATGCTTTCAACAGATCTGATAATTTTGAGAAAAAAAAAATTGTAAAACCACCGAAGAAAGGTGAGAAGATGGAAACGCTAAACAATAGTAAATTACAGAATAGCAATACCAAGACAACCGGAAACGTGCAGAAACGACCGATTCAGATAAATAATAATTTGAACAACGTGAACAGTTTGAATCAATCGATTTCGGCTGAAAAGATAGAGAAGAATCAACACGCCAATAATAAGATAAATAAGGACGAGAAAAAAGCTCCGAAAGAAAAGAGTTCGAAGCGTTTTCACGTGGAAAAAGCTCAACAGATTAAGAAAGGACAGAAAAATCGTAATCGCGAGAACAGAGAATCACCGGTTAAAGATTTGTGTCGAAATTTAAATAAATATGCGAGTCGTTGGAGCAAATTCGGTCTCAAAGTCTTCTACTGGTTGCTCCATCTCATATCGGACGTCGCGAGTATGAGTACGAACCTTGTGATGCAATTGTACGTATAAAAAAAAAAATATTCAATCATTTACGATATTTTATTTTCGATTTTTTTTCCTTCAATCCGAATTAATATTTTTTTCTCGTTGATTTTTTTTTTTCAGTGGCACGTGTCTGTGGTATCATACTGTATTATACACGAAATACTCTTCGGTCTACTTAGCTACGGCATTTTCGAAAGTACAGTGGCTGAACACGATCGGCAAGCAAGTTGACGATTGGTTCGGCAACAGTAAATTTGCATTTTGGCGAAGAATTAAATCGCAAAAGAGCGAGGAAAAGGACGAGCACAGAAGTTGGATGCACGGTGGTTTGGAAACGAACATAGCATTGCCGAGCACCGGCGAGGAAGCCATGAAACGTTTGCTCGCTTGCAAAGGCAAAGATCCTTACAGCATACTCGGCGTTACTCCTACGTGTTCCGACGATGATATTAAAAAGTATTACAAGCGACAAGCTTTTTTGGTACATCCGGATAAGAATAGTCAACCCGGGGCCGAAGAAGCTTTTAAAATATTGGTCCACGCTTTTGACATTATAGGAGAACCGGTGAGTTTCGATTAATTGATGATACGTCAATTTTATTCACAATAAATTAGTCATTCGATAAATCTTTCACGAAATTTACGAAACTCGATTTGAAATATGTCATCCGAACTTTTTATTTTCACGACTTTACGGTGCTCGAAAAATTACCGATAATCCATCGAAATTATGCCAATCGATTTGATCCGAATGAATTTTCTGATGAGACCGAATTCCACAGGAAAGACGAAAAGCGTTTGACCAAGTTTGGCAGGTCGAGGCAGCCTGGGGCGAAATGAGCGGACTTTTAAGCCAATTGCACAGAAAGATGGAACAAGCGGCGAACACGATAAGATGTACAAACTGCGGTCTCAGGCACAAACGCGTGCCGACTCAGAGACCTTGTTACGCGGCTAGATTTTGCGCGCAGTGTAAAATACGACACAGCGCTAAAGAAGTCCGTATTTATTTATTTAACGTCATTTTTTATAACACAATTTTATTTTATTTTTGAGAACGTTGATATATTTATTTTTATTGATAACAGGGTGATATTTGGGCCGAATCCAAAGTGATGGGCTTTCTTTGGCACTATTACGCGTGCATGGAAGGAGCCGTGTACGACGTTACCGAGTGGGCGGCCTGCCAGGCTGGAAATCTCAAACATTTACGAGCCAACACTCATACCGTTCAATATAGAATCGTTTCGGGACAACGACCACCGTCTCAAACATCGCTCGGCGGTAAAAGAAGACACCAGAACGATCCGAGCACTAGGTAATCGTCGACTGTTCGATCTTATCAGCAAACAACGATTCGTTGAGATGAAACCGAAGAAATTAAGGCGTTAGGCCACTCTAGAATTTTCGAAATATCTCGAAACTGCATTTTTCAAGTTGGCCGGAAACATAACTCAGATAATTTTTAACTGATTTACGTGAAATTTTGAATATATCTTTGAAAATACATTGTCTATGGTAGTACGTAGGATTTTTTGAAAATTGCATTGTTTATTTGTTATTAAGGATTTTCTGACCATTTTTTAAGCAAGTTCTTTACTTTTTACTTTAGCAGTGCGTCATTTGGCCAAAAATCAATTTATCAAAAAAAACCTACGTACTTTTATAGCTGTTATTATATATAATCGAAAAAAATTTATTGGCTCATCGTAATTTGAAAATTACGGATGCTTTTTGTCCGGCCGTGGACCCTGGAAAAACTGTGGAGACATGGCAAAAACGCTGCACAGCCGCCATTTTGAAATTAATCGCTTAAAAAAAATTATTGCATACAGTCACTAATATGTATGATAAAAACCTTTCTTTGTAATCTCGATGTAATTTGTAGTTTTTCCAAAAAAAAAAATTCCCAAAAAAGCCTATTTTTTGGCTTCTAGAGTGGCCTAAACCCGAAAGCGTCGATATAAATGAAAAATTAATATTTCGTTTAATTTTTCAGTGAGGCAGATCTCGAAGAATTCTTGAACAATCTCTACAATCACAGCAAAGCTGGAACGAGCAGCTCCACGAGCGAGCAACAAACGACCACGAAAACCGAAAATCGACGGCGCAAAGCAAAGCGCAAGTGAACGAATGTCAAAGAGATTATTTTTCCTTCCTTTTTTCGTTTCTAATCTCTCTCAGTGATGCACCTCGTGTAATTATTCGGCCAATATAAATGCTCTATTTCTCGTCATGTATCTTTCCGGTGTCGCATGTTTTGAAAAAGCGTCGATGCAATACGCGTACGTATAAGATGTTGATAACAATATAAAAAGTACCAATCTTACCGAGGAAACGTGTATCACACTGGTACGAATTGTTTTTCGCAATGGAGAAGGATGGTAACCAAATTCTTATTGCGAAAGTTTGAAAAAACGATCTTTCGTGAATACACAGACGTGGACCTTCCCCAATTCTTTAAATCCGAACTAACGGAAACTTCGAAATTTAAACACCCTTTAATCCATATTTTTAAAATGTTTCGACGAAAAAAAAAGAAACAAATGTATTTTTTAGAGAAAGAAAAATATTTCATTACCTTTATTTTTTATTGTGGATAAGAAAAAAAATTACCTTTTGTTGAGTAATTTTCAAGGTTGATTGTATGATCAAAAGTTCATTTTTACTAATTTTCTCATAATTTTCGGATTATCAAATTTTGCCTGCTTTTATCCTAATTTTTTTTTTCTTTTTCGCGTAGTAAATGGTCGTTAACGATTTGTTATAAATTATTCTCGTCCTTTTTTACTAGCAGTACATAGGGCAAGAATTTTTTTTCCTTTTTCAAGAATTATAAAGGGTCAACAATGAGTAATTCGGTACTTCCATAATTTCGAAGAATATTTTTGATACGCCATTTACAATAAAGTCAAAAAAATTTATTTATTTTCGTAGTTCACATAATAATAACAATAAAAACGACTCATGTCAAGCATTGATCCAGCATTCCCTCGAGAAAAACGAGCGCGTCGACGTTATCGATCGCGCTTTCAAGGTCCTTCTTCTGAACGGTCTTCTTCTTACTTTGCGCGGTGTATTTGTACGCTTCTTTGGCCAACGAGTCGATAAACAATTCCTGCAATCATTCGTTCATTCACAAAGTTAAAAAACCCATAACAATAATAATAACAATCCAACTGAATGAAGAATAATGACGCGCGATTACCGCGGATTTGGTTATCAAAAATACAGCTTCTTGGTTCACGAGATTAACGTCCGGATCCATTTTGATGATATTTCGAACTCTTCCCACCGGCAATTTCACGAGTTTTTCTCTATGCTCGTGATCGTTTTGCGGTCCGCTATCAGCCTCTTCCTGCGAATCTTGCGAATTCTCAGCACCGGTGCTTATCGCCGATTCGTTCAACGTACTATCAACCGGAACATCTTCCATCTCCAAGCTCATGTTTACATTCGTCGACGATTCAAAATACGATTGCAGGACAATCGTTATAGTTGACAATCTTCATGGGAGTCAGAAATCGTCTGAATTATCGATAGCGATGGTTTTTATCAACGAGAAATCGATCATCGTCGATCAAGAGAGATCTTCGTCGTTGATATAACCTAAAAATTCGGCGTCGACGACTAACTTGAACGATATTATTTACAAGGGTAACTTTATCGTGGCAGCGGTGCCGTAAATGAGGCGCCATTTTCCGTAGATGAGGAGTCGCTAGTGTCGGGGAGGACGGCTTTAAGGCAATGCTTTACTAAGTTGCTACAAGTGTGAGATACAAGTGTTAAAAAGTATTTTTCTGCGCCGTTTTTGATCTCTCGGATAAAAAATGTGAACTGTTAACTGCAGAATTGTACGACGCAGTCATTCGTTCTCATCTTTTGACCGAAAGATCGGTCGCGACTGCGAAAAATGCTTTACAGTTTCAGTTACTGACCGAGTAGAAACACATCTCAATGGGATTCGCTACTTCGATTGAGGCGCTATAAATGCGAGTGAGATAGCGCGATAGGCGGCTATGATTAAGAGAAACAGATATATATTGCACCATATCACGTTAAGGTGAAGTAAAGATGAAAAATGCCCTAACCCAACCTCGAAATATCCCAAAAATTATCCTCAACTGTCCTTAAATTTCAAAAGAACTTTCAACTGCACACCGCACCGGTAAAAAAAAACAAAAAGAAAGCCAGAAAATGTTTCCGTACGCCTTTCTCCGTCTCCCAAACATCGGACTACTCGATCTCCGCGCCTCCACCCTCGGCCAAACTCCCAACTTATCACCCTCAGTCGGTACACGCGCGCGTATCACGCTAAATACCGCAAAATACTCGAACCCACGCGTGTGTGAGATCGTAAACTCACGGGTTGGTCCACCCAACACAATCTTTCGCACGGTGTACACAACAAAATTAGCATCCAACCTAACCGTCTGAAAACGGATTGGCCAATCGTAATAAATCGTACAAAGTCTTTTCTCGTTCACCTCGTGCGGCCACGTGAGCAGCCTCCCTAAAGATTTCAATATAACTCTTCCCCGGTACCAACACAATTACGATGCCCAGCCACCGATGATCCAAACGTTGTCAGCCAAAACGCGTGTACATGCATGAACATTATTATGTCCGATGTTAGTGACAACGGGTTAGCAAGCGCGTATCGCGCTTCACCACAACCCGTCCTTCGCTATCGCAATCGCCGTGGTAGTTGTAACACCGCGCTATAGGCACGGATAGGTTGTAGATATACACACGGATAACAATACAAGAATGTCGGTGCCGGTCGTATTATAGGTTAAATATCATTCAATTTTATATCACTCGTTCAAATTATTCGAATTAATTTCGTGTTTTGTTTCTTTATCAAACGTTGAAAAAAAAAAAAAAAAAAAATTCTACGCGTGTATGAGTTTGGTAACAACGTCAACAACAACAACAATATTGGTTTTTTTTGATAAAAAAGCATGGACAATAGGATCAATATATGCGATCCGGACGAGGAGGATGTAAACGATGAGATATTTCGGGAAATCGAGCCAGTCGCTTGGATCAACGACGAGCCTAATTATGACTTGGACGAATTCAACATGTTCTTCCATAGGGTCGATTCGGATCAGATTATTTACGAGGAGAAGAAAAAAAGATGCAAGATGATAGGTAAATACATGATGGGTGATGTGCTCGGAGAAGGGAGTTACGGCAAAGTTAAGGAAGTTTTGGATTCGGAGACGCTTTGTCGAAGAGCCGTCAAGATTTTGAAGAAGAAGAAACTTCGGAGGATTCCCAACGGAGAACAGAACGTACAGCGGTATACTTTTGTATTTTTTTTATATCGTACGATGGTTCGACCCAATTGAGATCGTTGGAAGAATTTGTTGAGCACAATTTTGTGTTGGTTTTTTTTTTTAGAAGTATATGAATGGGTTAAAAATTTTCGCAGGGAGATACAATTGTTGAGAAGATTGAAGCACAAAAATGTGGTGCAGCTTATAGACGTGCTTTACAACGATGAGAAGGAAAAGATGTATCTCATTATGGAATTCTGCGTTTGCGGGTTGCAGGTATGCTTTAATTGATATTCTTGTGGAATGTGATTCGCTTTTGTGTTTCGCTTGATTTATTTATTTATTCGAAAGTTTATTGAATTTATTTTTCACGTTATCAGCGTTGAGTTCAATTTTTTATTGTGGATCCACCAAATGTATTGAATCTAGTATGAAATGCAGAAAGTAGCTGCGATAGCTCCCTAAAAAGTGTAACTGCAAGTTTTAGAAAAATTTATCCTTTATGAGTCAGGCTAATTTGATTTCATGAAATGAAATTTCAATGTCATTTCAAATCAATGAAAAGTTATCTCACCTACAGACGTTCTGAATTGCTTTTACAAAACAGTGTAGAAGAAATTGGTGCAAAATACTTCTATAAAATTAAGAAAGAAGTGTATTTATTAGTATCATGTTTTTTTTTTTCAGGACATGTTGGAGAGCACGCCTAGCAAAAAGTTGCCGATATGGCAAGCCCACGATTACTTTACTCAGTTGGTCGAAGGCTTGGAGTATCTCCATAGCAAGGGAATAGTCCACAAGGACATAAAACCCGGAAATTTGCTTCTAACTCTGGGCCAAACTCTAAAAATCAGCGACTTTGGAGTGGCGGAGGTAAAAATGTTGAACCTTCCGAACCAAAATAAAAATTAAAAAAATCTTCGTTAGCTCTAAACTCGCGCAATCTTTTCTCAGGCCTTAGATATGTTTGCCAAAGATGATACGTGTATGACGGGACAGGGTTCGCCAGCTTTTCAACCACCCGAGATAGCCAACGGGTGCGAAACATTCGCAGGCTTCAAAGTCGACATTTGGAGCAGCGGAGTCACATTGCAAGTCCATTTTCTATTTAAAAAATCAAATTAAACACATCTAGCCCTCATTCGACTCTACTTATAAATTCTATATCATATCCTAGATTTATTTATATATTTTATATGTATAAATATTTTTAAAAAAATACGTTTTTTGGTTTTTTTAAACTTTCAGATACAATATAACGACGGGTTTGTATCCGTTCGAGGGCGACAACATTTATAGATTGTACGAAAACATAGGAAGAGGCGATTACACGATACCGGAGAACGTTGAGGACATGCTGGCCTCGCTTCTCGAAGGAATGTTGCAGAAGGATCCGGACGAAAGGTTTACGCTTCAAGACATTCGAAGACATCCGTGGACGATTTGTTGGCCCCCGAAAACCTCCGAAAAAGTCGCTATACCGCCGCTCAAAGGTCACGAATGGCACACAATGACGGTTCTACCGTACTTGATGGATTATCTCTACGGGGTTGACGCAGATCCAACGTATTACACCGAACATCAACTCAACGGTGAGATCATGATTTTTTAATCAATAAAATCGAAGAGTTTTCATACGCCACGTCGTCGCACCGTTGCTTGAATAATCCCACGAATACACGAATGAGGATTTTCCGTTGATACAATACCGTTAAACACGTGCAGATACAGGAAAAAAAATAATTATGACCTTTTCACCAACAATCGCGAGAGTTAGCGATTTTTTTGTTGCATTATTCATAGAGGAAACATTTTTTTCATTATTTTTGAATATTTTTTGGGAATTATAGAATGATTTTTGATTATCAATACGAAATCGAAATGTTAATTTTTCACTTTTTCTTTATTTCTCTGACAATGATTGAAATAATTCGTCAACGATAAAAAATCCATAATTATTATAAAAATAAGTCGTCAACGATAAATATTTTATATAAATTTAATGTCTAATAAATTCAATAATAGTCAATAGTATTTTTTTAAATACTAATAATTTTTTTTAATAGTATTTTTTAAGATACTAATATTTTTAAAAAATAGTATTTTTCAAAATACTAATATTTTTTAAATAGTATTTTTTTAAATACTAATATTTTTTAAATAGTATTTTTTAAAATACTAATATTTTTTTAACAATAGTATTTTAAAAAATACTAATATTATTTTTTAATAGAATTTTTAATATTTTTTTATTTAAAAAAATATTAGTTATATATTTTTTTTAAATTATTATTATAAAAAATATATAATATTTCTTTAATTTAATAATTTACCTGGATTTTCCTCGAAAACGTAAAAAAAAAAAAAAAATAGTGTCAACATTTATCAAAATAAATCATCTGTAATTTTCAGAGGAGAGAAGACTTCAGGAGCTGGATCGTTCGAGCGGCGATCAAAAGAGTTCGTCAAGCAGCAGCAATCCGAACAAATCGAATTCACACCACAGCAAACGACGATGGCGCAAACCAATATCATGCATAAGCGTAAAAAGATTTCCATCTTGCAAACCGTCGTGATTCGACCACGTTTACGAAATATCTGCGTCACGAGATGTACTTCGACGATCTCAACGACGATCGTTCGTTATCTCATCATCGAAGATAATCTTACGAGAAAGCGAAACCGCGTGGATTTATTATCCGGAAAAGTGCTGAATACCACAAGGCGGCGATGCAGCCTTCGAGCACAACTTCGAACGCATTGAGTATAAACGTTTGTGATATTAATATTAAAAATAGTTCAAATAGGCGAAACATCGTAGAATTTATTCCTCTGTGCAAACAAATTTTTTCGAACGATAATTAACAAAGAGAAAAAAAGAAGAAGAAGAAACGAAAGAGATGTGAATTGAAATTGTGGGCGTTGCAAACACGTTTATTTCTGTGCCATTATAAATTTATTGTTGTTATTGTTATTACGTAAGAATTTCGTGTTTGTTGTATTTTATCTACTGCCACCTCGCACACACTCGTCTCGTACGTTTTTGTTTTTCTTTCTTTTTTTTTTTTTAAATGAAATGAAAGTAAAATTAGGGGAGAAAAATGAAGTACGAATAAAAGCAATTTGAGGCGAATTCCTTGTTTATATTGAAATCGGTGTAATTACAACGAACGCGTACGTACAGAAACGCTATATTAATATTATATCTTCTGTTTAATCCCGAAAAAAATGTTCTTCGAGTATTCGTTAAGGTATCCAGCACTTTTCTGAGGATACCGATTCGTTCCTCGTCATTTATTTGAACAACTTGTTGAAACGTTATTAGATTTTATCCATTAATCACGCGTCGGACGATTTTTCGCGCGTAACAACACGAAGAACGATGAAGAATGAAGAAGAAACTGCAGAAAAAAAAACAACGTGAGATTGACATAAAAATTTACAGACTATTTGTTCGAACAATTCGTGACGTGCGAATTAATCAAATTGAAATCAATTTTCGTTCCCTCGAAAACACGAATTGTAGCAACAAATCTTCGCGCATCGAACGGGGAAAAAAGTATTTTTCAATAACGTGCGTGCGAAACTTCGTATTCAATTGTGTACATATCTGCCGAATTCTTGAATATTTCAAGAAATTTATTAATAATTATATATATATATATACAATAACGATAACGCCTACGTCTATTTATTGCTCGATTTTGAAATTTGTTTTTATTGTATTAAACGATTGAGTCAATTGACTAATTGCCCAGTGACCAAGGCCGGCATTGAAGATACGCGAAATAATTTAACGACACGATTGAAATTTTAATTATCACAATCGTGTCAAAGTGCCATTCTGCTTGCCTTTGCAGTAAATAACGTTTGAAAAAATATTATTATCGAAGATTGTCGGACGAAATTCCGCCGAAAATCGTCGTATGTGTGCGAATGTGGATGTTTTGATCGTCACGTGCGTGAGAGAGCGAGAAAAGGTAGAGAAAATTCGAAAAAAGAAGAGCTTGGAATAATATAAAAATGATGGATTTCGCGAGTTCTCGAATTTTGTAATCGAATTCGAGTAATTGCTCGACAAGAGCTTTTTTTTTACTGAGGATTGAGAGAATACCCTTTGCAGATTCGTAATAAGCCTGCGTTTTTATTACGAAAAAATTGAATAGTTGCAATTTTTATTCGTAAAATTAATTTTTTCCAGACTATTCGTCTCAACCAAATCCTCCTCGATTGATCGAAAACTCGCGAAATCTTGCATCTAATAAGTATAACCATTGAAAAGTTAATTATCGAGAGCCTTGTCGAGAAATTTTATCGCTTAACCTAAGCGTTTTTCGCTTTATCGCGTCGAGGGATCGACAATTTTGTCGCGATACAACGACGTGCCATCCTGAATCCTTCAAAAAGGTTTGCATTTTTTTTATTCAACTGCCAGGCGTTAACACTCTGCACTCCGTGCTGCTCCGTGTTCGTCCGCAATCTTCGAATGACTGTTATTTTTTAACGTTTATCAAATACGCGACCCCTCGAACAACGGGTAGAAAAAAAAAAAAGAAAGAAAACAAACAAACATATGTAATTAAAGAGTCGGCCTGTTGGTGCAAGTACAAAGAGAAATAAACTGACTCGAAACGAAGTGAGCAAGCCTTCGAGCGGATATATGGATAGAACGAGCAAAAAGCTTTGATACAAATGTATTATAATTATTATTATTATTATTTTCGAGTCCGAACAAAAAAAAAAAAAAAATATTGACGTTTGCAACTGTTTAACGATAATAATTATTGAAGAGAAATCTTGTATCCTCGACTTTGGCTAGAACGCCGGAGAGAGAAAGGGAGAGAGAGAAATGTATCAACTGCGATTATTCATAAAAGAAGTATTGAAAAGTGTACAGCGGTTTCGCGATGGACGAATCCGATCGATCATCGTCAGTTGAAAATTTATACTAAACGAAACATACTACTACATTACGCTCATGTACATCAACAAAACTCATTCTTATAAGCAAAAAAAAATATTTGAAGAGACAGAAAACAAGATAATGTCGCGCAAGAAACTGAATAAATTGATCTTGGTATAACTTGTACATAAAGTAATTTGTCGTCGTGAAATCGCGCCCCATCGATTTTTGTAGGAAATTTCGTGATTCGTACTATAAATGTGACATATTTTATCCTTTGGAATGAATCAACTATTCCCAGCCAAGGTTGTAAGTCATGCATTACTTTTCGTAATGCATTATTATCGTTTTCTTTACTAATTATTTTTAATAAGTAATTTGTTATTTTTTTTTATTACTAATTATTTTTAATGAGTAATTTTTTTTCTATTACTCATTATTTTTAATGAGTAATGTAAATTTTTTTTTCATTACTCATTATTTTCAATGAGTAATGAGTTTTAATGAGAGTGGAGATTTTCTTTTTTTCTTTTCGACCACATCGAGGGATAGAAGGGTTTCAAATCAAGCAATTTGGGGCGATCATACCCATATTATTAATATGAGGATAATATACACTGCCTAATATTCATTTTTCTGCCGGCACTAAAATCGTTTTCGATAAGTTACTCAGAAATTATTTTGTCACAAAAAATTCATCATTTTCCCACGAATGTTGAGCAATTGAAAAAATGTATAGAACATTTGTGCAACCCAAACGCTCATAAATCAAGAAACAAACCAGAATACGAGCGAGAATAAAAACGTGATGTACGTTATATTTACAGAAGGTCCCATTCTTCGCCACAACGCTCGTTATCAGACAGATCAGTCGGGAGATATCAATTCCTTTTTTCTCGCCTCGGTATATCGTCGCGAACGAGTGGAACAAAGTTGAACAAAGTAGAATCCGCTCGATCGTCGTACAAACATTGTCAAAATAATTTTCAAAAAAGCACAATTCCGGTGTAAATATTATCATAAAATGGAAAAAATTCAACAATATACGACAAAGCACGGATCGACGATCACAACGCTCGGTGGAATCGTTTGCGGTGCTACAGTCGGTATCATTCTCAAATATTGCACCGAACAACCTTGGACACATCGTTCGATAATGTATCTTCAATTTCCCGGGGAATTGTTTTTGCGACTCGTAAATATGCTTATTCTTCCTCTCGTAGTTTCTGGCATAGTTAGTGCCAGTTGCAATCTCAGTAAATCCGGTAATCATCGATGTTTTCATATGTCAAACATTTAACTAGCGATTGTTACAATTTTTAAGCCGTTCGATATTTTTTTCTTCTTTTTTTTAGGGTCGATAGGAATAAAAACTCTTTATTATTACACGTTAACGACGAGTCTCGGAATAACGCTGAGCGTTATTCTCTCGCAAACGATACGACCGGGTGAGATTCATCGAACGAACAACGCAACGAGTCAGGAATTGCCGAAGAATTTCGTTACGACTGACATATTCTTAGACTTATTGCGGTAAAATATTCGGCTATCAAAATGTCATTTTGTTACGCTTGACAGCAATTTACTTCAAATTACAGAAACTTGGTCACGGACAATATTCTTCAAGCCTGTCTGAGTCAAGTACGCGATTTTTTAAATTAAAAAAATATATAATTAGAGAATAAATCAAATTTCTGTAATAACAAAATTATTTGCTAATAAAAATGATATATTTTTCAGTATCAAACAATTTTAATCGAGCCCTCAAATAAATCTGCAGGTATGAAAATCAAAGGAAAAGTTCCGAATCGATTTGCGACCGGAAGTGATGAGTGTTAAATCTAATTATTGCATGCAGAATTATCCATCCACGAATGGGACGTATCCTATCGAATGAGCGATGGTACGAATATTTTGGGTCTCGTATTTTGGAGTTTGGTGCTGGGAATCGCGGTGGGCACTCTGAACGACGAGGGAAAACCTCTGTCGAATTTCTTTCACAGCCTCTCCGGCGTTATGATGTCGATAATAGAACGGGTTACAATGTGAGCTAAAAATATATCTTACGAAACAAAAATAATTATGTATTTACAGTTCCATCACGTATTTTCAGGCTCGCACCGATCGGTATTATGTTTCTCATACCGGCTAAAATACTCGAATCCGAAGACATCGTCACCATGATTTATCATTTAGGCGTTTACGTGATTACCGTATTTTTGGGATTAATGTTGCACGGTCTTGTCGTATTGCCACTGATTTATTTCGTTTGCACGCGCAAGTCGCCTTATAAAATTATTTCAAAAATCGGACCGGCATTGGTCATAGCATGTGGAACCTCATCCAGGTAATGATAATGAATGACAACTATAAAAAAAACTAAGTTTATAATAGTACATTATATGACACTAGTACGAAAATAGTACATTATGACACTAGTACGAAAAAAAATAATTTCTGACGTGTGTGAGTTTGCAGAACGAGCCGAAGGTGAGTGTTCCAATCACACGAGTCCAGAAAATGTTCTTCGTACGAGTATCATATAAATTTTTATGTCACAATGTGTGTAAATGCGGTTTGAGGCGAACGAAGTGAGCGTAAAACCGCACTTTTACGCCCAGCGTGTCATAAAAATATTAATTTTTTCCCGTTTTTTTATTTTTCCTTCTATTTTTTAATTTGTTTAATTTATTCATGCAGCACCGCAACCGTGCCAACAACAATACGTTGTCTAGATAAAATCGGAATAAGCAAGAAAGTATCGAGATTCGTGGCTCCATTGGGAGCAACTATAAATATGGATGGCATTGCGTTGTACGAAACCATCGGAGCGATTTTCATTATCCAATTAAGAGGATTGAATGTTTCGCTAATTAGAGTGATAGCAATTAGGTAAGTGTGTCATCGACTGTTACAATGCGTTAACCATCTAATTGCATATTCTGCATCAACGTTTCAGTAGTTCCTTTTTGTTTATTTGAAATTTTGCTTGCACAGCGCAGAAGTCTTACTTAGGTTTAAAATTCACTTCAAAGTTTAAGTTGAAGTTGAAGATGTCCAAAAGAAGCACGAAAATGCTTTAATTTCCCCGCAAGCAGATATAACCCCTCAAGACCGATAAAAATAATGGATATTAATTGTATAATATCTTTATTCCGGTGTTCTTGACGTCAATCGATTTTTCTCACGTAAATATATACATTATAATCTATTTTGCAGCATAACGTGCACAATATCGTGCATCGGTGCGGCTGGCCTTCCGAACGGTGGATACATGATGCTGATACTCGTTTTGGATTCCATAGGAATACCGGCGAATGACGTCATGCTTATAATCATGATCGACTGTCTTGTGTACGTATTCGGCATTAATTTGATAATACTGTAACGTTACTTTCGCCACCTTTACTGTGTAAGCATGGGTCAATCGTATTTGGCGCTATAAGAAGTACTTTAAAGTGCTCTAAAACAATTCAAAAAAATTCATGAAATCTTACTAACAATTCTAGGATAAGAATCAATCATTATATTGCTGCAATAAGAATTTGTTTAACCAATTTGATTATATAAACAAATAAAAACGTGAAGGCGACACGTTCTATATCGACAATGTACGAGTGACTCATCGTCACAGACTGAGGGTTTATTAATCTACGTCCAATTTTTGAAAGATTTTAAATTGAGGGTGTGATTACGATATTTCAGAGATCGTGTTAGAACAACTGTAAATATAATCGCGGACGCTTTGGGCGCCGGAGTTGTTGATCATCTGACGCAAGATGAAAATGTTTCGATCGAAGAATCGGAGGATGTCGGGTCCAACGCGTGCAGCGAATTGCTCGGCGGTTCCGCGAATTCAAATTAATCCACGCAAAGATTCGAAACTACAAAAATAACGAGTCTGTACGAAGCTATTTGAACAAACCCATGTCTCAGAAAATATCGCTCCAATCATAGGAAAACGCAATTGTGTTATTGAATCGTGAATTATTTATTTAATGTCTGAATGAAAATTATTATTTTTTTTTTCGGCGATTCAATCAAAATAAGTTCTTTTGAAGTACAGATAACCTCGACTTATAGACATCAGATGTACCATCTACAGATAATCTAACATCTTAATTCCATCTCGAAATGTAAAATTGAGAAAAACAAAGAATTCGAGAGACGGAAAACTGCAGAATCAGTTTTTTCTAGCCGAAATAAATTTGAAAAATTGAATAAACTTCAGCACATTTCTGGGATTATTCTATAATTCTATTTTTATTCTATGATATGATATATCACATTAACTCTATGATTCAATTTATCGGGATCGATTAAATCGTTCGAAGAAAATCATAAATCTAATTTTCTAAAAGATCGATGGATCCCGATTCGCCATTTTATCAACAACATGAGAGACCAATAGAGGCTGAAAAAATCTCAAAGTATCATAACAAATTTCCTCCCCTAATCGCGACCCTCCACAACCCAACCATCATCAAGACATATGCGAGAAAAATAAATTCCCAATTCAAACACTGCCCTCCGATTCATCATCAGATTAATTAATCAATCAATTAAAACCACGCTTCGCTGCAATAATCAAACTCCCAACGACATCCCCTGAAAAAAAAAAAGAAAAACCCACCCCAGATTCGTCAAAAGACCTAATCCAGTGGATAAATAAATCATGTGATTACTTTGAAAAGGGTGCGCGGCTTTGAGAGCGAAAGTTCATAGCGCACATGAAGGGTCAGCGTGTAAATTTAAACGCGTATAAAAAAAGAAAGGTTGCGTAGTGAACAACGGTTGGGCGCGTTTTTTCACGGATCGATAAGTTGCGTGAATCGAGAGCGCGACGGTTTTCAATGGCCGCCATGGTTTCCGGCGCGAAGCGCATCAGGACGTTGAAGAGAGAGAGAGATGAAGTGATAAAGAGGGTACGAGAAGAAAAGGACGAGAGCTTGCACCTGCTTGCATCCGGCTCTGACAATCCGGCGTCAGAAATCCGAAGCAGCAACAGCAGACGGCAAAGCAAGGTCGTAAGGATCGGTTGGAGGGTTTAACCTTCTCTTCGTAACTCAACGTTCAACGACCATTCTCATGGGACCATATCGATACGATTTACACGATTTTCATCTTAAATTAACAAATTTTAAATTATCCACTTTACACGCGTTCAACGTCTCATCCTAAACGCAAAGTTAAAGGTTAAACAAACAAAAAAACAACGTTGAAAACAACGTTACAATTCGGGGTTGTGGTAAACTCCGTAGGACGCGCCGGTCGATATAAATTACTTTTTTTTTTTTTTTTTGTTCGTTAATTGAAGTAACGGTCGTGAACGTACGAAAAGTGACATCCGGTCGCGGGAGTTTATCAATCGCGAACGAATGGAGGTAGTTTGTTAGCAAGGGGAATTTTGTTGGTGAGAGAAACACGTGAGGTTCACGTATTTTCGAAGTCGTAAGGAAAAAACGTTCAAGATTAGACGATAATTTTATTGTCCGAGATATTGGGACGAAATTTGTGAATAAAGAGGAACAAAACAATAAAAATGAGGCCGGACACGCGTAGCGTCTCTTTTACGTTTCATCGAGAAGCTCTCGGTGATCGTAATTCTCCCAGAATGACGAGAAATCCTCGAAATCTTCGTCAGAGACTGCAGGATCGTTTCGACAAAGATAAAAAGGACGTTTGTACGAAGAAGAAGAGTATGAAGGTCGACAAGGAAACGTCGGACAAAGGCTGGAGCAATTTGAGTCTTGGAAACGTTTCGGCCGATTCAAGACGAGCTCTCAGAAACGGGGCTGAAAAATTGTCAAAAACTATATCGTCCGTGAGAACTACCATCGGCACCATATCGCAGGTATAAAAACAATTATGACGCGTCGTAATAATATTTTTTTCACAATTTCCTAGCTATAATTTGATTTTATTCAAAATTTCTCGCTCGTATTCGTCCGTTACGAGAGATTTTCTTGTTCCGTTATCCCGTAAGACAATTTAACGAGCCTTGTAACTCGTCGACAGAAATTCAGAACTTCGACGCGAAGGCGACAGATCCTGGACGAGCAACAATCGCCGGGAAACAGCGGCTGCAAGAGCCAAACTCCTCAGACTCGATCTCGTTGTCTTTTGGGACGAACTCCGACAAAATTGTACAGCCCTTTCGGCATCGAATCGCCGCGAAGAGCTTGGGGCAAAGAAAACGACACGACCCCCATTTCTGGCAACGCCAAAAGCGGTGGAAATCGCGAAACTTGCAAACCTTTTCGTTTCGTCAAAACCAGAGGCTTTTCCGCGCTCAGATAAATCATTTCCATCGACGTTGCTTCTACGCCTAATTTAATATTATCATTATCCCCTATAAAGTCACGAATGCCGCACGCTTCGCAGATAAATACGACGGAAGATATTCGGAAGCTATGTATTTATATTTTTTATTTATATTTGTATCTAACTAAATCTTCGAGCGATCGTGTCATTTGTTCGACAACGAATAATTATTTATATCTAGCTTTGCGAAACTGGGGGTAGCTTTTTTTCCCAGTTTTCTCTGTCCCTCGTCCTTTCCCCCCCTCCCTAGATTTTTTACTTTTCTATGACAACGACTGTACAAGTACCCACCTTGAAACGTATGAATGTGTAATAAACGACGTTCATATGTATCGCATATAATTTCACAGAAAAATTGTGAAATAAAAAAAATTATTTAAAAAAATATCACCACGAATTTTGTATTTTTTTGCGGTCTGTTTTAATGTTGGTTTTAAAATTCTCTCAACGTTGAATAATGCGCAGTCGTGAAATGAGCGTAAAAATGCGCCATCGCGTGCTCAGTTTGGAATCGGAGGAGCGAAACAACGGAGATACCGGGTGAGGACGAAGAATCAACGCATTGCGGCAAAATATAATTCATTTGTATACGTTTTAAACGATGCTCGTGAAAGTAACGACATGATTTTCATCGCCGTTGAACGAGAACCGGAAGTATACGTGAATATTCCTACAAGGTAACGTTTTTGTTCAATAATTATTTGATCTTTGCATTCCTGACAATATTTCTCATCCCAATTCGCTTATTATCATCTCCATTATTAATTTTTTTTTCATTTAGATTAAATCGTTGTGATTAGAAAAAAAATAAAATATTAACGTTCCTGTTCGATAATTATTTGATCTTTGCATTCCTGCTAATATTTCTCATCTCAATTCGCTTACTATTATCTCCATTATTAATTTTTTTTCATTTAGATTAGATCTTTGTGATTAGGAAAAAAATAATATTATTCAAAGCATCGATGGATTAATAATTGATACGGTGAAGATGAGATTAAAGTGAAAGATTTTTATCCGAATCAACGTTTATACGCGGCAGACGATGCAAAACGTTTGCGCGTGTCCCGTGACCTCGTTGCACTCAGTTGCACTCGCATCTCGAGCTCCGAGACATCCCGCAGGTGCGAACAGTGCGCGTACATAGAAACAATAGCGAGCAATTAATCTTGAATCGTATAGCGCAATGCGCAACAGCACGTTTCGTCAAATTTTCATTGGCAAAATTCAACTTAACGAGCCATTAAGCGGTACGCAACATTTAATCTCAAAATAGATTACATCGCTTACTTCCCGATTTACGTTTGTTAATACGTGCCACACGGAAATGCATTACTTGCATCCCGAAAGCTGCAGAAACTAGCGTGCAATTATTTTGGTAAATAACAAGATCGCGTGTGCGTTGAACGACCAAAAAAAAATTCGTTATTATTTTATTTTCATCGTCAATAAAATGACAGTCTATGTCGATCGTTTTTAATTCAAATGAATCTCGGAATCAAACGTGTCACAGAAAAAAAATAATTTTGACAATTTGGTGTCAATTGCGATTTGATAAGTCGAGAAGAAAAAATTTTCTTCGACAACAGGATCGATTTGCAAAATGTTTATCGCACCGCCGTGGAATTTGGAAACTATCAGGTACATCGACGTGACAGCCGATTTTTTTGGTTGACGTATTTAAGGAGATTAGAGAAAAAAAAACAAAAAGTGTCGGTACGCTTTGTGCGCGTATTAACGAAATCGTAACGTCTTGCGCCATGTTTTGATAATTACGAATTTTTGAATTATCAGGAAATATTTAATGAACGCACGTCAACCAAATTCTGGGACTTTGTCGATGGCGCAGTCTGTACTGCTGCACTTTATTTGCTTCCTGTTCTTACTGCGACTATAGATATTTGGCGCGCTGTATATATAACGGCCGGGTACGGAATGTAGGTCAACGGGGAATATCAGTCATTCGGGGTTGATTTATCAAAATACAACCGAATTAATTATTTACAGGAATAACCGATAAAGATGGAAATTAGAATACGATGCATATTTTTATCAAAGTATTTCTCTGCAATAACCGATGAAGATGCAAATTAGAATATGATAAACAACTCGTGGGGTTCTTTCGAGGAATATATTTGTCGTTTGAAATTACTCCCATGAGATAACAATATCGTTTTGTAATGAGTACTTTGCTACGAATTATTTGTGAGAAGGTGAGTGCCGGTAATCGGTGATATTTATATTTAATTAGTAACAAAATTTGGGGAGGGGGAAGGTAATTGCGCACGATTGCACGTAACGTCGGCAAAAAGGTAATTCGTTCGAACCTTCAATTACTTGGAGAAACATTAACTTCTGGAAAAAGAATAAAGAGCAATTATAAATGGGGTATTGAATATATTTATAATATAAAAAAGAAAATCGTGATTGGCATGGTGTAAATAATAGAGACTGCTCGAAGAATAATATGAACTATATTCACATATATTATATTTATTTATATCATATTAAAGTATAATTAAATACATAATATATGTGAATATAGTAAATACTATCTCGTCAGCAGCGCGCATTATTTCCACCATTTCTATATTTTTTTTGCTCTCTGCATAAGAGATCTATTACAAATTATACAATTAAATATTAATAATTATTATTTATTACAAATTGCAACAATTAAAATTTTCACATTATTGCAATAATAATAAATAATTCGGATGAATTTCTGTTTAACAATTAATTCTAATACTTATTATGAGTTATAATGCATGATAATTGAGTAATCGAGGTATTTCAAATACATTTTCATCGAATAAAAATGCTCATCCCTGGTTGACAGTTGGGTTGATTTTTTATCGTGGCGCATAACCCGTTGTAACCCTTGGAGAGACGAGAGAGAGAGAAATAGGTGCCCCTTCGCCATCAACATATACACATGAACCGATAATGCTGCGAGTAAAAGTGCAATCGCAATAGAAAGAGAGGAGACTGCATGGTTCTGAACCTCTTTTTTTCTAGTTAAAGCTGATTAGTAAAAATTATCTATATCTCGATGATTTTTACCAATCAGCTTTAACTAGGAAGAGAGAGGTTTAGAACCATCCATAGTTTCCTCTCTTTCTATTGCATTTACACTTTTTCCCGCAACAGTGTCGGTCCATATGTACCGGGTGTCTCATTTTTATGTATAATATAGGTTTTCACTAGAAATATGGGTTTGAATTAAAAATAGTTTCTGTTGAGTTTGTAGGGTTTGAAGGGGGAATCTTGTATTTGTTTTTAATGGGACACTTTTTTTGTAAAAAATCTTAAATTTTTTGTCATGAATACTAGCAACTTTTGTACGAATATTTTTTCTGCTTATATTGATATTTTTTAAGATGAAAGTACTTCAAATTCTAAATTTGGCTTATTTCTCTGCGTGCGTGCGTGTATGAGCCACAAACCCAAACACTACCTTACAAAATATCAATGTAAGCCAACAAAAATCGTACAAAAATTGTTATCAGAGCTAAGAACAATTCTATCAAATTGAAAAAATATATACAGCTTCCATTTCAATTAAAAAATATGGATGAAAAATTAAAAACATAAAATATAAATAAATAAATAATAAATAAATACATAAACATAAAATATAAATAAATAAATATAGAAATATAAAATATAAAATATAAAAGTATAAACATAAAATATAAAAATAAATAAAAAATAATCTTTCAATTTTCCTCAAACTTCCACCTTCGAACCCTCCAAACTCCATACAAACAATTTTTCAATCGAACCCTCATTTCTCGTCCAATCAATCAATCAATCAATTAATTTAAATAATGCACAAGAAAGAAACACCCGGTATATGTCGACTATCGCAGAGGAAACCGAGTGTGAGCGCTGAACCGACCGGCGGTGGTGGGGATAGCAGCAGCGGCGCTTCAGAGCTGTAACGCGCAGCCGCGCCGGCCGCGAGGCAGGTCAGGGCTGGGCTCAGCCCGCCTGAGCCCGCCGAGCCGCGTTCAGTCCGCGAGCGGTCTTCATTCCGGCGTGAGTTACCCCGTGCGTTGCTTCGTTACCGACCCTTCGTATCGCAACGCTCCGGGAATCCCTTCTCCCCCTCCCTTCTCGGCGAGTTACGTTACAAAAACCTGAACGGTTTCGGTTATTCATAACCTCGCGATCGTTTCGCGTTTCTTCACGTCGCTCGGAATCGAAGAAAGTTGTACGTTGATTAAAACCGAGTGAAATGTGCTTACATAATTGTTGTTGGTGCATACTAACTGCATAATCGTGACGCGAGTGCTTGACACATTCGTACACGGCCCTTCTTTTTTTTCGCCCTTCTTTGCATCGGCTCGCCGCCACCGCCGTCGTTGCCGATCTTTTACCGCCTCAATCTCGACGAAACCTATCGCGTCTCCCACGCTAAAAATCCCGCGCAGCTTCTCCAACGCCGTGGCGCATACTCTCATCGTTGCGCTTAACAATCAAGGTACGATTTTTTTTTCTCTTTTTTTCCTGTAATTAATCTAGATTTTTCTCGACGCGATTTCGGGTAGTTTTTTTTTTTTTTGTGAATCGCTCGCACGCGTTCTTTTACGTTTTCCCCGAAACCCCTCTCTTGCCCTCTCTTCTTTACTTTTTCCTTCTCGATTTTCCTCCCCTCCACCCCTACTCGCTGCCGTACTGACAGCTTGGTCGATTCACGGCTTCGCCGTCAGAGTTCGCGCGCGTATCGCGTTTTCCCGGGTCTTTGCCGTTCCGTAATCCGATCGCGAAACAAGTGCACGGTTGTCGAAATTCTCTTTATCCGTTCTCTCTTCACTGCTCGTTGGTTTTTCTGATTCGTCCGCGCGAACACGTGATTAGTTTGTCGGTTTTTTTTTCTTTCTTTCTTTCTTGTACTACGATAAGTTCGTTCACGTTGTTTCCACGGTCTTGCAACGAAATTCGGTCGATCAACGCTGTTATTTTCGGTTTTTTTTTTTTTTTTTTGTTCTCGACGCTGTCCTTCGAACGCGCGCAAGCACGCTACATCGTAAACACCGGCGATTGATGTTTGATAACAGACGAATTGTCTGGAGAATCGTCGTAGAATTACGCGAACGTGCGTAACGGACCGAGGTGAATGATCGATCTAACGCAATCGTTTGACTCTGTGCTTTCTTTATTTACTTTTATTTTTTTTTTCTCTTTGTCGCGAGAATCGTTGAACCGCACGGCTGATTCTCGCCGGTCTAACCTCAAAATTCGTCATCGACACGTCGTTGGCGCATCGTATTTTTTTTTTTTTATAACACGCGCATTTGTTCTTATCGTTAGCTGCGTTGAAAATTTCGACGATTGATAAATTTTGTTTTATCATTGCATTTGTTTGTTTGTTTCTGACACACAGGTCTGACATCGCAAAGATATTGCACGTTTATTTTGTATTTCTTTTTTTGAGCGCTTAAAGAAAAATCGGAGGGCGGGAAACGATTTAAAAAAAAAACAAAAAAAAAAAAGTTGGCCAGCCCTCCCGGAAGCGATGGCACTCCAGGGGACAGACGTAGTAATGAATTTGTTTATATTTTTTGTATTTGCCGATCCCGTCGCTGGTTTTGCTCGGCAATATCAGTTGGAGCGATCAGACTCGAGTGTACGATCAAGCGCAGTCTTCGGAACTAGGAGTAGCGGGAGAACAGGCGTATTTCGTCGATTCGTATCGTACTCCGGGACGTGATTTTGAAAGATATTGCAAGATGACGGATCAGCACGAACAGCAACACATGTCGATGAAGGACGAGCCGAGAACAAATCTTATCATCAATTATTTGCCGCAGAGCATGACGGAGAAGGAACTCTACAGCATGTTTGTGACTATCGGACCCGTCGAGTCGTGCAGAGTCATGAAGGATTACAAGGTGAGCCACAATTTTTCCCATTCGTAGACGACCGAAGGGTCCCACGACGTTTCGCAGCTTTTGAAAGATGCCATTCCGAAGGATCCCGACGACCGATATACACAATTCTCAAAATTCGGTTTTTACGCGTCTATGTCGTTCGGATAATAATGTCTATTCTTTTTTTATTTATTTATTTGTTTTCACATAGACCGGCTATAGTTACGGGTTTGGCTTTGTCAACTATGCCAAAGCTGATGACGCGGCGACTGCCATAAACACACTGAACGGTCTGCAAGTTCAGAACAAGCGATTAAAAGTGTCGTTTGCACGTCCTTCAGGGGAGGAAATCAAAGAAACTAATCTCTACGTCACGAATCTCCCAAGGTATAACGCTACCTCCATCATCGACTATATGGATACATAATTTTTTTTTAAATGTTTATTTTCTTTTTGTTTCCCCCTCGTTGCCATTTATCCTCGCACATGTTACGACCCCCAATTTTTTTTTTCTTCTCTCTCTCTTCGAGGCAATCGATTGTATCTTGAATAAGCGAAGGAAAAATTTTTGTTGCCATATTTCAGAAACATAACGGAGAGCCAGATTGACGACATCTTCAACAAATACGGTCGAATCGTACAGAAGAACATCCTGAAAGATAAGCTGACGGGTTTGGCTCGCGGCGTGGCTTTTGTCAGGTGAGTCTGCGTCGTATCTTTATCTTATTCGTTAGTTTGAACATTGAGCGAGCAAAAAAAGCGTAGCTTGGCGCCGGATGCACTTTCAAATTTTCCACACGAGTTTAGAAATTGGATGAAATTCAAAAGCAATGTGAACAGCTGGTACTTTTACGTGATTTAAGACAATATTATGCAATTCCAATTTTACCTCGTTGGTTTTGCTCTTTTTCTCGACCTATATATATATTTTAATTTCTCTGTCGTGGAGTTCAGTGCCAGATTATATTTTTGCTCGAGCCAATCTGGCTTGTGTGTGCTTGCACTCACTTGCACAAATTCATTTTACCCGTCTTCTATGAGTGACCTACATTGCTTGAAAATCTCGAACAGCCGAGTCTTCAGTCGGCGAATTCTCTCCCCCCTTTCGCGAAATATTTTGTTCCAAAAATATCCAAATGCAAAATTATTCTCGAAACGTTGCCATTTCAATCTTTCCATTGGTTTTTTTTTCTTTTTTTTTTTTCTCTTCGTTTACGATTGCGGTGACGTTTATTTAATTTTTTTTTTGTCTGCTTGTTTGCGAATGAAAAAGATTCGATAAACGCGAAGAGGCTCAGGAAGCGATAAACGGACTTCACGGGGTCGTCCCGGATGGCGGTTCGGAACCGCTTTGTGTAAAAATTGCGGAGGAGCACGGTAAACAAAAGGCGGCTTACTACGCCGGATGGCAAGCTGGGTTCAATCAAAGTCGTGGTGAGTATCTGAAAACATTTATTTTTATTTTTTTTTATTGCTCGACCCTTTGTTTCAAGCTCTCCCGATCTATAGAATCTTTCACGAGTAATTATTGCATCGTTTTTACACGGGGATTTGATTTCGCGTAGGATTCATTTTTTTTTTTTATTTGTTATTTTTACGTTAATTGTATTAATTTTAATTTTATTTTTTTATTTATTATTTTTACGTTAATTATAATAATTTTAATTAATTTTGATTTTATTTTTTTTATTGTTTTTACGTTAATTATATTAATTTTAATTGATTTTAATTTTATTTTTTTATTTATTATTTTTACGTTAATTATATTAATCTTAATTATTTGATATTGAAATACTTTAATTTTTATTTTTAATTCGATTATTATTTTGCATCATATTTATTATAGCACTCTGAGTCGCGTATTTATACGGTTATGTATTTTTATTTCGATTATTTTGATGTAGAAAAATTTTTACCATGCATTTAGCAACTCATCTGGTGTTGGAATCTTGCAAAATAATTTTTCAATTGAAATTTTTGGCATGCATTTACACACGCACACTCTTACACTTATGGTGCTCAAATTGGCTCTTTATCCCCCCTTCCCCCCATTATCTATTTATTATCCAGCAAATAATAGTTGATACGAAATTAAAAAGAATATCGTTTTCGTTTATTCTAATTCGTGCCTATTTTGCCAGATAAGATCTTCGTCCCTAAGTCGGATCCCAACAACTTTTCGCAATAGTTCGCGATGTGTTAAAACTGACAAAGCTCGAAAACAAAACAAAAAAAAACAATTGCGCGCAACTCGACGCAGCTGCAATAAGCGAAAAAAGTGTCGGTTTTTCGTTGCCTATACACGAAAGTTTCTTTTTGTTTTTTTTTTGTTTAATTTATTTTGTTTTTTTTTTTTCGCTCGTTTGATTTTCGTTTATCGTCGAGAATTGCGCGCACGGTTGCTGCTATAAATGTCCGATTATTTATTACCTCTCCCCATCGGCGGGGGAGACTTCGTGGTTTGCTCCACAAAACGGAGCTACGTGATTTTTTTTTTCTTTCAATATTTTTTTTTCGAAAAAAAAAAAAAACGGAACTTGTCGAACGGAAGATTGTCGAAGATGCAGCTCGAATAACCGTCAGAGGATGTCGTCTGCCCTGCGAAAGCGAGAAAAATGATCGTCGATCCGAGTGTTTTGTGTGTCGTGATTTTGAAGAGCAGTTTCTTGCTTGGAACATTGACGAAATCGCGCCCACGAAGATATTTTTGAGACTGAACGTGCTGCTAACGAATTTTTTTTTCTTCTTTTTTTTTTTTACCCGTCATGAAATGCAATTTTTTTTTTTCTCACTCGAATTTGAACTTTGCTCATCTTGGACGACAATCTACGATTTTTCAATATTGCGAATAGATATCGTTTTTTTTTTGTTTTGTTTTGTTTTTTTTTTTCTGTTTCAATTAATCGTCCGCAATAAGACGATTATAAAAATGTTGCAAACGATTGTTTTTATTGTTCGATTTCATTTATATTACGAGTAGTTGTTGTAACACGTTATCGAGTAACTTTTGTACTGCATCGTGTATAATATGAGAATATATATATATATACATATATTATTTTTGTAAACATTGACGGATATATTAAATTGATGATTGTTTGGTTGAAGTTTTGGTCGTTGTTTGAATCGTCGTTGATGAATCGATTTTGATTGCGTGTTGAGGAATAAATTGAAAGAACTGTGAAAGTTGAAACACTCGTTGTTGTCTTGAGAAATAATCTTTGGTGCATTTTGCATCGTTTTTGCGATTGACAGTTTGGCTGCTGATTGCGAACACGTGGAGGAGACTTTCATTGCTTGCATTTTTACAATTTCGTGATTTCGGTGATGCATGGCTGTCTTTCATACAAATTTTTCGTTCGGAAAAATAATACAGAATAGAAAGGGGAAAAAAACGCTGGTTCAAGAAAGATAAAAATATTTTTACGTTGACTTTAAAAATATTTTAACCTTTAATTTTTATTTTATTGCTTACAAATCGTCGAAGAGGGGTTTTATACAGCGAGAAAAAAATACCAGCACTGTCATAATTATAATAATTAAAGCTGGATGTCGCGAGTAGGAAGCAGAAACAGAGAAACATTGAAAGAAATGAAATTTTAACGATTTTACCGTAGCTTTTATTCAGTGACGAGGAAGCTAATTTGGTGTGACGAAAAGAAAATATTGCTTTGTACTTTAGACGGTTGTGTTGTTATGACTAGCGATCTCTCCCCCCCTTTAAAGTTCGATGGAGAGCCAGGAATCGAATCTGTTGAATAGTCTGGCTGGCTACAAACGATAGCTAAAAATTTCCGATTTTTAATGTAGATGGTGGAAATCGAGACAAATGAAGCAAAAAAAAATGCGCAGCCCATCGACTCTGATTTACCTACATGGTAAATACTGCACACACGACGCACTGCACATGATATATACTCGTATATTTTATACTTGTATCTATATTTTGGTGGAGCAATTTTGTCCAAACTTTTTTATCGTGCAAAAATTAATTTTTTTTATTGATAAAAAAATGTCAAAAAGAAAGCAATAAGAAAATGTCGAAAAAATTTGAGTTTGCTCTTCAGCATTGAATCAGGTGTTGATGACGAATATAAAATATATTTGACGTCGATGAATTCGAGCTTTATACGTCTTGAATAGACGATTTTCAACGAGCCATGAAAATTTTCATTGTCAACCGTTTCTCGTGTTTGAACGCTCTCGTGAATTCAGTCGATGTCTTTGATAAATAAACAGTCTGACTTTATTCTTTCGCGTTACGTGGCAAAACATTGTATCGTTGGAAGAAAGAAGAGACGACGATGCTCTTTGAATACATCAACAAGAAACTATGCTTGCGAAGCCACATCGAGCTCGTGACAAAGGTCGAAAAATCGAATCTCTGTTTACAACGTTTATGTACAATTTTGGACGAATTTTTGATTGGAAGAAGAAATATTTATCGACCAAATGTAAAGGCAACGTTTTTAAATCATGATTGATTCTAATGCGCTCGTATTTGGCTGCGATCAACGTCGATCCGACGTTTTCCTTAAAAGAACTCTCGTTTGTTGCGGTGGCTTCGTAAATGAAAGATTCTAATTTTTTTCTCCATCTGCATTTTTTATTTTTTATTTATTCTCTTTTTTTTTTTTTTTTGCTATTCATAAAAATGGAGGACTTGGTGTTCAATTGATGAAAAACATGGACGCGAAAAAAATGTTCGTCGCACGAATAACTTTGCGATGAAGTTTTTTTTTTTTTTTTTTTTGTACGTCCGAAGATTTTTCTCATGCCACAATTTTTTACCGATTTCCTCGATGAATGAAACTTTGAAAGGTTATCGCACTTTCTAAATCTATATCAAACTTTTTTTTTTCAATTCCTCTGGTATATTCGTTGTTGGCTTTGCGGAAGCGAGGAGTGAACAAAGATTCTACACAAAGCGACGAGAAGGCGCGAAAAGAAGATGAGCAACGTTTATTTTTTTTTAGGTTTGCGTTAATAATCGGTGGAAAGATGTTGTGAAAGGCCTGAAGAAAGAACGACGTGTCGAAGTATAAGAATCGAGGAATAGAGTTGATTTGGAGAACGAAACCAAAAGTTTATTTGAGCCAACGATGGCTGTCATAAGGATAAGAGTAATACGTGGAAATACATCGAACGAAAAACCGTTAACGCTTTTCACTTGCGTTTGTCGGACGAAGTGGAATATCTTAAATTTCGATTATATACGTCAAAGGCTTTTGCGGAATTGAAATTTAAACACGCTTATTATTCTACAGGTTTTTTCCTTTTTTTTTTTGCAACGGAAAGTTCTCGAAGGATTTGCGACTAGAGGGTTTTTTTTTTTTGGACTTTGTCTTGTTTAGCAAAGGCTTCCGGTCTCATTGCTGTACGTAATATTACGATTCGTTATATTGGCAGCTTATATTGGCAGATATACCAATTGGAGAATTATATGGTATGCGATATATTTTTTTTAAATCTATAATGAAGTTTAAAAATTTGTCGACTATTTTATAGTTGTTACACGTCAATGTTTATAATTGATTATGCAATTGTTTGTATATTCATATATATAAATTGTTGATGGCTGCTTTTTAGTGCGTTTGTTTGGTCCATGAGTGGCTGTGCGAAAATGGAAAAAAAAGAAGATGTATCGAATGTATCGTGCGCATAAATAACTTGACGATCATCGATACGTCAATGGCTCAATGATGTCGAATTGTGTCGAACGTCAGGCTTATTTTTTTCGGACAATCTTGCGAATGCGATACTTGCCAGTGTTACAATAAACGACCAGTAGAATCGTCGAAATCTGCGGCGCTGTGACTTCGATGAAAGAGAATGAAATATTATGTTCTGCTCTGTTTTACGAAAACTTTGCCACCGTTTGGTCTACGTTGTTTTTTTTTCTCTTCTTCTTCCTGATCGTTTTTTTCCTTCGTGGAAAATTGCCAAAATGGCGGAGCGTACGAAATAAGCATGCGTTTTGCGAAAAACCAGCATCCCTCTCTCCCACGAAATATAATGCCTTGAAGTATGTTTCCCGCATCTCGATCTTTATCTTCGTAATTGTTTTTATTCATATATTGTTTTTAATATATGATTAAAAAAAATTTGTTCTTTTTATTTCGATAGTCTTTGACTGAAAAGTTGGAGAAGGAAATAAAAACGACTACGAGAAAAACTGGCTTGTTAATTTGTTCGTAAATCCCCAGAAATAATTGCATGACGTTGTGACTTTCGGCGATTATTAATATAAAAAATGAATAAGGTGGGTTTCGGTAATTGATGATAATATTCTGTAAAACGTTTGCGTAATTGCGAACTCTGAAATGTTTTTTCGCATAATTATTACGACTGGATACTTGTGAAGATTATTGAAAAAAAAAAGTGATTAGGACGGGAACGAGTGTCGGATAAATTTACGGTCATCGAGAAATAAATATTTTTAACGATTTCCAATAAATGTTGACACCGCTTCTTTTTTTTTTTTTTATTCTACGTTATTGATTATTAGTGGTTTCCAACAGCCGAAGGATCGTATTTACGCTTACACGAAATCAACAGTGGCTGTTTAAAAAAAAGAATAGGAGTTTAAAATATTTTTTTTATTCATTTGCATCATTTTAAAATTGTTGAATGTTAAACTCAACAGAGAAAAAATGCTCTAAAATTGTCAAATGTTGAACTTAACCAAGAAAAAATGTTCTAATTCAGTTGAAATAATCATTAAAGAATTATTCCTCGATAACAATGATTCAAACGATTTTCAGTTAAAACCCGGCACAGCCATGTTTGTCGCAAAAACTCTACATATTATACAAAATATTTATATTAAAACCTTCGGCGAATTTCTCACACGCAAAATTTTTCTCCCGACAATAACAAACATTTCGAGGCTTTAAAATCATTCACTCGATCAATCAATCGTTCAGTCTTCTACCATAATTCACAACGAAACTTTTCGCCTTCGGATTTTACATCGCTCCTCAACGCCAAACTTTTTCATCTCAATCGTAATCTCTTAAAAAAAAATAGATAAATAAATAAATAAATAAATAAATGAATGAATAAAAAATATTGCATCGTTGCTGATGAATCGTTCGTATTTATTTTCAGGTGGCGGACGTGGCCGAGCCAGCACGGGTGGACAAACTATGACGGTCGGTGTAACCGGAAGTGGCACCGGAACAACGGGAATGGTCGCTCGAACGGGTGGTTATGGTCCACGCGGTGGTCATCACGGTGGTGCGTTTATCGGTACGGGAGGTGGCGCCGGTCCAGGAGCCATGAGAATGGAAAAAATTCATCCCCATCGTTTCAATCCCATTGGAATGGGTAGCGGTGGTGGTTACGTGCAATCCCATTTTTGGTGATTTCCCGTAATCTCGGAATATTTAGACAATTCGAGTCACTTAGCCATCAGCAACAATATCGTCGATTACACAATTTTACATCAATGACATCACCGAACCGACGAAAAAAAAAAAAAAAAAAAAAAAAAAAAGATGATCCTTCAAGAAAAAAATATTATAGAGACGAAAAAAATCATCCGACTCAACCACGGGTGATTGCGAAAAATTAATCAACGATCAGCCAACTTCGTTCGACTATAGCGCATCTATAAAAAAAAAAAAAAAAAAAATAATAATCGATTCCGCGGTGCATGAAAATATGTTTACGTTGGAATTTGTTCCGTTCGTTAAAAATTCGTTAATTTGCGTTTTAGCAAGCCCCCGATTTCTACGTACTGTTGAACATTTTTATCGTTTGAAGATCGATTTGTTGACGGCTTTTTACGATGCGTTCGATGTTTTTTTTTTTTTTCCTTTTTTTTCTTACCAATTGTTATCAAGCATTGCGGTTATTTTCGAATGGGTGAGGGACGAATGAAGATGAATTCGTCTGATGGTTGGCAATCAATTTTGTTTCTCTTTCTTTTCGTATTTTTTTTTTTATGTTCGATATTTTTTTCTTTCTGTTTTCCTTTTTTTTTTTTTTTTTTTAATGGATCTTGTTTTCAAGCTACACAGTTTTTTTTAAAAATATCCTCAAAAACGATCTCAACCGTTTTTTTTTTTTTTTTTTTTTTTTCAAATGCTAACAATTACGTGGATGAAGTTTTCTGTTTTAATTTTTAAATGGATGACGTCGAACGATTTTCAAAACATAATTGTGTAAATATTTCACGTGGTAATGATGAAAAAAGAAGAAAAAGAAAAAGAGTTTCGTTGATGAGACTGAATTCATTTTTTTTTCTTCGGTTTTTTTTTTTTTTTTTTTTTTCAATAGGTGACAAATTTATAATTAATAAATACGCGCGCGCGTATGGTTTTCCAATTACCGTGAAGCATCGGTGCGCCGTACGCGCGGTTTTTTACGTTGGCACTCGTTCGATATAAGATTTTATTGTGCCTTCGACAAAATGAAGGAACGAAAGTAAATGGAAAAAACAAAAAAAGTGAAAAAGAAAAAAAATAGAGAAAAGAAAAAAATATTTCGCGATAAATAACGTTTATCCAGGCTCGTTCGTTGAGTTTATCGAGGGAGTCTTGAAAATACGATTGTTTTCGCGGGAATGTTGAACCAACACAACGAGCCAAATCAATCACGTGTCACGTCGAAAAATACGCGAGAGATGAAATTTGCGTGATGTGACACCACGAGCCAACCATTATTCATTTTCTCCAAACGTATTGGCGAATTTACGGAGAAAAATTGTTGTAAGAACAAACTTAAAAAAAAAAAAAATACTTTTTTTTCTACCATTTAACCCGATTCGAATTTTTACGCTCGATTTAAAAAATTAGTTACGAATATTTAAGAAAAAAAAAAAACGAGCATCCCCAAAATTATCAATAGCGTTAATGTTTATAATAAATACGTTATGTTCCACTGTAAGCTAATCGATATGGGTGTGTATTATTCGGGAAGATTGTGAACGAAATGTTTACCCATTTTTTTTTCTTTTATTGTTTTTTTTTAATCTTCGAATGTGTTTTCCTGATGCCCTGGAGGCATAGGACTCCGAATTATTACATCATCGGCAACGTAATACCCATCGTTTTAATTAATTTTACTTCTCTCTTTTGTTTTTGTTTTTTTTTTTTTTTTTTTTCATTCGTGTATTTTTCTGATTATCATCTTGATAGTCTTTATTTTTTATTTCGCGTCGTTGCGATTCCTCCTTAATGAATTTTATTTGAAAAAAAAAAAAAATAATAACAATCCGTTTGGATCTTCCGTCCGGATTATTGTAAATACGAATGGAATTATTTCTTTTTTTTTTTTCCGATCATGCGCGATAATCGCAATGGATGGGGGAAAAAAAAAACGAAAACGGTAATAACGAGAACAAAATTTGAGTATATTCGTACGCATTTACAACGGTTTAGCGGTCGATTACGCACGCATGTACCAAAAAAAAAAAACAACATAAAATTGTAACAGAAGTCATTGTTCGATGTTTGACGATGCAATGACAGATTTATTTGATGAGAAAAAAAAATAATTTTTCGAGGATACATGATGTAGTTATCGTTGTAACTTTAAAACAAATTTATATGAGAAACAATTTTAAAATTTAATCACACTTTCACACACACTTTCACTAGTCCTGATCGAAATCGTTCCCATGGCCGCTGATTAATTTATTTCAGCGGTTGTTTAGTATCTGAAATTTAATCGAAACAAGACATTATTGAAAAAAACAATTGTAATAAATCGAAGAGGAACCAAATTTTTACCGTTGATGTTTTTTTTTTTTTTTTTAACTTTTATTTTATTTTGTTTCTTTTGTTTATGATGAAAAATACCTATTTTTGCGGCCTTTTGGAGGGACGATGAATTTTCGGCGTGTTTCGGACGATTGTAGAATCGTACTGGCCACGATGTTGCCCTTCAAGAGGCAGCTAGCATTTTTTTAAAAAGAGCAAAGTGCCGGATGATGGGCTGCAGCGTGACCAGTCGTTAAATATATTTTTCTTCGATTTAATATCCATCAATCAATTGAAGAAGCCGGCTTTACGGTCCAGGTGGGATGTTTTTACGACGCAATTACATCGGTAGCAGCCACATACAACTGCATATCACGTACGAAACGTTGCAACAATCAATAATCATTATTGTAACGAAATACTAAATTTAACCAAAATAACGCAAAGCTATTTTTCTCTTCCGAACGGAACATTGAAGGTTAAATATGAATTTTTTTTAAAGATAGCAGCTGCAATTGAAAAAAATTAGTCTCTTACTTTCCTATTAATATTCTTATTTTCGTTGGAAAAGTTATTGATCTAATTATTTTTAATCACGATAATATTAATGACAATTTATCAACGATTTTTCACAATTCAGTCATTATTTTTCCGTTCACTTTTCACTTATAGTTTTGATTTAAAAAAGCAGAGCACAAATGCACAATATTTTCGTTACAATAAAAAAAAATTAAATGAAGTATATAAAACATAAAAAATCACATTGCAGGAAAAATGATAAAAATGAATCTTATTTGAATCACACAAGCTGTTTCTTCCGCATCTCCGAGTAAAACGCGTTGACGACCTAACGAATAACGAAAAAAAAAAAAAAAAAAAACATGAACAACCCGTGACGATTATCCGCGGTCAACTGAGAATTCTTCGTTAAATGCGTGAAAATTTATAGTCGATGACCGCTCGTTTGACTCTCGACGACCAAAAGGATGCTGCGGTCCGGAGATAAACCGAAACGCGAGGGAGGAAACAGGAAGGGGCGGGTAATCGCGCAGACCGAGATACCGGACGACGACAACGACACGAGAGTGGGGGAGTCGAAAGAGAGATCTTGGTTCGATTGTTTTTTCAAAAAATTAGGGACCAAAAATGGGGGGAGGGATTGGACGGTGAAGGAAAAAAAATTCATCCGCTCGTTTGAAATCCTTCGACATCCTAGCACGTTTGTGCACCGAAAAAAAACATGGAAACAACAAAAGCGGCCATTGAAAAATCACCGATGAGCACTGAGTGCATGTCGAACATCAAAAGCACCGAAATTTTGGTCTCAAGCGCCGAAAAAGCACCGAATACATTTTTTTCCGTTCTTTTTTGGTGCTTTGGACCAAAATTCCCGTGCTTTTAATGTTCGAAAAGCATCGGGAAAAAATATTCGGGGCTTTTTTGGTGCTTTGGCTCAAAATTCTGGTGCTTTTAATGTTTGAAAAGTCCTCAGTGCTTTTCGAACGTTTTTCAGTGCTTTCTTCGGTGTTAGAATCTGCTAGGGCAGTGAGAGGTACGAGGATGCGTGGAAGAAGGAGGAGGAGGACTTGACCGAAGGATGGGTTTCGTATCTTCAGCTCGACGACCAACGAGCGGGGGATTGCGGGGGTGAGAGGGGCCGGAGATGGTTTATTGTTGCGAAGAAGAGAGGAAGAACGGGTTGAGAGCCAAATCTCCCCCGCGGCGAAAGAGGTCTCTCGTAACTCTTGACACAGTTGTTGAAAAAGTTTCCAACGTTCGTTAACGAACGTATGTGATACGTGTGTGACTACTTTTCATCCCTTGACCCAGTCAACTGAGTGCTTTGCGGCCCCCCCAGGGGGTGTGCAACGATTTCCTCGAGGGATTTCCCCGAGGCTACGAGCATCGCAAACTCGGACGAAAAGTCTTTTTTGCGAATGTTTCTTTCGGGATTTAGTGGATGTGTGTTTGAGGGATTTTACAATCTTCGTTGCGTTTTGAACATTGTTGTGGATTAGGGGCGTGACGGGACTTTGACGTATTGTCGAGCGGTATTTTTTTGGGTAATTTACTATTGAAAATAATTTTTTTTTTTATGGGATAATGTTTGAAGACGTTGATGAGATCTGTTGGGCCTTTTTTGGGGAAGTTTTGATGAGCTCTTAGTATTTTTTTGGAGGTAAAATGACGAATGGTGTGCTCGTTTTTGAATGATATTTAAATATACGGTAGGTCAGTTACAGGGAAACGTCGATTGTTCGAATTAATTATTTTTGGTTTATTCGAACGTTCGGTTTGCTTTAGGTCGTCGGAAAACTGAACGAAAAATGCTTGAGTTTGCTCTTTATCTTCGTTAATTGATGGTACAAAACGTTTCAATGACGTGAGCAATTTTTTTTTACTTATTTCGTTGCTTTAAGAATATTTAAACAGACTCTTTGCTCTGTATGAGAGCGTTGAATAATTCACCTCTAGGGCTCAGTGCTGTGACGTTTTCTGGTTATGAAAGAATTATATACCGCCTGGGAGTTTTTTTGGAGCACAAACGTTTCGCCCTCGATAAATAATTTATTTAATTTGGGCTGTTCTCATTAATTGCATTTCAAAAACGAAGACTGATTGTCGACAGTTTCGATCATTCATTTTTTCCTCAAAAATGAACTGCATATGGCTTGAAGATTTTATTTTGACATCGAATTTTGTCTTTTCTGATGCTTGTCGGCTTTTATTTTATTTCGTTCCAAAAAGGTTTATCGTTTTATCGAGGTTTAAGATTTTTTTTCACACATGATATTAAGGCATGTAATATTTTAGAATTATTTTATTAACAATTTTGAAACAGGAAAAATTTGTGGACATTTTTAGAACTTTTTTGAGATAAAGGAGATGAACGCCCCGGATATGAGCAAAGATTTTTCGTTTCGTTCTCTTCTGCGTGCGTGGAGTCGTCAGCGCGATTGCAGAATTTATGATAAGAAGGAATCTTGTCCGCACTCGAAATTTGATGCAAATATGCAATTTTTTCTCTCAGACAAATGCATTCGGTCGCTTTGGACTCAAACTCCAATTAAAACGAACACGGAAATAATTTTGCCCAATGAAACTTTTTTTTCCGCTCGCGGGGAATAATAATATATATTATAACTGATTCGTTTAGGCTTCAGACGGAGCGGAAGTGGAGAAAGAAACCAAAAAAAAAAAACGCGGGAAGAGAACGTTGGCGCGAAACTGGAAGCGTCGTACGCCCATAAACGCTCTCTGACTCGAATTATATTCATTATAATTTGTATCACAATATTTTTATAAACTTTATTATGTTTATCCCTCTTTCTAATTCTATTTGTATCTCGTTTTTTTAAATTTTAAGGACCACCGACGAGCGCTTCAAATAGTTACGAACCATTTAAAAAGAAAAAGAAATAATAATAATGTCCCAATATCGAAAACACAAAAACTACAAAGTAGTTCGATAGCGCGTGGCGCGTAATGATTAGGCTGAAGCCTCATTTCCGGCGTCGTCGACCGGCAATTGATAGTCGAGTGGTTGCAACACGACGCGATTAACCACGCACGATAATACAGTTTATTTTACACCAATTTTTGTTACTCACTCGTCGACCAACCACACGACACTGATAGTCGTTCAAATATTTCCTTTTCCCACTTCTCAATTATAATATAATTATTAATTCACTCGAATCTAACGTTTGGGTCAATTATACGAGCAAAACGCGCGCGAAATTATATTTTACAAAATGGTTCGATATAAAAATTTGCCGGAATTTAACGCGATCGTGAATTAATTTAGGAAAAAATTAGGATTTTAATGGATAAATAATTATTTTGATTGTTATCGAGAAGCCGGATAAGAGATTGGCGAATGAAAAAAACGCGGTAACCACTTGGCGTGACGTTCGGAGCTTAACTAAAACGGATTCGGCGAACATGGGGTGAACGAGACAGAGGGAAGAAACGAATCGAGGAGGGAGGCTCGTGAACACGTGGTGGACCTCTTTTTTTCTCACTCTTCATCTTTCTATCGCGCTCTATCGTGCGCTCTTTCGTGTATTCGAGGTTTTACACGTTCTCCCCTCCCCCAGGCTTTTTTTTTCTGCGTCGGCAGAGGAAGAGAGACGAAATTGTCCGTCACTTTTCGTCTCTCTTCTTTCGCGTACGTGTCGCGATGTTGCTTCGACACATTCATGCGTGTGTGCGTATTAGGGTGATTCGAAAAAAAGAAAATTTTGATTTTTCAATTGGGCATTTTTTTGATTGCTTAGTTTTGATAGGAAGAAAAATTATAGCGAAAGGCGAGCGTTTTTGGATGAGTGGAAGATCCACCTTATTTGGTTTTTTATTTTATTTTTTTTAATTTTTCATTGAATTTGAGGTGGATAATTTTTTTTTTCGCTCTCAGATGTCAGGAGATCGGTTGATGGCCTCACGTGGGATTCTCTTAGAATTTTAACTCTTTGGTTGAGAGTTTATGAGAGAAAGTATGTGGAAAAGAATTATATTAATCAGATTTTGATAATTTATTATTGAATATGAATTGATGTTTTGAAATAGTACAATCTGGAGTAATTTCTGTATAGTTTTCATTCGTTATCATATTAAATTATTGCCTTCCTTCTCCTTAATAAAGGTTGGAAAGACTCCATGGAGTGTTAAAATGATCGATGACATTAAGACTACAGATATACAAATTTACAGTATTATAGATTTTTTTCCTCACTGACGTTTGTTAACAATATTAATGCTAGCTCTTTCTTCTCAAAATCGAGATACTGCTCCTAGCAGCTGTCATCACAAAAAAAATAATTTTTTCACTAACAATTATTTCCTTCAAATTCAATAAAAAAGAACCAAAAATGAAAAAATCCAACGTGGCGGATCTTCCACTCAAACTAGAATTCTCAACTTTCGCCAGAATTATTTTTTCTATCTAAACTAACTATTTAAGGGGTCACCAGTTAGAAAATTAAAAAAAAAAAATCTTTTTGAAACACCTTAATGTGTATATGTACTTTTTTTTTATCTTCGTCGCTTCGTTTCTGTATCTAGCACTCGACTCGCTAGGTCTCTATGTTGCGATAGCGCCGAATGATATTCGAGGTTTCGAACCCGTCGGGGAAGCCGTCTCTCGTCACGATCTCGATCTGCAGACCCCTCGGAATGCTAACGAAGCCGAATTTTTATACAGTCTGTGACCCCCTTCTCTCTCCTTGTCGTTGATGTACTATCGCCAAGTCCTGCCCCGTAGACACTCCCGAGCATCGGAATCAACACCTCCTTAACCCTTTGACTAACTCGGTACGCTATTTTGTTATTTACTGCATTAATATGTTGCCGCGGATATTTTATATTTCTGCAAAATGTTGCTTTATGCTTGTTGAAACGTTTCAAGTTATTTTCTTTTAGTATTTAACAAGTTAGTGGTTTGCTGGTCATGTTGGGTCCAAGAGTTTTGGATTTGATAAGAAAAATTATAGCAATCATTAACGCTGTTTTCTAACATTGATTGATGATTTTTATCCGTGAAATGATACGAATATAATCGTCTAGAGTCACCGGAAATTGATTGGTAGGTCATTTTCTTTCCGTTTAATCCGTAATACTTTCTATTAAGGCTTTTCCCAAGCTATTGTAATTAATTCAAAAAATTTTGTAAATATCTTATTTATGATTACAGAAAAATATTTCGAATTATCGTATGATTAGTAGCTCAACAATTATCTGCACGCAACTTGTATTCGTACAGCGATCGAAGCTCGTCAATAAATTGACGATAATTTTTTTTTTTCGATTAGATTCGTCGTTTGGAAACTTGCGTGTACGAAGAAAAAAATAGTTTTTGGAAAGGTTTTTCTTTGAGTTTGGAAGAAAAGAAAAAATTTGCGGCTCCTGCTGTTGGTGCAGGGTCAGAGGGCAGTGTCCTGTGAGGCATTAAGGCGCTTCGACCGACTCTCAGACCGCGGGACACTCGAGAAATTTGCATTTCCTGTTCACGATGAATATATGCTAAGTATGTAACAGACAGAACTCTCGGCGTATACATAAGTACTGTTTGTTCGGATGGTAAGACGCGGATTCGTTGTGGAGTTGTGTATAGGCAACTCGTGTTTTACCCGTCGAATTAAAGAACGAGGAATAATCGCACTAATTGTCCGGAGTACTTTGGGAGGTTTTTTTTACGTGCGCGTATTGATATTAATTCGCAGGACATTGATATTAAATGCATTGAAAATTGGGTGAATTATTGTAATTTTTTTAAATATTGTGACGTCTTCAAGTTGACGCGAAAAATTGGAAAGAGACGAAAAAATTGACATTAATAACATTAATGAATTTTTATGGAGGCCCGTACGTGACTTTTGGTTTACTTTGAGAGCGAGAAAATTTCATTAAAATCGATTGAAAGCTTATCGAACTGATGGAGATTGGAAATTAATCGGTTTAAATGTGATTTTCTGTTTGTTCTTTACAAAAATATTTACGACTATTATTTATTTTTTAGATTAATTGATTTTTGAATAAATCGTGAAGAATTGTAAAGTTAAAGATCTGATGCCGTCAAATGAATTCGTAGTATCTCATCAGAGATGTATAAAATTATTTTTCCGCGTCGTTGTAATACACTGAAAGTATAAATAGCAGCAACGCTCCATTAATTACGGTCGGGTTTTATTTTAAAGGAAACGGAAAGGACGAGGGTGGCAAAGGTTACCCCGAGGGCCGAACCGAACCGGGAAAATGAAAAAAAAAAAAAGAAAAAGGAAGGAGAATGGTGAGCCAACAGATTTTTCGTCAAACTGACCACTTTGTGTCCACTAAACTCTTTTCTTCTTGATAGGATCAATCTATACGGAATCAATGAAATTGAAGGAAATAAAATTATTTATTTATTTATTTATTTCAATTTTTTATCGTTTTTTACCGCAAAGGGGAACCCTTACAATATAATAATATACTACTCGTGAGTTTGTCCGTCCGTTCTTCTGTCCCAGCCGATTTTTTCAAAAACGTAGAAACTTTACATTTGGCATAGTCGTACATACTATCAAGACACATATTTTACACAATATTTTATATTTATTTATACACAAGAATCAAGAGGAGGAGAAAAATTAGGTACTTCGTTTTTTTTTTCAAATTGTATATTTATTTTTGTTTAATATGATATATTTTTCATAATTTCAAATAGCATACTTAAAAAAATATTCTGGAAACCATGAATATCCGGGAATACGTCTCACTTGATTTTACAAACAGATTATAATCAAATTCCTACGTCTTGTAGATTTATCTTATAAATTAATAATCAAAAATATAGATCGTAACCTTCCTTGCGCGAGACGAACCCGCACTTGTGACCGGATTTCGTAAACCCCGGTTGAGATGAATCTTCCCGCGTGTTGCATCGATATCGACGAACGTTCGAAGAACTGCCATGCGGCTCGGATTCCGTTGTTCACGCAGCGAAAACGTGCACAACGAGTCCAAAAATAGCGAGACCCATGCGGGTAGGAAGAAGGAAAGAAGGCCCGAACGCGGTCCCCGAAGGATTCGAAGGATCGTTGTGAAAGATAAAAGTGCCGGTGGAGGTGCGAGGACACGTTGGAGGCTCATAATGTTTCGTATGCAGCTAGAGACGTCCGGGCAGCTGATTTTCTTCTCCCTCGTGTTCGTCGTTTTTCGTCTCATCCCTTGTACCATGCGTCGTCTTGTTAGGTCCTTAAGGCCCCTCGGGATGCTTCAGGGCCAACCGTTTTTCTCTGTTTCGTCTTTACCAGCCGCCAGGTATATGAATAATATGAATACATGTCACTCGGCGTTGCTGCATCCGTAAAAAATGCATAGAAGCGGCTTTCCGCTGACACTGCGAATTTACGCAAACAGCTTTCGCCCTTGAGGACTATAACTTGAAAATGAATTGAAAATTGGAATTGTATTGGATTTGGATATGAAATTTTATGACGATTATTCAGCGATGGGGATTCGATGAAAATGTATTGAAAATACTTCTATAACTGACTGATCCTTGCTTGCGATTTTTATTGACAATTGAAATTCATTGGGAAAAAATAATTTATACAAATAATTCGTTATTATTTGAGAAAATAGCAAAATTTAAATTCTCTGCATGATAATTAACCGTGATTATTGTTTTGAAAAAAATAGTCCGAACGAATATTTATTTAATAAATGCCCATCTCTGCAATTAAGGTGAAGAATACATTTTAATTATTATCTTGCAATTCCGACAGAAAAGTTTTTATATAATCCGGTTTTGCATTTTGTCGCGACGTGAGTTTACGCTCGGATGGTCGATTTATTTGTGCAACACCTCTGCTACACGCTCGATGAGTCTCGTTAATAAATTATTCGGTTGAACGCGGTTTACGTGATATTCCGCTCAATCGGCTTCACACTTTTGACCTATAATCATTACACGCGCGTGCGTCTCTAATAATCTGATAATCTAAAATATCTAAAATATAATAAATAATCTAAAATAATAATAATATTTTTAATCGAGGTTTTGAGACGAGTCGACGTCATAGTTGGTGCAGAAATTTTATTTTATTTTATCGGATGATTGAAAATTTCCGTTTCGATCTGCATATTGCAGCAGCTGGTTGAGTCGTCGAATTCATAAACAAGTAAAGCGATCGAGCTTGCCGGAGACGCTGCATACTCGGCTCGTCGAAGCCAAAAAAAAAATTTACGGAGCATCTGTGCGCACTCGCCATCCTTGCCAGTGGTTTCTCCGAGCCCTAATGGCACACAAAAAATGTCTATACGTTCCGTATGCGTGGGAGTTGATCTTCCTCCAGTTTTTTTATTATTTTTTCTAGAGTTTTTTTACCCTTTTGCGCAACCATCGCGCGGCTTTTGGACTACTTAACTACATTCCAGGATGGTTTTTAGTATCTCCCTCTCCCTCTCTCTCTCTCTCTCTCTCTCTCTCTCTCTCTCTCTCTCTCTCTCTCTCTCTCTCTCTCTCTCTCTCTCTCTCTCTCTCTCTCTCTCTCTTTCTCTCTCTCTCTCTCTCTCTCTCATCTCTCTCTCTGTCTCTTTCTTTCTCTCTCTTTTACTCTTTTTATTGTTATTTAAATTTTAATTTCTATTTTATTATTATTTTGTTTCTATTTTTATGGTTATTATTATATTAAGTTTTAGTTATATTTAAGTTTAGTATATATTTTTACTCAGTAATTACTCACCTTCGTTATACATCAGAATCATTAATTTTATTTTAATTACCATTATTAGCATTGCCGTAAAGTTCAACTACGGCATAATAAAAAACCAATCAAATCAAATTTAATCTCTTTCTCGCTCTCTCTCTCTCTCTTTCTTTCCCGAATATAAAAAAGTAGGCTGTCCAAAAATTGTTAAAATTAATTTTAATCATAAATACGACATAATAGAGATACATTTTCAGTTTAAAAAATAATTATCAAACGCTTATCAAAATATACATAGCTTATGCAACGATACGTTGATTCGTTTGTGACGAAGCTTTGAATGTTACATTGATTGAGTGATGATGATTCGAATGTCTCGTGCCTGCATGGCGAACTCTAGGCTGAATCTCAAATTACAATATAAATGCTGTATATTAGGATCGTATATATTTTTTCTCCATCTTCCGATGGACCCTAATAGAGTAATTGGCAGTCCTATTGTTTTACAAAAATATCCTGTATCTCCGTTTTCAAAATTTCGTTTCTATACAACTACGGAATTCAATGAAAACATCGGACCTCATTTTGAATCACACGTGGCTGAATATCGAATTCAATCCAATTAAAATTCTCTAAAACGTCACAGATAATTTTTTCCACTTTCTTCACTAGTATTCTTTCGGAATCAGCCTAGATTTTATGTGTTTTTGTTCTTTCTTCTCTTTTTCATGAAGGATATGCAATGTACAAAATGATTTTCACGGATGTGAATAAATAAAGCTTGAAAATCCGGATATTCAATATTCGATCGTTACAGTTTTCGTTTTCAAATATTCGTTGAGGGCTTCCTGACCGAGATCTTTGCCGAAACCCGATTGTTTGAAACCACCGAATGGCGCGGCTACGTCCGTTTTGTTGTAAGTATTGATGAACACAGTGCCGGCGTCGATTTTCTCGGCAAATCGCATCGCTCGGCTGATATCTCTCGTGAGAATGCCGGAAGCCAGACCGAATTCCGTGTCGTTGGCTCGCGCGATTAAATCGTCGATTTTGTCGGATTTAAATTTTGATATGATCATTATTGGACCGAAAGATTCTTCCTTGGCGATGAACATGTCGTCTTTTACGTCGGTAAATATCGTTGGCTCGAAATAATAACCCGGTTGGGGAAGACGTTTGCCACCGTGGACCAACGTCGCGCCTTCTTCGACGCCTCGTCTAACGAAATCCAGAAGCTTTTTCAAATGAGCTTCGTGATTTTGAGGTCCGTGAGACGTTTTTCGGTCCAGTGGATTACCGATCGTGATTTTTTTCACCTCCCCGACGACGCGTTTGACGAATTCGTCGTGAATCGTCTCCTCCACGAACAGACGGCCTTGAACAAATGATGAAGGATCTTATGAAGAATGTGTTGGAAGGATTTTCACGCTGTGGTCGTGTAAAACGATCGGGAATTGGATTAAACTCGGGTATGGTAGCTATTTGAAACGATGGGAAAATTGTCGTGAAGAAAAATTATTGATTTGATTGATTAGTTTTATTTAATAATTTTGTTTTCTATTTTTAGTGAGAAAAAAAAATTATTGTCATAATTGGCTTCTCGGTGGAGAAAATTGTTTTTCTTCGCGGTGGATCTCGATTTTCCGACGGTTAAAATATTGCCGGGATTTAGGCTGATTTTCGTGCTATTTCTAGGCTTCATTAAGCCTAAGCCAACATTTGAGATCGCAACTAATCATTTTTTCGACCGTGAAAAATTAAAATATTAATAAAGAGAGAAATTCAATTAGGATCTGACTCCGAAACATATTTTCAGGTATTAAGATTTGCCTCCACCATTATTCTCAAGGTTACGGATGTAACGAAAAGAAAGGAAGGATTGGTGAGAAATCAATTGGTACCATTGAAAATATGCCGGCCTCACGATGCAAAAAAAAAAAATACAAACACGTACTTCTTTTCCTCCCTTTTCTTTTTTTTTAAATTACGAAACAGAGAATAAATAAATACGTACCGGCAGCGATGCAATTTTCACCCTTGTTGAAAAAAACTCCGCCCATTCCGAGTCTAACAGCCTGCTGCAGATCGGCATCATCGAAAATAACTAGCGGACTTTTACCTCCGAGTTCGAGAGAAACTTTTTTTAAATTGCTATCGGCACAATTCTTCATTATCGTCTGACCGACTTCGGTCGATCCGGTAAAACCGAGTTTTCTTATCAACGAATGGTTGACGATCGCCATGCCGGTGACTCTTCCGCTTCCCGGCAGGATGTTTATGACGCCTTTCGGAATTCCCGCAAGGACGGAAAGTTCGGCGAACTTGAGAGCGGTCAGTGGCGAACATTGGGACGGTTTCATGACGACGACGTTTCCGGCCGCGAGACATGCTGCCATTTTCCATGACAGCATCATGAGGGGATAATTCCAAGGTGTCACGAGACCGCAAACACCGATCGGTTCTTTTCTCGTGAAGGTTAAATTGCGATTCGGTCGAGCGTGGGATATCGGAATCGTCGAACCTTGAATTTTGTCGCACCAACCGGCGAAGTATCTCCACGTTTCGATCGACATTCCTATGTGCGTTTTTAACGCGAGGGTGTAGACAGCTCCGGAATCTATGCTCTCGATCGTTGCCAATTCTTCCTTGTGTTGCTCCATCAAATCGGCCAATCTGGTAAAATTGAAAAAATATTTATCGGATTCAGGACTATCGGATTAGAATATTGATTTTCGAAGGTGAAAAATTAGAATGAAGGAATTGTTAATTTTTTTTAATCATATGGAGGACTTGGTATTGGTGGAATGGAAAGGAAGGTTGTTTAAGGATTAAAAATAGATAGCTGATCACTCGATAGCCTTCGATATTGACGAGGTGAAATGGGAATTTAATTATACTATTTTATTCTTCTCATATAGGAAAGGAATATAAGTTGAATAATTATTTTAGTTGAATTATTATTATTGTTCATTCATTTTTCTTCTAAACATTCATTTTTTTATTGATTCATTTTGTTTATTATTTTTGTTAAATGATGGAACTTAATTTACTTGGATAAAAATAGTATCGGTCTTTCATAAAATATTCTTGGGACTTTATAAGTATTTTTATCTCGTTAACGACATGAAATAAAAATTTAACTATACCATTTTATTTTTCTTATATAGGAGAATAATATAAATGAGATAATTATTTTTCTTCATTTATTATTAATATCCATTTATTTTCCTTCTAATAATTCATTCTTACTCTGATTTTTTTTATTTTACTCTAAATTTTTTTATTTTTATCATTATTTTCGTTGAATGATGGAACTTTATTTAATTCGATAAAGATATTATCGCAATTCGGTAAAATATTTTCGTAATTTTGAAAGTTTCATTAAATTCCGGAACGTAATATGAATAAATACATTTTTCCGTTCTAAGACTTACTTGAACAGTAGGGCTCCTCTTTCCCTCGCGCTAATTTTGCTCCACTCGCCATCATCGAAGGCCTTCTTGGCAGCCTTGACCGCTCGATCGACGTCCTCCACCGAAGCGCTGTGCACATCGCAGATAACGCGTTCGTCGTGAGGATCGATGGAAGGTATCGGTTTGTCGTGACCGTCGACGAATTCCCCGTCTATAAAGAGTTGCTTCGGAAATTTCAGATCCATGTTGTTCGCTCGAACCTCCACAGCCTCGTAATTGACCTCTTTGTGCGTACCGGATCCTCCTCGTCTCGCGATAATCACCGCTGTCGCGAACTGAAGGAAACACGGGGACATGAAGACGTCGATGTTTTGCATCGTTACGCCCAGAAGGTCTTTGACCTCTTCGACGAGTCTCACGACGTCCATACTTCCGCCTCCTGAAGATCGATCAATTAGTGAGGGAATTTATTTTAATTTTGTTATGTTGTTATAATTGTAATTAAAATGGGGATTTTTCAAGTTTTTGAGATGATAGAAAATTTGGTCTCATTTCAAATAATAATAATAATAATAATAATTCCAAGTTTCCATACCGAGTTTTCTATCATCTCAAAAACTTGAAAAATCCCCATTTTAATTATTATTATTATTATTATTATTATTATTATTATTATTATTCAGATTTAAAAAATGTACCGAATAATCTAAAAATCATTGTCTCAACCGAAATTCGACTTACCACAAGCAAAAAAATCCGTATCTTCCTCTATTTCAACATTAAGAATATTTTGCCAAGATTGTCGGATCGTTTCCACGGCTTTGATTTCCTCGTCCGTGAAATTAATCGTCGCCGCGGCCTCATCCATTTTTCCGTATTTACTCGCCGGAATCGTTCTGTTGCCTGTACGAATTCGTTTGACGTTTACGAAGGTGCCATCGGTCGCTTCGATGAAGAGTCCATCCTCGTTAATTACACCAATTCGTCCGTCCACGTCGACCACGTCGCCGTCCATCTTTTTCGCGCGCGATATCGTCGATCCGAAGAGCCGTACTTCCTCGCCGTTCAACAACGTCCATGCTCCCGGCGTGCTGTCCAATGCGCGAATGAAATTGTGCATTTCCACGGCAGATTTTTTCGTATCGAGGCGTTGAAGTTCCTTCTTGTTCAACATCGGATCGTAAGTCGCGCCTTCCGCGGATTGAACGATCTTCGGGGCTTTTCCGAGGGCCACCAGGTTCACAGCCTCGCCCATTGATTTTATACCCTCGGGATACAAGAAATTATTGTACAGACTGTCGAGGGTGTCGTTTTGATCGACCGGGCAGGATTTTTGAAGGAGAATCGGACCTGTGTCGAGACCATCGTCCGCCCAGAAGACCGAAAATCCGGCTTCCTTGTCTCCCTCGATAAGCGTCCTGAAAATGTTGACGTCTGTTACCGGTAAAAATATTTAAAAATACAAAACTAAGGATAAGCAGTCTTGGATGGTATTATTAGTTGATATAATATTTTTCACGAAATCATAGAATGAAACAATATATTAACTTTTCGCTCAGAGACATTTAATAGAAAAAATAATTATAAATTATGAATTATCATTATTATTTATTTGTATGTACGAAGTGTATAGATAGGTACAGTAATAATAATATAATTATATATCATTAATATAATATGAGACAGTATAAGAATAATAATAATAATAATAATAATAATTATTATTATTATTATTACTATTACACTGTCTTATATTATATCAATGATAAATAAAAATATTGATAAAGAAACAATATAGCAAATTATTTGAAGTTGACGCAACAGAATAATAGTAATAATAATTTCTCTATAATAATTATTGTTATCATTATGATTATTATTATTCCATTGGGTCAACTTCAAATAATTTTCTATATTCTTTCTTAATTAACATTTTCATGAATGACGTAGCAACTACCATTTTGCATTGTGATTGAAACAAAAATCGTTGACTGTAGAATGTAGCGATAAACGAGTTTTTTTGGGATTCAGTCCGTCGGTAACGCGAGATTATAGAAAACACGATAATACAGCTTGATATATACAGATCTCGGATAAGTGGAGTGCCCAGAACCGTTCGAACCGGTTGTTCGAGGCGTTATAGCCGAGCAGGAAGCGCAACATATTCTCCGGTCAGGGTGCTCGTGTGGGTAAGACGGAAGCTGATATCAACAGCCTTTCTCCAAACCCATTTGACCGCAGCAGTTGCGTCTTTTGACGCGCAGCAACAATTTATGCATCGATGCACATCGTGCATCCATGGGATTTTCTAATTATTATTATTATTATTATAATTTGGGGAAATTGTAATTTTTTTTCCGAATTTTATTAATTATCGTTCGGTACTGACCAACTTATAGCGCTGGCGCCTCGATGTCGCGGTAAAATCGACGGATGATAACAGATACTTCGATGACGAGGATGATCTATGACTTCCATGGGAATGAATTGAGTGCAGAACGGTAGAACGTTGAGATCGACGTCTATGCTCTTGTATAGATCCAAGATCTCGGGTAACGGAACGCCTTTGCTTCGCCATGCCTTGATCTTGAAAACCGGAGTGTTGTCCGCTTTGGCTGTGCTCGCTGAAATCGTGACGAATTTTGTCAGTTTACGGAATTTTTTCACGGTGAAAATGACTAAGGCCGTGGCACGATTAATCGAACCGAGTTGGCAATTAATTAAATTTGAATATAAAATTAATCTTGATTTCATAGAAATGATTTATATCTCGTGCATTCAAAAACGATTCAACTTTGAGACAATTCACTTCTAATACGTGACAAAGAATTCTTGCAACGAAGTTTAATCAATTCTATCGCACCCTAAATCAAATCAAATATGGATAATCTTAGTTTAAATTCGATATTCGATCCGTCACGAAATTTAGCCAAGCGAGCACGAACTTTTTTTATACCGGACGTAGAATTTATCAGATTTGAATAAAATTTGCGACTACAAAAAAATCTATTATGCATCTACGTATTTGTTTTTTTTTTAATTTAATAAGAATGTTACCGAGAGGATCCTCGCGATTGCCTTTATCCGGTATCGTGAAAACGCCAGTTATGTTGTGACCATCTTGCTTCAGCAGTTTGTAAACTTCAGCGGCGAAATTACTCTGACCGATAATAGCCACTTTCAACTGAGCCATCGCCGTCTAAATGAAATTACAATTAAAATATAAAAAAAACAAACAAATCTTTACACCTTTCAATATTAACAGGACCCACTGCTCTCGCAGAATCCAACAGGCAAGGGTTAATAAGCATGCATAGAATTCGTGCATCAATCAGCGAGTACGTACCTCTATTTAATACTACTACAGTGCGTGCGGCGAAAATATCGGGCGATATCACGAAAGTGCTGGAATTATAACAAAAGATAGGAAACAATAGCGTCGAGTGTTCTATTCGAGACAATTACGGCTCACTGCCCCAAGTAAAAAAAAAAATTATGCATAGTCTATACCTTAACTATATGTGGAATTGGGCATATATAGTTTATATATAGTTTATATATGTCCAATGAAAAAAGAAATTCAAAAATACGTATAATAATGCCAAAAATAATAATAACATATAATTCTCTATTTATATAATATTATTTATATTATATAAATATAATAATATATCCAAAATTTATACATAATTTATGTATAGACTATATATGCCCAATTCCATATAGACATAGTTAATATATGGACTATGTTTAATTTTTTTACTTGGGGCAATGTCGAAACATGATAAAAGCCGTGTGCTAGCGTGAATTATTTACAGATCCGTTTTCACGCTCGTACGATCATTCCATACGATCCGAACTACCCACACCGTTATTAAAATTTCACAGATATGTTCTACGGTGCGGCTGTTGCGAGTGAAAACAAGCGATTTTGACGCCATGCGTAAATTGACTACCGGATCCAATGAGACAATAAAACAATTATCTTTTTCTCGACGCATATGGAAAGTTCGCTGATAGAAACGCAGCGAGACGTTGCTTATGATTTTACGAATCTCAAGTTTTATTTACTCAATCGAAAAATTTATTCTATAGCCGAAAATATTTATTTCATTTTAATTATATTATTGCGAAGTGAAGTTATTGATTTTTTTATCTCATTGCTTATTTATTTATCTACTTTTAATTTATTTTTTGTATTGTTTCTAAAATCATATTTTCTAAGGTTTTTAATAGATTATGTTAGATTATATAATCTATTAATTATATTATCTAATTAAATTTATTATTATCAATACTATATTGATAAAACTGGAATAATTGACTTACAGTATAGACGGCGAAGGCTCGCTTGGGAAGTAATGCGAAACGTCTTGTCACCAGCATCGAACACGGAGTAAATTTTTTTTTGTTTTGTTTGTTTGCTTATCACAACCGAACTCACAACACCTGTGGGAAAGAATTGTATCCGTATCGAACGATGCTTGGGGTTTGAGCAACGTCTCGGCGACTGTTAGAACTATCGACCGTCACTTCGGTATGAAAGTTTACTGAACCGACGGAGAGGGAGGCAACTACTTTATATAAGACGTCGCTATCTGCAGGGTCAAGACCTTTGTGTATTTTCCCCTCTCGATACTTTGTGAATCCCGTATTTTTGTTATCATCTCGACCTAATAGCGCTCTAATTTCACGAATGATAGTAATCTAGCTTTCCGGTTTTCTCTGCATTGTCTTTGTAACAGAAGGATGGATTGTTGTTGTGCGAATATGTTATCAGTTTGATAAATTATAATTTTTTTTTCAGGTGAATCTATTTATTAACGTATTTTATTATTCTTATGATTTTCTATTATAAGTAATTTTTTTTAAATACTGACGACGATAAATCCTCATTATTATTAACAGCCGAATAATCAAAATAAAATTATTGGATTTTATTACAATTTTATCTCTTGATGCTTTTGATTCACAAACTAAAAATTCGAATTCAATCGAAGGTTCCACAGTCTACAGATATAGCATAACAATAATCCATACATTTTGTAAGTTAAAGAATCTTTAATAAAAGATTCACCGCTCCTAAACATTTCGTACCTAAAAAAATTGTTTAATTATACAAGCTTGTTGAATTTCGTTTCATATCATTAACCCTTACGCCACACCCCTATTTTTCGATCAAATACCTCCCACGGGGTTGTACGGAGTCAATTAAACCCTGCAAAAATTTCGACTGCCCGCCATTTTGGATTAACCCGTGCGATCGGATTCAAAAAATTCTCATATATACTTCCAACATCGTTTAATTAATTGATATTGATAAAAAGTACGATTAGAATTAATTACACGCATAAAAAAATTCATTTAAAAAAAATCGTTTCAGCCAAAGCTTGTCTACAAGATGGCGGGGTCAAAATGACCCTTCCTGTGGTGTGAGAGTTAAAATGGCACCTGATGCCGAGCCCTTTGAATAGCAAAAACCGACAACGTCGAATAACGTACAATCAAAGTTCTTCGTTAATCGGGGAAACAATACCGTCGTTATTACAGATCCATTTAGCGCTGTAATGCAGACGGAGCGTAGATTGGTCATTATCGGTCATCCAACGAGCTATCGCTCGACGGTTCGCCAGTGACTAGGCCAAAAGTCGAATTTGTTTGGATGATGAGAGATATCCGGAACAAACCGGTTGATCAAAGACCGAAGAACCTTGCCCTGTAAGGGTCGTCAGGGGTCGTTCGCAACAACTTCGCATCCGACAAACCGGTTTGAGTCTGTTTGAGATCAATGAGGTCTCTCAGATTATCTGCAATCTCATTCTGTCGTGATACATTTTTCACGTTTATTCCGTCATCTTGCGCAACTCCGTTACTCGTGTTCTCGAAAATCCAACAAAATGCATTCGTAATTGTGTCAATCAGTGTTTTTACGCACTGTTTCAACAAGCTCGAAGTGAATCGTCTATTTGACGTCGACTGATACGTTTCCGATGATTCTTTAGTGCCACATACGTCATTATTTTCGATGCTCTAATAATAAATTTTTTTTACAAAAATAAAAACCGCCTTCAACAATTGGCATGTATGCACAAACTTGAAGTAAAAATTTTTAAATAATAATTTTTATTGCTTGAAAGAAAAGAGTATTAAAGGGTTATATACAAAATTATTGATTCTTGATTATTTGTCTGACGTGAATATTTATTGGCACTTAAAACTTCGATTGAAAATAATTTTGTATATTGTTCTTTAATGCTCTCCACTTTGAAGTAACGAAAAATATTATTTTTAATTTTTTAGTTCAAGATTGAGCACATAGGCAAAGTTTTGAGGTCAGTTTTTATTTTTTTAAGCATACATCTCGAATTGATAACCTACTCCTTCTCTGAAGTCAGTTAAAAATACATATAATAATAAAATAAGTAATTCAAGAATCTTGTCGCTATGTCAGTTTGATTGAATTCGATTATATCACGTTTATCTGCAACATCTACTTTATCTTTACCCTCGGTACGACCAATCTGCAAAGAGCTGTACGATTTTGACTATCAAGACGATCTCCGGACGGTTGGTTTCCAAGTTTCCCGCACAGAGAAATTCTTTTTATCAATGAAACGATGATAAGCCATCGCGAGTACACCTTCCGGAGCTGTAACGATGACGGTTCAATTCATTTTTTTCCTTTTTTTCCGCTGCAACAGGCGATATTGAATGCAACGATATTCTTATTCGTCGCGGTTTATAAATAGACAAAAGTTCGAATGGCACGACGAACTATCGATTTGGGCGCGCTTCAGGTTTCAGGTGAGCAGCCCCTGCCGGACAATGACCCGGCGTACACCACCGCGTACGGAGATCGAAGATTGCGTTCTGACAGGCGTTTCTCACGAAATGCGGTAAATCGAGTGGATGCAAAAAATTTCAATTCATCGTTCTTATGAATATCAATAAATGTTGAATGTAATAATAAAAATAAAAATAATAATAATAATAATAATAATAATAATAATAATAATAATAATAATAATAATAATAATAATAATAATAATAATAATAATAATAATAATAATAATAATAATAATAATAATAATAATAATAATAATAATAATAATAATAATAATAATAATAATAATAATAATAATAATAATAATAATAATAATAATAATAATAATAATAATAATAATAATAATAATAATAATAATAATAATAATAATAACAAAATAATTTTTATGATTACAATCGATTTTTGTTTGCCTCAACTCGACTAATACCAATTCGTTCAATTAAATCAAAATCGCTGAGATTGGAAAATATTTAAAAAAATATCTCACCATTGTAACATAAAAAATCAAGTTTATATGGAAAAAAATTAAATTTACATTGAAATTCAATATCTATCTAATATTCTCGATGGAATTGTTCCGGAAAAATCGTACGGCTCTTGAGCGTTGTGTGCTTATGAGGTGGATAATTAATGAACGTACTTGAGCAACTTGATAACACGCGCGAACAGATTTGACTCTCGATTAGTTTTTTTTTCTTCATGATATCGAAGATAAACTTTCAGACGTTTTTTTTTCCATGCCGTGTTCTGGGCAGGAAGTGCAGCTGACGTTGTCCAAAGTTCATTGCCGCCACAAGGTATAGCTAGTCGATTTTCACGAAGACGAGGCATATCGTATTTAGTTATCGTTTTGTCGTTATCTGATGATTGATTGTCGACTGTTTCCGCGACAATTGAAGCATGGACTATTATCTTCTATGTATAAGAGAACGTCCGTCGGTGGTTTGAAAATTATTCAGTTTCGTGACTCAGGCGTGTAAAGTTGTTTACCGCGAAATCTAATTATAGCCAATATCGTTGCGTGTGTGAGTGTTTTTTCGAATATTTTTTCTGACTACTATTATGAAGAGTTGAATTAATTGAAAATAAAGTTTTAATTCAGAGAACTTTATCAGCTGAAGAAATATTTATTTTATTCAAAAGTAGACTTTGAAGCAACGGCAAGGCTACGACAATCATTATCATCTTTTTATTTACCTTTATGACTATTTTTCTTGTTTAATTCTGTTTTATTCCGGAAAAAACGTCAATGAATCAACATAATTTACATCCCATCAGTAAAATATTTTTTAATTGAATGTTTTTAATTATTACCACGAGTCGATTAATATCAATGATTATTTCATTGAACCTTTCATTCTTATAATACTCGTTCAAGATTTGATCGATCCAAGTCGCGTGCGAATAATTCACAATTCAAATTCATTCAAACTTCTTCATTCATTTTTAAAAAACCCAACTATTATGAGCTATCGCAAAAATCCATCAAACAAAAATACTCGGCCCCGATAAAATCCGAATCGCAAGAAAGAAGCAAAAACAAAACCTTCGAATCAATGAACTCCCGAATCGAATTAAATTTTCCAGCCCCGCAGCAACGAATGAATGTTTGCGAATAAAAAACCTCTCTCAGGGGCTCCGCAAAATCAAACGCGCGTGAAAAGAACGTAGTGGCAGCCCATTATTGATCCCCGAAAGAGTCTAAAAAGTGCAACGCAACTACTCCCCACCCCCCTTTGCTCCTCCCTCTCGCAATTTCGTGTCTACAAACGTGTAATTCGCACTTTTCGAGCACGAATGCCCAAGCCCGAGCCGCAAAGAGTCACGACGATCGATCGTTCCAACGTGAAACCGGAAATATGCGAACACGGAGCATTTGGTGAATAATACAACGACCAGGAAGTTAAAAAAAAGGGGGGTTGAAACGTACCGAACGACGTTGAAACAACGTTTGATGTATTCGGTACTCGTATCGCACCCTTATACTCTACTGTCAATTCGACACCGCACCCTCGCGCGTATTTCAACAAATTCCATGAAAAAAAGGGGTGCGACACGAGTCGGTTGATGACTCAAACAAATCCTCAATTTAAATAATTTACCAACGCGTTTTTACAAACACCCACACGCACGCACTTACCGTAGCAACCCCAAACTTGTATCCCGTAACCGCGAAAACAAAACAAATATTTCTATTCGCGAAATAATAAAATAAACAACGGTCAAAAAAATAAAATACCAGTTCAAAAATAAAACTCGTAGAAGCACGAAGCTATCGCGAGAAGCTGCCGGATGAAATCGATGACTCAGTTTTTCGAATCATTGAACCAGCGAGGCCGTGTGTGTTCGGGGCCTATAGCTACCCTAGAATAGACCACGGGGTCGTGTGACAAAGGCATAGACGATTTTATCCCCCTTCGTTCGCGTCGTTTGCTCACGTTCGAGGCTGTGCATATGCTCGACAGCTATGGACCACGGGGATGAAACGAGATGGGACGGTCGTTCGTCCGCGTCCTTGTCGCTGGATCGACGGATTGACCCCCCGTCTCCCTTCTTTTTTCCTCCCTTCGCCATCCCCCTTCTTCCCTTTCCCTTCTTCCCGGTCGAGCATCCCCGCGGGACACATGCGCGAAGATTCTCCGGAGTCAATCCCCCACTCGGGTCGACCTCGACGAGGTCAGGTCCGTCCGATTCGACGTAGAAGAGCCAATTTCGACGTAGACGCGCGCGGATACGGGAACCATCGTTGCGACGCCAAATTTCTCACTCCCATCTCGTTTCTTCGCCGAGACGGAATCTCTCCGCGATCTAATCTTCGTACGTTCGCACAAGTTTCATACACATTTATTTGTACATACGCGTATCTGTATCTGTATGTAAAAATATATATTTAAATACTAGCGGATGTGGAGATAAATAAATATAACTGTCGAATCTCTCGGTATCGCGTTTGACGTTTTTGCTTTACACGCCTTGGTCTTTGGGAAATACACCGGTTAGGTGGATCCATACGGATCCTTTCTACGCAACTCTATCTTCGCACCTGGACCCGCGGGTACGATTACGGATGCACGAGCAGTGAACGCTGTGCTATCTCGCGTTCATTCGAGAATAATCAAAAGAAATTGGGGATTGAGAGAAAATAATTTATGATAGAGATTTTTTTGGTGGATATTAGATAAGGAGTGATCGCGATTTGGCGGTGAATCGAAGATTCCGGAGGATTAGTTTTTGATTTTTCGGGAGATTGTTTTTATTTTTATTATTTTCGTTGTTTTTTTTCGATATTTTGATTTTGTGAAAAATTGTTTTTTTGATTTTGTAGAAATTTACGATGAGGGGAAAGACGTTCCTGTGCCTCTTCGGCATCCTTATCTCTGCGAGGATAACACTACAGGTAATGTATCATTTTTTAAACTGTGTATATATACTTGTGTTTAGGACTTTTGTGCAAATTTCATTGGTGGGAATTTTTTGTTGGGTTTGTTGGTCGGATAAATTGTTGGATCAATACAATTTTTATAAGTAAGGACTTGGCGTTTGACGATAATGAATATCAGAACGTTTTCTTGGGGATATTGAACTTTTTTCGGAGAATTCAAATTTATTCTGTGCACGGGATAAAAGAAATTTGAAACGTAAAACGCAAACGCAGTATCTCACGTATCCATCCGGTGGTTGTGTAGCCGTGAGGGTGGAGAATCTGCAAATTGCTCTTCTCAAGAGAACGATCGATAACAATCTTTTTTCTCGCGAATTTACGCATTTGCGTGCGCTAAAATGTTCGATGAGTCGTCGTGCCCTGAAATACTAATGGATCAAATGCATCGCGACTCCTTAAGATCGATGGTTTTATCATGGACCATCTTTCGACATCATATTCTCAGCACTAGGAAAATTTGTTCCACTTCTTTTCCTCCAATCAAAAGTGATAAAAGTATTGAACGAAAAATCCTAAACATTGTCAAATACAATTTATTATCGATCATTTAATAATAAATATAAATATTCTTTATTTCAAAATTATTTTATAAATTCGAAGCGCAGTGTCTTAAAACTGTGTGTGACAATAAAAAAAAACGAAAACCAAAATCATGATGATTCGAACCACAAAATTAAAAAATTCGTGAATTTTCGGGAACGTACAGAACTACTACCGGGTCGTTGATCAATAATGGATAATTGCCAAACCGTGCGCCGCTCGGATGTATTCGTACCAAGTTTCCAACAAACTTCAAAACCCCTTAACGTCGGTCGTTGCTACGTGTAGATATGTAGAACGTTGTGCCGGAAATCAATACACCCCCGAACGGGTTCGCCGGTTGCATTTCGCACATTCACGCGAAGAGAAGAGAAAAAAACGAATAAGGAAAAAACACGAAGAATAATAAAAACAATAATAATAAAATGGTTGAATTTATGACATAGCTGACGAATTGTTGCAGGCCTCAACGCCATCGTCGACGTCCTACGTAGGCGCGGCAGTGGAGTATCATCCGGTGACGAAGGGCGATGATGGAACGGCGATTGCGAACAAGAACGCCGAGAACTACTTGAAGTTTTTGAAGAAAGCCGATGAACACGTAAGGGAACTTTGCCAATTGGCTACAACCCCGATAACATCTCAATCGTCGTTTACGTTACACCTGTAGTAAACGCGCTGTTGCGTTTTCTTCTTTGTCTCGTTCTTTCGTGGTTTCTTTTCATTTATTTTTCGGTCTACGATTTTTGTTTTTATGAATGAAATTGCAGGACGTCGACATCATCGTATTTCCCGAGGGAAGTTTGACTGCTGGCAGATCGTTTTCGGCGGAGGAACGGACTCGTTACTTTCCACACAGCACGTACGTTCCTGATCCGAAGGATCTTGAGATACCATGCAAAAACGATACGTCCCCGGCGATGCAGGTAATAAAAGTTTTTAAAAATTATTATTATTATTATTGTTATTATTATTATCATTATTATTATTATTATTATTATTATTATTATTATTATTATTATTATTATTATTATTATTATTATTATTATTATTATTATTATTATTATTATTATTATTATTATTATTATTATTATTATTATTATTATTATTATTATTATTATTATTATTATTATTATTATTATTATTATTATTATTATTATTATTATTATTATTATTATTATTATTATTATTATTATTATTATTATTATTATTATTATGATTATTATTATTATTATTATTATTATTATTATTATTATTTTTATTATTATTATTTATTTATTTTTTTTCTCTGTTTTATTATTGTTACCATTATTTCCTAGCGTTTATTGCTGATTTTTATCACTAGAATGATACAAATATATACATATTAAGTCAACAAAAGTTTTAAGGAAGTAATAATAATGGAGTCTGCAATTTTTGGCCCGAAGTATGTAAAATCGGCGCGTCCTATACAATTATTGTTGATCATTCTTGAAATTTCAAAAACCCTCAAACCTCTTAGCCTTCTGGACGAGAAAAAGATTATTTTATCGTCAAAATTCCATCACTTTCGGATCCAATGACTAATAAAATAACCTAAATACATTATTACTGTGCTCGACCTCATTTCTTCCGATAAAAAAAAATTGCCTATGCAGTAGCATCCAAAGAGAAAAAAAATCATCTACTTAAATATATCAATCCCCATAATCACGTATTTCCAATACAGTAAATTCTATAAAGCTTCCTTCGGCAACTTCCATAAATTGCGTCAATATTCCTTCAATAAAATTCCAACTACAAGAAAGACCTCAGAAACGGCGCTTCGCCCCCCACGAAGATGAACATCGTACCACGAAGAAGCGCCTCCGTGAAATAAAAAAAAAAAAACAAGCCCGGATGTTTTATCGATTCATTTTCTTCTTCTCTGATGCCAGGCGCTGAAGGCCATATCTTGCGCGGCCAAGCATCATCAAATGTACGTCGTGGTTAACGTGCGCGAAAAAGCCAAATGCACGAGCGACGAAGCAACTACGTGCAGCACCGACGGATGGAATTTGTACAACACAAACGTCGTTTTCGATCGCAAAGGATCGATAATCGCGAAATATCGAAAATTCAATCTCTTCGGCGAGCCCGGATTCAACGTAACGTCCAAACCGGAACTGTCGACCTTCAAAACCGATTTCAACGTCACGTTCGGACAATTCATATGTTTCGACGTGCTTTTCGAAAAACCGACTCTTCAGCTTATACGCGAATCACGCGTGACCGATGTCGTATTTTCGTCAAAATGGTTTTCGGAACTTCCTTTTCTCACTGCCCCTCAAATACAATCGGCTTGGTCCTACGGCAACAACGTTAATTTTCTCGCTTCCGGTTACAACAATCCGGCTGGCGGTTCGGGCGGAAGTGGAATCTACGCTGGTTCCGATGGTTCTCTCAACGTCGTGTGGTCCGAAAAACGCGTCAATGCTCTTTTGATATCAGAAATTCCAAAAGTCGTGAATTCTCGAAGAAATCACAAACGCGATAACGCAAACGTATTGACTTATGTATTTCCGGCCAATGAAATGCCAACCACGGACGGGCCCGAACCCGTTTCACAACAACGCATAGCCAGCGATTACGTGGATCCTTATACGACTCATGTATTTCCGCCTACCAACGGAAGTTACGCTCTTACTCTTTGCGATCGCGGTGTTTGTTGCGATTTTACAACCGATACGACGTATATCGAACCCGTCAATCGTGAAGATGCCAAATTTTACAGGTTTGTATAGATATTTATCAATGAATTTGGTTTTTTTTTCTTCCGGACGAGACTACTTTAGAATTTTTTTAAAAATTATTTAGGTTACAATAGAAATAATGGGAATGATAATAATAATAATAATTATTATTATTATTAGTGTTTCTATTATTTTTATTAAATCAATAATAAATTAAAAAATAATATTATTATTATTATTATTCCTATTTTTTTAATTATTTAGCCTACAATGAAAATAATAAATATAATAATAATGATTAATATTATTCTTATTATTTTTATTGTAGTCTAAATAGTTAAAAAAATAGGAATAATAATAATTATTATTATTATATTATATTAAAAATTATTATAATTATAATAATTATTATTATCATTAAATTATATTAAAATTCATTATAATTATAATAAATATTAATATCATTATTATATTATATCAATATTTATAACGGTATAGTTCTCATTATCATCATTATAATCACGAGATCACGATTAGTTGAATAATTATTCAAATAATAGCAATAATTTAATATAAGTAGATTTCTTTTATTATTTGATTATTTTTTTATTGATTAAGAAAATATTTCAAATTGATTGATTGATTTTTTTACAATCAACCAATAATTTTCTGGTAAATTATTCCTTTCTTGCATTCAAATTGTATGAAGCACCTTTATTGTGCCAAAAATTGTTCATTCATTAATTCATTCTCTTTTTCTAATCTATTTTCTATTTTTACATGCCTTATGACTCTGTTTATTCTCTTTTCTTCATCACTAGAACGCTCCTGAACAAATTTTCGAGCCCGGTCTCGAATAAATAAATAAATAACAAACTTACTCCCTTCGCGAATCCCGAATTTTCCGTTACCAAAGTCACCAACCTCAAAGTAACCAAATCTCAATAAAAATTCACTACATTTTCTATTTTCCAGATATCGTTTCGCCGTTTTCAACGGAGTCCGAACATTCGCGAATATCAGAAACGGCGGAATCGAAGTTTGCGGAATAATTTCATGTACCAACGACAGTTTGTCGAGTTGCGCCGAAAGATTCGACACTAATGAAATAATCGTTCATCCCGTGACTTTTAATTCCATCGTTATTACCGGAAATTTCACCGCTGACGCGACTTCATTACGCATGCCGATAGCCGTAAACACGGAAATTCAACCATTGAACGCCAGCGATTTTAGCTTCGTAACCAGCGTTTTCAACGACACTCACGCGAACGTTAAATTCACGTTGAAACACAGTCGCAAAGGTTTGATGACATTCGCCATTTGGGGAAGAAACTTCAAAACCGACGGAAACGCGAAAACCTCCCCGTCCTCGGCTTCTCAATCGATGCCGTTCGTCTTCATGCTCGCCATGCTTCTCGTAATCGCGTGTTCCAGCGTTCAAACGATCGGATCTCTTCCCGAATCGGCGTGAACCCGAAAATCGTCGAATTTCTCATTGTATCATGCAGAAAAAGAAAGATCGAATTTCGGAAAAAACGTCGAAAAATTATTTTTGCGCGCCGAGAAGATGGAAAACGCTCGCAAGTGGCGTCGAATAATCAAACGGGCTTCGTAACTTATTAATCAAATCCCCGCGCGAATGAACAAGACGATGTTGAACCGACGAAGCTTGAAAGCCGCAGGATTATGGAATTTTTTTTTTTTTTGCTTATTTCGTAACAACGCGGATATGCTTCCATATTTAAATAATTTGTGTACTTATGTTTTTTTTTTTTTTTTTTTTTTTATTATCAAAGAGACCGCTGATGCTTTTTTCCGCTGTGAACGTCGTTCGTCCGCTTGCCAGATAAAATAAGAGCCCGAGAAAGGCGTTGAAAAAAATCTCGTGCTCGAGCTGCGATCAAACTTGTACGGATGAGGAAGATAAAAAAAAAAAAAAATAATAATAAAATCATCGCTTCGAAGCTTATATTTCGTCATCGTTAGGGTTAACAATACCGCTCACGTTCCGGGGCAAGCTGAGCCGTTCGAACCTCGGATTTAGTCTGTAGCCATTGCCGGATAATTCGAATACGATTAACCCTGCCACGTTTAATCAGTATAAACGAAAAAAAAAAAAAAAAAAAAACATTCAGCCGACAAACAAAAAAAAAAAACATTTTGATCATAGACTCGATACGTTGGAGATTAAAAACGAAAATCAAAAAATATAACGGAAAAATTCTGATTAACGAGAATTTGACGTTGTATCATCTACAGTCTATAGTCCAACAAAGTTTACCAAAATAGTTCCTCCATCGTGCCGCTTAAATATTAGTGATTAATCGAATTTTGAACAAGAAAAAAAAAAAATGTCTCAACGTAATTATTTTAGGAAAGAAAGTTAAAGGATCAAATTTTGAGTAGGAAAATGAGGTCTCGCGTAGTTCTTTGGTAGATAGGAACGTCGGAGCCGCATGGATCTTCAACGGTGAGAGATGAACAACGAACAAATTGGGTACGGTGTACGATTATATGTATATAGTCTAGCATGTACCTTATTGACAACAACAAAAAAATGTTACATAGTATTTAAATAAATGATTACGTCGATGAATCACCAATTATGGCATTGATTAACCGTTTCTCGATAATCAATTATCTGGATTGTCTTCAGAGGCCGAAAAATTCTTCTTTGTCCACGTCGATGGTTCAACGCAGGTCGGTAGTCGCTGAATAATTGTCCGATGAATAATTGTCTCGGTTAAAATTTGACGCTGGGAAAAAATATTTAAGCGAGCTTTCAACGAGCAATCGTTGTCTATCGAACTCGAATAGATACACTTGGCTATATCGATCATCGTCGCAGAAATGACGCGCAATAAAATTCAATCTTGCTTTGGTTTATAGCCACAGAGCCTTCAAATTATATTTTTTTGACATTTTTCACCACAAATATTAATATATCGTCTGTGTTACCTTCTGGTAACTGCAGGATTTTTTTTTTTTTCCACGTCGAATAAAATTTCCCAAATTGCAGCGCGCTAGATTGTTTTGGTAACATTACCGGATTTAGCGGCTTTCATTCTCATTCCGACGAATTAATTGATCACCGTTCGTAAGACAATAATATACATATCATCAAAAAAAAAAAAAAAAAAAAAAAAAAAAAAAAAAAAAAAAAAAAAAAAAAAAAAAAAAAATACGAGACAAGCACGTCAAGAATTTATTCAAACCTCATTTCAATATCTCGGAACTTTAAATTCCGGCGCACCATCGCTATTATTCGCAGCCGGTTTTCTCTTGTTCATTATATTCTGTATTTTTTGCCATTCTCGATCCAACTCTGCTTTCTCGTTCTTTTCCTTGTTGTATTTGCGAGTTCTTCGTCCATCGGCCATTTTAACACCGTATTGAAACGCCGCTTTTGGCAGGGCTTCCTTGTTGTTCATGTAATCGCTGTATTCTTCGGGCGTGTCGAAATCCCAACGACCTATGGGTCCTTTTTTGTTGCCAAGATCCATCTTCGTGTAATCCACTTCGTCGTCCGAATCGTCTATGGCGTCTTGCATCTCGTCCAAACCCGGATAACACTCGGCGTAACCTTCAGGCTCAGCCGCTAATTTATTCAACAATGCACCTTTCTTCGGAATTCCGCTGGTTTCCGCCACCGACGTCAATATATTCGGCAATGTCGGTGCATTAGCGATTTCTTCGGTTTCAACGCTCGTTTCCGCGGGTTTGTCGAAATACGAAGTTTGTTTTTTCTTGGGTTCACGCGAAATTTCTTTTTTACTCATCGTTGGCGCGTAATCACCGATATCACCGTAAATACTGTCTTCTTGGGGTCTCGTTGTAACGTCGGTTTCGAGATTTTCTTCGGGTCTTTGTCGTCCATCTTTGTTTTTTTTTCCTTTTTTACCGTGTCTGCTGCCTTGTCGCAAATACGAAAGAATTTGTGCAAGTTTGTTTATCACAATGTCGTTTGTGGTGAGAGTGGGTGTTGCGTCTACCGTTGGCACATCGGCTTTGCTTCGTATCAGAGTCGTGGGAATGTCGACTTCGACGTTTTCATCGTCCAATTCGATCACGTATGCCATACGACCGGGGGTAAAGAGTTCGTTTCGTTCTATTTGCTTCGATTTCATCGTCATTACGGTTTTGTGAATGTTACGACCAATTTTTGTTTTGAATTGCATCTCGTCGGGTTTCTTTTCGGGCTTTTTTTCTTCCTTCTTCTCTTTTTCTTTGGGTTTCACGAGTTTTTCCATTTCTTGTTCTTGCTCGTTTTCTTTTGCTTCGATTTCACTGCGAACCTGAGAAAGCGATCATGAAAATTTTCTCTCGTATGAAATATTCGTGAGTCGACGACGATCTAAATAAGACAATAATGAAAACTTTTTAAAACTATGCGATACCTTTTGCAGAAGTGCATAATCCAAGCCTTTGACCAAGTGAGTGTGCTCCATGTCACCTCCCAAGAATTTTGACTGCTGAATCATTTGTCTCCTGCGCTCCGCCGCGTCCATTCCGGACTTTGCGTCCGGCGCCACGGCTCTGTACGCGCTCGTGCTGTTCATGGGATCCTCGGGCTGATACTCCGTTGTCGAACCGTCTCTGCGTTCCCTCGCACGATCCCTGTACTTTTCCGCTAACTCCGCCATCTTATCCTCCTCTTGCTTCTTCAGCTTCGCGTAGAAACTTTTCTTCTTTCGTCTCAATTCGGCTCGATTGCCGCCGCTCACCGAAGGAGTCTGGGCGGTTTTTGCAGCGGCGTCTCTGGCGGTGCCCGGCAAGGACGTCGGCGTGGACGACGGCACCGAGGCTCTCGGCGTCATCAAGAGCTTGCGGAAGTCGTCGTTCGTCAGCCGCACCGACAGACTCATGTCGTCTTCCATGGTGTCAGGCATTTTGTTTGTGCTTTCTGTTTACAACAAAATTCTAATGAGTTTCAAGAGTTTCAGAGTTTTTTTTATTGATATTACGCAGAGAATTAAGAACTTAGGGGAATACGAAATAATATTTTTCTCGACCTCAGACTGTTTTGTAGGTTAGGATTGATTTTTTTATCGGCCGATTGTGATTTTTGCGTTACGATAAGGGATATCGTTTCGTCGTTGAAAAAACGTGGAATTCGAAGGGTTGAATGAGTAATTATTTTCATGGAACAGATCAATATTACCTTAAAGGTTTATCCAATGAAGAGTCAAAGGTTCGTTCGTCACGAAAACGACGAATATCCAACCTTATATCGATAAATCGTTAATTAAACATAATCATTCTGATTAACGCGTTTTCCTGAAAAATAATGGATAAGAAAACAGCTGTCCATAGATTATTGCAATGAGTAAATATTTTGTTCGAGTAAACATGGAAATCGTTCAATGAACGAGTAGAGCATGGAGACTAGAGTGGAGGAGAACAGGTCCACCAAATCACATCCGGTTTCGTTCCTGAAATGGAAAAAATTTGTTTCCAAATTTTGCCATCAGCGGCGCTGTGGTAGTGTAACGTCGAGAGGTATCAATAATTAAACAGTGAAGTATACGTAATATAGATATTTTATTAAACAGTCAAAGACGTCTCCCGACTGAACGGGAGGCTTCATAATAATCATGAAGAATTAATAAAAATGAAGGGTAATAATTCAAATTATTAATAAATTTAAAAATAGCGTCGAAAATAAATTTTTCCAGAAGGAATAAAAAAGATATCCTTTTTAAATTTTTATAATACAGAATTTATTATGCAGGATAACTTCTGCAGCCAGGAGTTTTTTATTCCAATTTTTTCATTTTCTTAATTGATGTTTTTCATCGGAAACACGAAAATAGAATGGTTTATAACAAGGGCCGTCAATTAATCCAGCCAACTTCAATCTACAACTTTAATCGATGTTATCATCATAAATATATAATGATTTTCATAAAAATACGTGGGGACGAGTAAAAAGATCCCCATCACAAATTATTTCTCGCCGTTCGCAATTTGCCCTTCTTAGATAAACTAACAATGGCAATCATTTTGAAATAGCCGAGATAACTTCAGTTGTAAGATGCTCTCATTCTCATGTGAATCGCAATGTTGCAGGTTCAAGCTTGTTTCCGTTTTTTTTTCTCTGTTCGCTGATTGCAGGGGTTTTCCTCCTTACACGCAGCGAAGTCCGAAGGATTGCCTGCTCGCAGGCGTCGAAAAATCGTATAGGACGTGCTGTTACCACGCGATAGTGCTGCTCGCGGCGATTTTTATAACCGGAAAAATTACGAAAAATTTACAGAGGCAATACCGTCGGCTGACACCAGCGATCTCGATTACTCCCGTCACGAGAGTTCCAATTATTATCGAATTTTATTTTCATAATTCAATTTCCCGAGAATGAGGAAAAATCGCAAGAAAAATCAGTGAGGGCGCCATCGTCGACTGACATCAGCGCCATGGATTTCTTCTGTGGCAAAAGTTGGAACATTTGATACTTAACCCTTAAATGCACAATTTGCAGTTTGTTGCCTTTTGACTACAATGTTTAAAAAGCATCCAAATGTTTTTGCAGTAAATATAGAGCCAGAGAATATATGTTGCCAACAAGCAACACGATGCATTGGAGGGTTAATCAATTTCGGAGAGGAGCATTAATTACGTAGTACTTCCAGAGCGGTAAAAAAAACGTATTTATTAAACAAGAAACAGAGTTCGAAGGAATACAGAATGTTGATCACTGAATTATCACTTCAGGGCTGTGCTCAGAGCTGTGCTCAGGGCAGGGGATCAACTGCAACTTTGGTTTTCCGAGCTTAGGGTTACTGACATAGAACGGAAATGAAAGCATTCCATTGCACGCCGCACCGTATCCTCCTTTTTTGTCCAAAGCTATAACTCCTCCGGTAAATTTCGGATAATGTTTTGCTATTCTTTCGATAGCCGTTCTCGCAGCTTCCTCAGGTTTTGCACCACGACGCATCTCTTCTACCGCAAGAAAGCTGTTGATTATAATTACGATGAACATTGAGCAAACAATTGCGCGATTACGGGGGGAGGGTTTGGAAAAATTTTTAATATTGGACATGATAGAAGATTTATCAGCAGGTTCAAACACCGATGGTGCACCGAAAGATGTTTGAAAAGCGTCGGAATTTTGGTCAAAAGTACCTAAACAGCACCAAATAAAACTTTTAGGTGCTTTCGATCAGAATTCTGGTGCGTTTAAGCACCGAGGTGGTTTAAAAAGGAGAAGTGGTTTAAAAAAATTACAGAAACAATCGTAAAGAAATGAAAACGGAACCGATAAAATTGGAAATAATGAAAACTCTTCGTTATAATTATTGCAATGATTCGGATGATACCTTGGCAAGAATCGCATCATTATATCTCCATCGCCGGTTGCCGCAGCTGCGCCGACTTCCTGATCGGCGTACGCTCCGGCTCCCGGAATCGGGGAATCCCCGACTCGGCCCTTGATCTTATTCCTCGCGCCGTTCGTCGACGTTCCCGCAGCTATATTTCCGTTGATATCCATCGCTATCAGTCCAATGGTATCGTGATTATTCTCGTCCGAATGGGGATGATTGTTCCGATTTTGTGGAATTATGGGATTACTCTTAGGACCGTACGGTCCACAGAATTTGTCAGGATCGGGATGGACGTTCTGTAAATCAAGTATTCAGCCATGAATTACTGAACAAAATGACTCGTATGAAATACAGAAATGTCATATCGCAAAGTTGTATCGAATACCTTCCAAAAATTTGGCTGGCAATTGTTGTTTCGCCAATCCTGCCACATTTTGGTGGACTCATTCGTTGTCAACGATTCGTCCAAAAATCCCATCGTCTTTGCAAATAGCGTGGCGCCGTCTGCGACCAGCAAACTGTGTTTTGTTTTCTCGAGAACCATCCGTGCAACCGATATAGCGTTTTTGATGTTTCGTATCCCGCCGACAGCTCCAACATCCATGGCAACTCTATTTTTAAATTAACGAGACAATATTCATCCTACGATTCGATTCGATTATGTGCATTTTTCTATTCGGAACCGTCAAAAATGTGTTTCTTATAGAAAATTATTTTTAATTGCTTGAAAAAAGACAACTCACCCATCCATGATCATGGCGTCGAGAGTAGTTTCTCCAAACTCGTCGGGACTTCCGCCAAAGCCTACCGTCTTTCTGCATTGCATTTTTTCGCACAGACTTCCACCTTCCTCTATGGCGTCCACCGCGCTTCTGTTCTGAAGGTACAGCGTCTCCCAAGCTGGAAGTTATATATATTTTTTTCAACCCTTCATTACGATACTATAAAATAATGTCTCAGTCGTCAACTGGGTGGATTCCATCAAGTCAGTCTTCAAAAAAATATTGTGAGCAAACTATCCGTCAAAAGTAGTTTGAAAAATTACAGAACATGCTTCGAACATTCTGCATAATGTATGAAAAGTTCATATATGAGAAATACAGGTGGATTCCAACTAGTGTGACGGTAAAGGCTTAAAAGGCGCAGTAATAAACAAAATCTTAATATGCAAGATTAATGGAATTTTTTCTTACCTTTCTCAGTCGCGTCATGATAATCCCATGTGATAACAACAACAGGAACAGAATCGCTCGCTTCTGCCGCCAAAATTGCTCCGGGCAGAATCAAAAGTAACAATTTTATTACCACGAAGTGTTTCATGTTTGCCGTTGCGGTTAATTTTGCGCACTGACTCGCACCGACTCGGCGCGAAAGAAGAAAGATTCAATTTCTTTTCTCTTCGCTCGAGCTGAATTCACAGACGGAGGCGAAGGGAGATTGGCGAAAATGTAAACAAAACAATTGACCTCTGGCCGGGCAAATGATGGGGCTGAATAAATTGATGTTACCGAGCAGATAAGAGTCTGCCACGAACTTCATTTGCGACGCATTCGGTTACAGCCAGCAGAAGACGCGAAAATTGACGAGAGTAATACGCACCTGAGATTTCGAAATAACTAGCAATAATTAAAATTTCATCGATCTTTTTGAGAATGAAATTATTCTTTTGTTAATAATCCTTTTCGTTTAAAAAAAATGTTCGTTATTAAAAAAAAAAATAGATTCGGCGATAATCCGTATTTTTTATGTCAAAACACGTTGGTTATTAGAAAAAATAGTACTAATTTTTAAAATAAAAACTGTATATAAAAAACTACTCTTTTTTCTAAATGGTCATTTGTCGAAGACGAACGAAAGGATTATTAAAAAGAAAATACGATTCTCGAAAAAAGAATAAAGAGGGGAAAATTTTTCTGAAAAGTTCGAAAAGACATTTTCAATATAGTTCTATTTTAGTCAATAGCCCCTTTCATAGAATTATCGCTTATCAAAAGTCCATTATCGCGATTACCTTATCAACTGGACGCTCGATAAATCCGCGTAGCAGATGTAGGTCAGCTAGATCAATTATAAATCCAATCTCAGCATCTGTTCCTTTTCTTTCTTATTCTAACTATATTTAAATTCCGACGCATTCTTATATTTCACGACCTTGGGTTATTCAAACAGTAAATTTATGTTGAAAACAAAAAAAAAAAGAATTAAGAATTCACATAAGTTTGAATTTTGTCGATATTTCTTTGAGATTAAACATTCTAATTGTAAGCTTTATTGATCAACCATTTTGTTGACAAGCATATGAGTTAAATCGTAACACGCTGTGTGGCGATTCGAAATTTCAGTTAAGACGGATTGCTACATTCGTATTTCAATGCGATAAGCTGCTTCTCTATCTTTTTCATAGATGATCGGTCAACTTCCTGACTGAATACGACGTTGAAGTCATCGTGTTTCATCAACAGTTGAACCAATCGTCTCGCATTGCTCCTGAAATTGATGCAAACGAGTCCAATGAACCCGGTAGAAACATCGAACCGTGGTATATCGGTTTTTATCATTTTAGATAACTGGATATCCATAAAAATCATGAAATAAGTCATTCGTTGCCGAAGGAGGCGCTATTAAAAATCTTGGATGTGAAAGCTAGATCTTTTATTGACGACTAAGTTTTTGTACTGTTCGATTACAAAGGAAAAATTATTTGTCTCAGACTTTTTAATTAATTCCCTTAAAGTTGCTTTAGTTTTTTCAATTTTATAACTTCAAAATAAATATAACTTAAATAAACGGTAAATTTCGATGAAATGGAAATAAATATCAATTAATTTTATTTCTAACTTGTATATAGTTAGATCGTTCATGATATCTAAGACCGTTCGGAAAAACCTGATAGATGCCAACGGTATATCTTCGCGCATTCAGCCTGATTCTATACTAATATTGATCAGACTTTTGCCCTCAGGTGTCGAACACAGCCTGACAAAAATCACCTGGTTTCAATGCAAGAATCATTCAAAAATTCTATGCACATCATAAATGTTCTTCGTCTCGCATCCTTCAAATGGGAAGTCATGAGAAAAGTCTCCAATCCAACCCCATAAACAACATCGTAAAGCAGTCTGCTCACTGTCGTACGTACGATTGAATTTTTGTGTCTGCAATTAAATAAATTCGTTTCATTCAACGATAGAATCATTAATGAGCTATTATAATTGCTAATTTCATTCCGTAAACTCGTTCGCAAGCTCACCCAGCGGCGTTACTCATCGACATTGCGCTAACGCAGTGCGAAACAGGTAGATACTTTCCCATAGCATCCAATGCCTTATTCGCGTCTTGCCTAACTCCTTTGTTCATGTGAGCTGTTTTTTGAAGCAAAGCGGATACCAATTCGTCGAACTCTGGTTTTTGGGTGCATTGCATGGTCTTGAATAATTCTTCGGCGATTTGGCAAGCCGTTCTCACAACCTGAGGTCTTACGTTTCTCATCAAACTTCGTAAACATTAAAATTATGTTAGGCAACAATGTTTCGATTTCTTTTAATAATTGAGAACTTCGTTAAATTTAACCCTTAAACGGGTCTTCATTGATTTATTGATTTATTGATTTATTGATTTATTGATTTATTGATTTATTGATTTATTGATTTATTGATTTATTGATTTATTGATTTATTGATTTATTGATTTATTGATTTATTGATTTATTGATTTATTGATTTATTGATTTATTGATTTATTGATTTATTGATTTATTGATTTATTGATTTATTGATTTATTGATTTATTGATTTATTGATTTATTGATTTATTGATTTATTGATTTATTGATTTATTGATTTATTGATTTATTGATTTATTGATTTATTGATTTATTGATTTATTGATTTATTGATTTATTGATTTATTGATTTATTGATTTATTGATTTATTGATTTATTGATTTATTGATTTATTGATTTATTGATTTATTGATTTATTGATTTATTGATTTATTGATTTATTGATTTATTGATTTATTGATTTATTGATTTATTGATTTATTGATTTATTGATTTATTTATTTATTTATTTATTTATTTATTTATTTATTTATTTATTTATTTATTTATTTATTTATTCATTTATTGATTTATTGATTTATTGATTTATTTATTTATTTATTTATTTATTTATTTATTTATTTATTTATTTATTTATTTATTCATACATTCATTTATTTTTATTGACTTCGACGGTTCCCCCGGGGGCCGAATATCCCCCGTTTCTCCTCACATGCATAATCTGTCCCATATGCTAGAGAAGAACCTTTATCTGCGCCATTCCCTGCATTTTTCAATGACGAAGGAAATCGTATATATTCCAATGATTCGCATTAAAGTTAAAAGGGTAAAAAAAAACTCGTAAAAATCAAAGAACAAATTAGGGATATTTGTTCAAAAATATATTAAAAAATCCACTCTGGGGGACATTCGGCCCTCGGAGGGTTCGGCCCAAAATCAGTCAACCGATAACTTTACCTGCACAAGCTTCTCGTTATAAGAGGCATGCTGCTATCCACCATTTCCGGATGAATTCGCGACACGTCGACCACGTTCAAAAGCGCCGATACGCTGTTTTCCCAATTGTTCTGCTTCAATTTATGCACGACCAACCTCATAGCGTCTTGAAAATTTTCGGATATCTCGGATTCATCGCGAAAATTTTGCTCCAATTTCGTTTGATCTCCGATTACGCAACAATCGCGTTTATCGGAATAATTTTTGCAAAACTTATTGACGTTAATTTCGTCGATGCCTGGATCGAAACGCGACAAGTTCCTGACCTCTTCCGTAATCCGAGGGTGCGTGATTTCCAAGGAATTCGCAATATGCAACCTCGTCGATGATTTCGCAGCCTCTTTCGCAACGATTCCTCTCTGCGCGGTGCAATCGGCGAAATATCCTGACAGACGTATCGAAACTTTTGAATTTTCTTCGAGGATTATTAATTATAATTATGATTAATTATTATTATGTAAAATCTAGGATCTTGGCATTACCGGTTCCATTGCAAGTCGGACATATTCTCATATTACTCGTCACCGCGAGCGACTCGACGAGTTGTCAACCTTCAATCGCTCGCGAGAGAAAATAAACATCGAACGATCGATCAAAATTTGCTTCGAGGTTTGTTTTTCGATTTAAAAAATGGGAATGGTTTCAGTCTGCCTCGTCACAGTTTGACTCGGCACAGTTTGACAGATGAGGATCACTCTCTCTCTTCTTCTTCTTCTTCTAGTTTTCTTGTTTTTTTCTTCTGTATATTTTTGTTTTTTATTTCTATTTTTATTTTTATTTTTATCTTTATGTTTTCTTCTGTTTGTGACTATGTATGCTATTGCAAAAATTTTTTGGCATGCTACTCTTAGGGGAATTCGTTCCCTAGAGAACGAAATAAAAACTTCATTCATTCATACTCATTCATTCATTCATTCTCTCTCTCTCTTTCTTTCTCTTTGATATTTGACACTTACCGAGTTCGACAGAGATAGTGACTCTCATCTGTAAAACTCACGGAGTCAAACTGTCCCGAGTCAAACTGTGGCGAGGCAGACTAAAGCCATCCTAAAAAATAAGGTTAATTAAAAACACACGTGTTGTAAATAGATATTTAATTTTATATTCACGTTCTCGTCGGTTTAAAAAAATTTTTTTTCAACATTTTCTTTTTTCTCAGAGACACGTTTCTTTCTTTTCTTTTTGTTTTTCGTATAATCGGAATCGATGTTGTTACAAAAATAACACAATAACAATTAGATCTATGCAATGTAAAACTAACGAACGTGAGGAGTCGACCGTTTTTTTCGGAACGAATAAACCGCGGTTGTCAAATTCTTTGGACGAGCTATTCACACTTCGTCGACTTCGCTCGATCCTTAGGAATGCATCTCGAAGACGTTTTGTTTTGTTTTTTTTTTTTTTTTTTAATCGGACGGCGAGAAAAATCGCCGATCTGGAAATTCTTACGAGAACACGAGACGGAGCTTCGATGAATATTCTCGTTTGTTCTTTTTATCACGTGTACGCGCGTTTATCTATGTGTATTTATCGAACGTGACGAGCTTGCGAAGGACTTTGCAAGCTCTTCTCGCGTCGGGCTCGGTTGAAAAAAAACCGGCGGGAATTCGGACGTGTCGATAAATACGAAAATCTCACTCGTGAGATCGTTTCCTGTTGCTTTTTACGGAATAACGAGATTCCGCGTATCACGATGGTGCGCGTTCGGGCACTGTATTGTGATCCAAATGATCGCAATGCGTGTGACACTGGTGATACGATACCGCGCTCGCGTGACCGGATCTGCCGGAAGTCATCGGCTTTCCTTGCTCCCATTGATCCTGAACAGGATCGTAAATCTCGACGATGTTCAGAAACGACGTTCCGTCGTATCCTCCTGTGTACGCGATGAAACGTCGATTAATCGGCAAATTTCGAAGTAGAAAATGAATTTAAAAAAAATTATAATTATAATCATATCAATCATCAATAATTAATTAAAAATGTTGAGGATTAATTACGAGAAACGTCGTCTAATCAGCAAATTTCAAATTACAAAGTGGATTTCTAGAAAATAATAATTATAATAATATCAATAATAAATAACTAATTTGAAATTTTTTAAATTAATTTAAAAAATAAATAGATAATAATGATAAATAAATATTATTATTATTATTATTATTATTATTATATTATATATTATAATTAATTATATATTATATTATAATCAATACATTATTAAATTATATTATATTGATTCATTAAATAATAATAAATAATTAAAAAAATAAATACATAATAATAACAACTGAATATTATTATTATTATTATTATTATTATATTTCATAATTAGTTATATATTATATTATAATCAATATATTATTGAATTATATAATATTGATGAATTAAATAAGAATAAATTATATAATATTAATAATTGGTAGCATTAATATATAATATTAACAGTATTTTTATTAATTCATTATCATTAGTAATTCATTATTATTATAGAGAAATCATCATTACAGAGATATAATTATACAATTATCATTATTATTACAGAAAAATAATGATAATAGAAAGTTATTGAGGTTTTTTAGGTTATTTCCGTTATTACTTTCTCAGGAAAAAAAATTCTGAAATATTGTTCAAATATTGCTTTTTTATAAATTTAAAAGTTTCAATGAAAAAATTATTTTACTAAATTCGCAGAAAATCTGTGAAGCTGCGCTTTTTAAAAACCTTTCAAACCCATGGAAGCCTTCAACGACGAAGGAAAAAAAAAAGTTCACGCTTACCCATCGCGTATAATTTTCCATCGAGAACGGTAACGCTCAACGCGCTTCTGGCTATGGCCACGCTGCTCACGTATTCCCACTGATCGTGTTCGGTGTCGTAACGTTCCACCGTATTCAATTGACGATTACCGTCGTAACCTCCAACGACATAAATAAATTGTCCGAGATTCGCAACTCCCGCGCCCGACCTACTGCAACCCATGGAAGAAACCATCGTCCATTCGTCGTTTTCCGGATGATAACACTCGACGGAACTCAGCCGATAATTTCCGTCGAAACCGCCGATGGCGTACAGCAACCTGTTAAAATTTTATCAACGTTTAATTAAGGCTTCTGACGTCGATTAAAGATCGCAGATCGATAATTAATCAGTCGTTCGGTAAAAACGGATGGATGGAAATTTTTTTTTTAGGATTTACCTGTTGACGACCGCCACTCCGACCCCTAATCGCTTCACGTGCATGGATTTAACGTTCGTCCACTCGTCCATGTCGGGATCGAAACACTCGACGCTGTTGTGATATTCTATACCCGCACTTCCACCCACGGCGTACAATAATCCGTCCATAACCGCGACACCGACACGGTTTCGCGGTACCGACATCGGACTGCAAGGCCTCCACTGGTCCAACACCGGATTGTATCTGTCCACCCAATCGCTGTCGTATCTGAGAAATTAGGGATAACGGAGAATTGTAATTTCGTCGTTATGAAAAAAATGAATTTTTAATTTTTATATTTTTAATTCTCAAATTTACAAATTTTTTGTTTTTATATTTTGATTTTTCGAATTTCAAATCTTTAAATTTTGATTTTTTAAATTTCAAGTATTTAAAATTTGATTTTTCAAATTTTAAATCTTTGAATTTTTATTTTTTAAATTTCAAATACTTTAATTTTGATTTTTCAAATTTTAAATATTTAAATTTTGATTTTTCAAATTTTAATTTCTCAATTGTCAAGTTTTTCATTACCAATTTCTAATTTTTTAATTTTAATTGTTCCAATTAAAAATATTCTAATTCTTAACTTTTACATTTTACTTTTTGAAATGTTGAATTATTAATACTTGAATTTCGAATTTTTCGCATTTGAAATATTGAAATTCCGTAGATTTTAATTTTAATTTTTCAAATTTCAAATATTCAAGTCCCTCATTTTTTTTATTTTAGTTTTTGAAATGTTAAATTATTAATACCTAAATTTTTATTTTTGGAATTTGACATATTCAAATTCCTAATTTTTTATTTTTCATTTTTCAAATTTGAAATAATCAAATTCTCAATTTTTTAATTTTATTTTTTACATTTTAAAATACCAAAATTTCTAATTTTCAATTTAAAAATTTCAAAATTTTGAATTTTCAAATCTTCAAATTGAAAATTTTTTTTTTTTTTTAAATCATTCATCTCGAAGAATAAGTTACGGCTCACCTGGTATCCGGTGAATTATTTCTTCCCCCAACCGCGTAGAACATTCCTTTGAGAAAAGCTCCTCCAAGACCCGACCTTGGAACGATCAATTTCGCGTGTTGCGTCCACGTTTTCTCGTCGGCGTTGTAACCCTCGAGTATGTCCAACGAGTGTTTCAAAAAACCCCCGGCAATGTATATAACACGCGGTGTATTTGGCGTTCTCTCCTTAACGATCGGTTTCTTGTGCAACGTCAGATCTTTGAATATTTGCGCGAGATATTCCCGACATGCCGGAACTTTTTTCAATACGTCGCAATTTTTCATTTGTTCCCGCAAAAAATTCGGCGTCAAATATTGGCAACGAACGGCGTGCAATATGTGTTCCATCTTCGGACCTCTGGCTTCCTCGTTGTATTTTACCCATTTTAAAACCGCGTTGTAAACTTCGCGTTCTTCTTGAACGTTTAATTCGTCTTTTCTCACGAGCGATATGAGTTGTATCGCCGAGAGTTGAAGAAATTCTTCTTCCTGACATATTCGACTGAAGTGTTGGACGATGAATTGATTGGCTTTGTGACAGAGATTGTGACAACCGTGTTGTTCGGCGAAATTTGCGATACCGATGGCATTCGTGGGATCCAATTGACGTTCGAGAAACGTGCAACAAGCGTCGATGACGTTACTGACCTGAAAAGCAATTTAAATAATTTTATTGAAGTGATTATTATTAGTGATTATTATTATTAGTGATTGTTATTAATTTGTGATTTTATTGAAGTGGTTATTTTATTGGTTTAATTTTTTTTTTTAATTTTATTGAATTTTATTTTATTGATCGATTTTATTTTTTTTTTATTTTTCATTTTTTATTTTATTTTTTTTATTTGATTTTTAAAAAAAATTTTTTTTTTTAATTTGATTTTATTTCGTTTTCGATCTGACTTTCGTCACGATCGTCGTCGATTTCCAAGCAGAAAGATTTGGATGGAAGAACAGATGTTAAGTTAGGTTTTTGCACGAAGAACGAGAAGATAAGACCTGTTTTTTTATGTAAATCTTTTTTTTTTTTTTGTCGTTACGAACAAACCTGGAACATCGTGGCTGCTGGCAACAATGAACAAACCGTCACCTCAGTCACTCGAATTTGGCCGGTATACATGAAGTACATCAACCTGGCCATTGCCGTTGGACATACACCTTGCAACTTCACCCTCGTCATCTCGCACTCCTTCAGGCCACCTGTGAACATTGCCTGGAATTGGAGCATTCTATCAGAAATAATATTTATAGCGTAAGCAATAATTATAAATATAATAGAGAAATAATAGGAGTAAATAAACTCATATCATTGCAGTTTTATCCGAAATGATGATGACTACGCTACATAGAAACAAAATAATTCTTCTCAATTTTGGCTCAGAACTTTTCAAATGTAAATTTCAACTAGAATTCATTTTGATGCTAAATTAGGCAATTGAAAATGTTGGAAAAATTTATTTATTTACAAAAAATTAAATTCAAGCGAATTGAATGATCGTTGTGTGCATTAAAAATTTTTTCTAACACTTGCAGCATTTCTTTACATTACAAAAAAAAATCTTTCGACACATTTTCGAAAGATTCAAAATTTCTCATAAAATGTAAATTAAAAAAACAAATTTGATGTTCTTTTGAGATTTCGCATTGAAAAACAGTGTGTTAGAATTTTTAAGGCAGTCGCTGTGCTTTATTTAGCTGTAGAAACAAAATCATGACGATCGCAAGACAATGAGCCCTTTTTGACGATGAAAAAACCAATGAAAATTTTTTTTTTTACATATATTTTTTTTAATTCTTGCAGCATCACAGATTACACGCCGTGCTATTTTTTTAAGATGTCAAACACAAAGCAGCGCTACCTTGAAGTAGGGACTCGCAGCGGCGAGAATGACTTTGTGCGCGTGAAACAGTTCGGAACCAACTTCGAGAATGACATCGGTGAGCATATGATGACTCCTCATCATGAACATCATTTTCATGGCTTCCTTGACATAGTTGGCCATGCAAAAGGTCATGTCGCAGAGGTCGCCATTCTTTTCGGCATTGAAAACTCCCTCCAAGTCGTTGTCCTCTCCCAGAACGAGCGACGCTCCGTTTCCATAGTTATCGCCGTTTATTCCAAACTGTACTGTCTTTGTTCGCAGACAATCCTCATCGCCATCCATGAAACCAAACTTTGGCAATTAAGCCAGGAACTTAAAACCCAAGAAAAAAAACAAAAAACACCCTTGAATCGTTGCGTAAGAAATTAAATGCAAAATTTGTAAAAAAATTCAGCAAAATCATTATAAATCTGATGAGAGATTTATTGTCGTCTAATTTATTGTTCTCGATAATCGTCGTACAGATTCCAACCGCGACATAATTTCTAGAAAGATGCGATAATATTTATTGCTCCGAAATAAAATAAAAGATCAACGATACGAGCGCTTTATTGAATCAACGCTGCAGAATCGATGTCAAAATTGATTGCGATATAATTTTGTCGCAGGCAGAGTACGAAGCACTTTGAAAGAATTCTATGACCCAACTGTGCCATTCGAAACTCATCTCCAACATTTGAGATATCATCCGACACACTTCGAAGAGCTTCAATCTCAACGTGCGATCGAATCATCTTTCGGGAAACCTCGCGAAATCGATGACTCATTCCAAATTCCACATAAACAATCGACTTCGTGCGTTAATTGTTTCGTTTAATCGCCGAACGTTCACGAACTGTATACCTGCCGCGTCAATCGTCGAGTCATCGACGTTTCGTATCGTCGCACGATAATCACCAATATATATATTTTATTTTTTTCAAATTCCGGCGATTCCGCGAAATCCAAAGCCGGGTTCGAACAAAACGAAAAAAGATAATTCAAAACAAAATTCGAAAATTGAAACAAATTTTTTCTCGCACACTGACATAACACAAAAACGTCGACATTGCGTATTTACCTAGTAAACTCGGTGCAACGATGACACAGTAAGAAAAAGAGAGAAAAAAATCCGTCGTAAACGTCAGAGAGAAAAAGAGGGGAGAGAGAGAGAGAGAGCGAGAAATAAATCCGACGACGATGATGTCAAAACGTCAAAAAAGTTTCGTCTGGTTCCGTCCGCGATGCTGCCGTGGACCACTCGACTGCCAATGATATATTATAAATCTCATTTATGAATATATCAATTGAATTTCGTTCCTTTTTATTTCTTCGCTTCGTCGTTTATTCTCAATAACCCAAACGATATTGATCCCGAGAAATAAAACAGCTCAGTCCCGTTTTGCGATACGTTGCGACGACCATGACTTGACGGGTTAGATTCGTCCGCTACCACAGGGAAAAAAAAGCGAATGCGGCGCGAATATTATTTCGGCGGGGTCCTGCGCACTATACAATTACGGCTCACTGACACCACCGATCGTGACAACTCGGAGTCGGTAAGAATTTCTAATTTACCGACCGGATTAATTCGCGAGTCTGCGTTTTTATCTCGTTTTTTTCTTTCGATATTGCGTGATTTATTTTTCTTTCGGTCAATTGCTTTGTTTTCTTTTGGTTTTGAGGTTTTTTTTAGCGGGTTTGATGAAACGATGGAGAGAGAATGAAAGAAACGTGCGGGAGAATTGATGAAACGTCACAAGGTTGGATGTTTTGGAACGTATGGTTAGTCACGTTTGCGTTACGACGTCCGACGTCCGTTGATCTACTGAATACCGACGACGCGTCGAGAGCCGTCGTGGAGTCGCGGGAGAACAGCGAAAATCCTCTCCCCATATTACGTCCCTATCACCCCGCTGGTTTTCGCGATTAACAGAAATATTTTACCGACATAAATTTCATTCTATATCGCAGATTCACGCGGCCGAGATTTTTTGCCGCACGCCGAAACGAGGGTGTAGGAAAAAAATCGTTTTCCGTACTCGTTGTGGTTGGGAGAGTACGAGAAAAATTGGTTTTTGAAAAATTGCTGGATATACGCTAGCGGCTGTTGTCGACTTGCTGTGGGTGTAACCACGTGGTGGTAGAGCGTACCGTGCCCGGCGCGATCGGGTTATCTCGAATGAGGCAAATTGGCGGTGATAATGAAAAAATGAGGAAATAAAGAGAGCGCGATCAATGCGATTGCGCAATGTTTCGGGGTTTCGGATGGTTTTTGAACGGAGTTTCCTGGTTGAAAGACGAGATTTGATGATATTTTGTCACTGGGTATATATTATATATGGGGAGAACCATCACAAATCACTGGATTGAAACCCTTGTATTCCTTGATGTGGTCGTTTTTTTTTGTATCTTTCGTTCCTATGACCTCAATTATTTTTTTAGATTTTTTTGACGCCCCTTTCTTCCCTCCCCGGCCGATTTTGTTTTATCAAGAAGTAGCTGATATTCTTGCCATTTTCAACTGGATGAAATTTTTTCCCAAATACGTTATCGAAATTGACCAACTCTTTCATAAAATTGGAGTGTGGTGCATGTTTCTAATATTATACAAATTTTTTTTTGTTTCAAAAAAATTCGAGTATTGTCGAAATTTCACTATGTTTCAATCTGGTAATTCAGGATGGTTCTTCAGAAAAACAATAAAAACAATATATGTATCTACTGTGTCACAGAGAAATACATATATTTCGTTTTTATATTTTTATTTTTTCTCTCGAGAACATATGTGTTTAAAGAAATAAAAATTAAAAAAATGTATAAAAACAATATCCATATATGTATTTTGTTTCTATATATTTTGATTTTTTTACAAAAGAGCCTAACATTTATGAACAACAAAACGTTTTACGCCCCGTAGAGTTACGCGACAACTGTTATGAGATTATTTTTCTAATCAGGAGCTTCTGCAATCCTTGGAAGAAAAAAAAATGGTTTACAGTCTCGTTACCGACTTGGTACACATTTTGCCGTGCGATTTGGTTATGTGCTCCTTATTCCTCTCATTCTCTCTCTCTCTCTGTCTCTCTCCGACGCAACTACTGATAGCACTATCTTACTCGCACCCCCAAAGACGCACATCATACCGATCGATTATCGATCGAACCGCAGATTTTAGCCGTCCATCACAGCAGCCGACACTTGTAGATTAGCGCAGCACATATTATAACGATTCTACTTTGCGAACGCTTTATCACAGCCGCCTAAATCGATTTGAAAAGTGAATTATTATTAGGCTGCTCGTAGTTTTTTCGTACTATTCAAGGTAGCGATCGGTAAGATTCAAACAGTCTTATCAGATTATTCACCGATTTTCGATCATTTGGATTTTATTTTCAATATGACACAGAATAATTAAACCGCTTGTTTCCCAAATGAAATCCCTACGTCTTCTTTCGATAACGCATAATAATTATAAACCGAAGAAAAAATCTTCAGAATGAAATTTAATTGAAGTAATCGATACAAAATTAATCTCTACATCCACAGGCGCGATGTAGCCGTCGGCCATATGATTCTCCGTTGATCGGTAAGAAAATAATTCGACTCGGCGGTCGTGAACGACCGATCGCGCCTATCGTTTTTATCGTCGCAGAAAAGATTGACCGTAAACATGTGACAACGAATGACTTGCAAAAGTCGTAACGTTCATTCCCAATCGATTCCCAACGCTAATCGTTCGTTGCGTTGTGTATATATCTCGCACCGAGAGAGACCGGATAGACCACGTTGTCGGTGTTTCAGTCTTTTTTTTTTTACGAGGCCGCAATAGTCCAACACGATCGACGATGTAATATACGCGCTTTGCCGTGAGATTTTTGTCTCACGTCGTGCATTCATGGATGGGCATTCAATCAATGAAAATGTATTTGAAGGACTTTTATCGCTGCATCACCAGGGATTATTGCTTGTAAATATTAGTATCAATTGTGAATTAATGATTTATCCAAATTATTTCTTATTATTGCAGGAAAACATTTTAATTGATGCATGATAATTAATCGTAGTTATTTGTTTGAGAAATATTTCGAATATGTACACGGGTCACTCGTTTCTGTTGGATCTTGTGGCTACTTGATGTATAACAAAAATTCTGTAAAAATTCTCAAACACTGCAGAACTATTCTACTTTATGATACAATGATTATTTTATTTTTGAAAAAAAATGTTATGTCATAAAAAATGAAAAATCGCCGTAAAACGTGGTTCGAGTATGAAATTGGGAGGACACGAATGACCCATGGACACAATTCTACGGTTAAATATTATAAACAATTGTAAAACAATAATTCATCGAAATAATTAATCACTATTGCTGAAACATGCAAATTTCAATCGTTCCATCATAATTAATTCGTAATAAAAAAAAAAAAAATAAACATTAATTATAATTATTTGTTCGAAAAACTATTTAAAATAAATTACCATTGAATCAATGTCCATCCTTGCGTGCATTACTGTACCGTTTGTGCAATGATTGTAATAAGAGCGACTCTCTCGCACAACAAACCGTGTATTATGTACTTGGCTATGATTCCGCACGATCGGTGACATATATTTCGCGGTTGAATATCGTCGCAAATCGTTTCCCGCCCATGCCCTCCCCTCGTTTCATCCACATAAAACCGCGAACGGCCTCACGTCCAACCCGTGGCACTACACCCGCTGCGGAGACGAAAGAACGGCCTCGTTCGTACACACATCTATTAGATTTTTGATAAGTCATCCTCAGGCTGCACTTTCGATACACGCGCAGACACCGTAGCGCGACAATCGTCGCGATCGTTAACAACCACGAGTGAATTTTACCTCCGGTACATCGGTATTCGTCCTCCAACTTCTTTATCGCTCCGCGATGGGTGTTTGCGTAGATTACGATGCGAATAATCCATGTACGAGCCATTTCGGTAATTTGATCGAAATTGTACTTGCGTGGGAGTCTTCAGCACTACCGGAGTTTTTTTGGCGAAGAACCCATCATTAGATCATACGAAATTGAATTGTTGAACGATAAAGAGCGAAACTATACTCAGATATGCAGATAACGGCACGTTGATGGTCCACTGGCGGCATGGGACGGCACGCGTGCTGGCACAGTGCCGTTATGCGCTATCGTATCTGACGGAAGGCTGACGGCACGGTGTGCCGCAACCAGCACTGTGGCTGCATAATTTCGGCACACTGTGGAGGGTCAGGTCGTGCTGATATCGTACCAGCACACTGCCGGATTCAGCAGGTCGTACCGGCGAAATTTTATTTAAAAAAAAAAAAATAATAATATGAATAATAATAATAATATATAATAATTAAAAATAATAATAATAATAATAATAATAATAATAATAATAATAATAATAATAATAATAATAATAATAATAATAATAATAATAATAATAATAATAATAATAATAATAATAATAATAATAATAATAATAATAATAATAATAATAATAATAATAATAATAATAATAATAATAATAATAATAATAATAATAATAATAATAATAATAATAATAATAATAATAATAATAATAATAATAATAATAATAATAATAATAATAATAATAATAATAATAATAATAATAATAATAATAATAATAATAATAATAATAATAATAAATAATAATAAATAATAAATAATAAATAATAATAATAATAACAATAATAATAATAATGTGCCGAGTCCTTAGCATTTTTTGAAATCGTACACGTAAATTAAATTCACCGTTGAAATGAAGAATCGGTGAATCACATAATATATTTTATTTTTTTCCATCGCAGTAGCTCAACCTGAACCCACGACAGTTACTTATTGCTGGCGCATGATAACATTTCTTGCCAAGTCACGATATAACCGCCTCGTTGCGCTCCTTATTTGAAAATTTCGTTGATTTTTGTTTGTCATTTTTTGTTCCCTTCTCTATCTACGTTCGTGCTCGTATAAGTGTTTACCTTGGACGGGGGAATGTCCGGCAGCGTCGTTGGGAAACGATTTCGTGAATGGATCGTCATCGAGAACGATTCATTATGAACAATTCAATTGCACGCACGGTGACGGACATATGATTATAGTTCAACGCGCTGGTCTAGTCAATTAATTTCAAGGTCTGTAAACATAATATGTATATATGTATGTACATATATTGGTATGTAGATGAGACTGGCTGTGGTCAGGAAAACCCCGACGCGTTTTTGAGGTCGTAATCCGGGATTTTATGGAATTCTTAGAGGAATTTTTTTTTGCCAGTCATTATCAAACATCAAAAACCGATGTAACAACTGTCGTAACATATTTATCATATTGGCTAACCCAGATATCAACGCCGGTTGCCTCGGATGTCAAATTAAAACTTTAAGGGACATACTCTAATTTTTTAAAGGAAAATCTGCCAATGATTAGCAAGTAAAAATTAAAAACGATACGCGCCGAGGATTTCCTCGTATGGTGACCAATTTAGGGTTAATAATCACGATTTAGCTCACTTCTAATTCCATCATGAAGTCATTGATTATTCGGCCGGCAATAAATTGATTTCTTTTAACGGCTACGATCATGAAAATAACTGGAAAAAACGTTTCGAAAAAAAAAAGAAGAAATGAAAATTCATAACTATTGAGACAATATATTTATTTTTCATTAAGGTGGAGTTTTCATCAACAATAACAGTGTAGTAGTAGGCGTAACAAGAGAGACGAGGTAGGTTGCAAGAAACCTTTCCTAATTACCGTACGCCAACAAGTGTCTATGGCAGCAGGATCCGACAGCGGCTCTTTTATACATTTCATCCCGTTTTTAATCTCTCTCTCTCTCTCTTTTCCCTTCATATCCGCTTCCTCCCATTCGCAAATCATTTCTCGGTTCAATTGCGCGTTTATGCGCGAAATAATTCCAACAAAACGCCCGCTGCTGCATCTCGGCGTTAGTTTTTATTTCTCTCCGCAATTTTCGGTGAAAATCTCGATGATCGAATTATTTACCGTAGAAAAATAAAAGAAAAATGAATAAACGACGATTCAAACGAGAAACGGAAGAAAGAAAAATGCAACGAAACAATTTATTTGGGCGTTATCTCAGACGGCTCTTCGACGAGCTGCTCTTCGGGTCGACGTTTTTTTTTTTTTTTTTTTTTTTACGTTTTCGTTTTTTAATCGCAAATATTCGCTTATACAATAATCATGGATTACGTTTAAATGTTAAACGTTAAAATTGTTTTGGTTTCGTAAAACGTGACGTCACGGGCCAACACGGCATTATCGTTAATCTATTACACAATTGCCGGATTACACATCGTAAGTAAATTATGCACATACACGCAACGATTTACGTATTACCAACTGCGGCAGGTATTCGAAAGCAATTTAACTATTATATTTCGAATCTCGTGGCAGTGCTTCGTAGAGAATAGAATTTAATATCTTATTGCCATTAGTGAAGGTGTTGTTTATTTATTTTAATTGTTTTTTTTTTTTTTTTCTCATTATTATTTCATTTTTCGATACGACGAGTGATGATAAAACGTCGAGTAATTACGAATCTCTGATTACAATACTATCATATTAATTGAAAGATTTGTTATTCTCTCGTTTTCGTGAAATTTTAAATGCGAGAGCGGTCGATTTGGATGAACGGAATGAAGAAAAACGTTGGACATTAAGGCGAAGTTAGTTCACCGGATATTTTTTTTCACGTTTTACCGTTATCTCTGGTTTTTGGATGATTTTTTTTTTTTCGCTATCGAAGAGACACATCGCTAAGATAAGAGATTACGGATAATCGATGTAGCTTACACGAGTAACGAGAAAAATAAGTCTTGTTCGGAGCCTTAGCGTTAAATATATATTTTTACGATGACACGACGAGTTCAGGTCGAGACTGATCGACGCGGGTTAACAAGAATATTTGAATATTGCGAAAAAGGAAATCGCGAAACTTTATAATCAGTTCTGCATGTAGAAATATAGTGCTGGAATTTTTTTTTTTTTTTTACCTTTATTTTTGTTTTTAATTATTATTATTTTTTTCTATTTGTTTTTTAATTTTTTGCTTGAAAGGATTTAAGCAGCGCGAGTGCGTGATAAGCACCGTTGCGTTACAGACGAGAGTTTAATTAGATTTTGGGACGTTCGATTTTTTATAGGCCATATGAGTAGTTGATTTTTTTTTTTTTTTTTTTTTTTTTTTTTTTTTTTTTTTGTATTTTGTTTCTTTAACGATTAGTGAGAGTCCTGAGGCTGAAACTTTACATCGTAATTCATCAACGAAGATACGAGCGATATTCAACGTTCGCGTGGAAATGAGAGAAAATTTTTTTGCGGCGTTAAAATTGCGATTGATTCGTAATTGCTGCATTTGGTTCTCATCTCTACGTGTCGCTTTTATTACTGTACAGGCTCTTGTTGGCGCACGAAAGATGCGGGCGATCGATCTCTGATTTAGAATTTTTTTTTGTGACACGTTGTTTTGGGAATTCCGAAACGAAAAGATAATTTTTCTTTTTTATGAGCGTGGATTAGACGCGTTTCGGTGTTTACGTGTCGATTATTTACAAGGAAACGACTACAAATTCGCTACGTTCTCATCGCTAATTCTACGGGTTCGGACTGGGAGGATTTTTCTTTATCATCTTTTCTTTTGTTTTTTCATCTCGCTCTTGTTCGATTTTCTTTATAGAATTTTTTTTCATCGTTTCGAACGGTTTAAAATCTTTTTTTTTTCGGGTTTTAGGGACAGGATGGTGGTAAGACGAACATGTTTCAAGCCGATCAAATCACAGATGGATCACTCCCGTCCGATAATTATGTCTAATGAGTTAATTAATTTAATAAGTCTATCTTTGATTTCCTTAGGCTTGGGTGACGCTAGACTGGCCCCCTATAATTTGTATTTTGATCACTCATCTTTAATTAAACAATCGCAATATCGATTTTCTATTATTATTATTATTATTATTATTCTCTCATCTACTAGAATTCATTTTTTTTTTTTTAATGTGTGTTTTTTTCACTTTAGACGTTAGGTACGCGACATTTTTTAATGGATTTAATTTTTTTCGTTACTTTTTTTTTTGCTTTTCTCGCTTATGCGAAAATGAGAGCTCGGACCGTCGAAAAGAGGAATGATTTCGACGGAACGTCTCTTTGGTTTGTCGAATCTCACACGTATACATACTCAATTATTTTATAATATGTATATATCATAATATATGTCGACGAAATTTTTTTTATTTATTTTTTTTTCGTTTTTCTTTTTTTCTTTTTTTCTTTTTCGTGTGCGCCTTTCGCCGAATGTCGTAAAACTTTGCATCCCGGGCGATCCAGGTTTGATCGAGTCCTGGCGTTTGATAGTGCGATATAAATTATAGAATACCGATCGAGACGTCTATGAAATAAAAATATAGATAACGTTGATTATATCGATACGATTTGCGATCTCGACGACGAAATCAAGATGATTATAGGCTGTCGAGTGTCGTCACGACGCAACCGTGAATTATGTACATTAGGGTGGCTTGAAAAAAAATTTTTTTTTTTCTTCTGATTTCAATCAAAATACATTCACTGCAAAGTATCTTGAATCCGGAGAATTCACAGATTGTAATTCATACAGATGTAAGATACTTTGCAGTGAAGATAATTTGATTTAATCATTGAAAATTTGATTGAAATCAGAAAAAAAAACTTTTTTTTTCCCGCCACCCTAATGTACATACGATGATAGACGCACGGGGAATCTACTCGTAAACTCCTCGCTTTCACGAATTTTCGCTCCGGACAGACCCGAGATAAATAATTCCCTCGCCAACGTCGATATAATAATATATAGATTCTCTAAAGATATTAAACTATCAAACAAAATACTTAAACGATCTACGTTTTAATTCATAATGATACAATCACGATAATTTATTTTGTTGTTGTTTGTCTTCCGTTTCTTTTTCGTTTTCAATTTTTATTATTTTCTTTTTGCTTTATCTTTTTTTCATTTGGGCGGATACGACTACTTCTAAGGCCTCGCTTATGAATTATTAAAAATGAATGATAGTTCGAATTTAGTCCCATACATTCAATTCTAACAGCCTAGATCGGGTGAATACAATATTCGTATCGTTAGATTTTTCAAACAAGTGCGCGTTTGTCTCACGTGCGATCGTAGGGATATATTTTTTCGTTTTTAAGATTTAAAAATGACAGGATATTTCGTTTAATTCTAAGTGCGTGATTAAACCAACGTCTCGTCAATTCCAGCATGGTAAACACGCGTTTGACCGAATTCCCGATTTTTTTTTTTTTTATGGATTAAAAATCACTTCGCGATCTCTTTTCTCGGTATCAGTCTAAAAACGCATTCGCATCTTTCGTAACATTCATGGTGCTCTAATTGTTTTTTTTTCTTTTTAAACTACGTGAAACCTTCGTTCAAACGCGCTTCGTCGTTTGTTGATGAATTTTGGCGTTTCGTCCTTTTTCCTTTTTGTTCTTTTTTTTTTTTTTCGTTTAATTTCGACGGGTTTTTTGCGGCGTTTGTGGAATCGATGATGATCGATATAATTCGTTCGATAAACGAATCGTTTACTCGCGTATTAAATAAATTTTCCTCAATAGGCGCAGGAATATGAAGATTACGAACGGTAAATGGTCATTCTACGCCGAAAGCTCGCGGTTCGAGCCTCTCCTTTAAAAATCCAAAAAACAGCTGAATCTTCGATCATTTTTCCCCTCCCCATTGCTCGCCTCTCCCTACACTGGCAGTGTGTTGGTTTGATTAAAAAGGAAATAGACTTATTTTTTCTTCTTCTCGCGGATCAAACTATCACGATAATTCGTGTAGCGATCGTTCAACCACGATCGAACGGAAATTCAATGGTGGAAAATATCGTTCAACTTATATTCGATATCGCCCGATTAATTATTTTATTTTAATAATTTGGCACATTATTTTACGAATAATCGATGAAAAGTCGAAAGACGGAAAAATCGGAGAGTTTCAGATTGGCACCGAGAATCACAGTTTTGACGAACCAGTGGCTGACAGGAAGAAAGAAAAGACACTAGGTTAAAAGGAAATGAGCTCATAGTTAGGAAAATTGGTGAGTCTAAATATTTTTTTTTTCGTCGTCCAACGCTCGAAACAATCTACAATGCAGGTTGTAGAAGTTTTTCTCGAGCTATTTGATACTCGTCAAAGACGGAAGGAGAGACTCGACCGGGCCAACAGTTTAATGTAGACTTAAAATGCCAACAAGAAAATATTTTAATTATTTTTACACTCCCTAAAATTTTTCAATTTAAGATTTGTGTCTACTTAAAAGTTTATAGCACTTTTTCTTTTATTCCCCGTTTTATCGTTTATAACCTATGTTATTAATGTACGTAACAATATTATATCAACGAACCGAAAATTCCTCCTCCGATGGATCGACGATAAGCTTCGCGATCATTCTTCGTCCCCCGAAGATATTTTCCCATCCCCAAACGTCGAGGCTGTATATTTTTTTCCAAATACCCCGGTGGATGTTCTTATTTTTTTATCGTTTGTTTTCGTATCCCGTTAAACTGTCAGATTTTTCTAAAAATTGACCTATAAAATCTGATATTGCTTAAAATCAATCAAAGCCCCTCAGAGGCAGCGATACTTTGATTTTTCTCGCTTTTAAATTTCTCGCGAATTCGTTCGTTATTATCACGGTGGATGCAAATCTCGATGATGCGCCCGAGCCGTTAAAATTGCTTTTAATTCGGATTCCAATTGTTTCTTGGTTCTTTGACTCACGGAATGTCCACCAACGGAAGGTTGAGCGATCAATCTTGGTGATGGTAGATCGATCATGGATTTACCGGAATTATCACGATTTTCGTGACTTCGAGCTCGTCTAACGGGTTTTTTCGCTATTGGTGGAGGTTGTTCCGAACTTTTTTCGGGTTCTACTATCAACGTGGTCTCTTGTTTTTCCGTGTAAGCCGAAAAAGTGCCGATAGCTTCGGAAGAACGGCTCAAATCGATGGATCCCGAGCCCCATTCGCGTGATAATTTACGTCCTATGGCGGATGTTAATTCAGCATTTGGCGATAACAAAGGACTTTTCGATATCGCGTGGCTCCCTGACGAATGCGGGGGCAATCTCAGAGTCGCGAAAACCGGAAATGATTGACCACGTTTGGCCGGACTGCGAGAATAACGCGGTGTTGGAGCACAACCGCTCACGGAATCCGATCTAACCGGTGCCAAAGGTCGTAGTGTAGCGCTACCACCGAAATTTGAACCTAAACGCGAAGGTGGCGAACCACCGTCGCCGTGACTCAATCTACGACCAACGGTTTCCAAAGGACTTCGAGCACGCAGATTTGTACTGCTCAGAGTAAAATCGCGAGGTTTTGGCGCGTCCAAACTCATCGGTGCCAAACCCAAACGAGAACTTGATAAATTCGTTGAACTACGACATTTTTCTGAACCTTTCGGGCTTCTTGGCATCAACGGACTTTTGCTTCGACTTCTTTCACGGCCTTTGACCAATCTGTTGTCCTTTTTCAAAGTTCGCGGGGTTTCCGTTTCCTTAGCCGTTCCTTCGACTTTTTCTTCTTGTTGAACTCTGTTGAAAGTGTTTTTTTTTTTTTTTTTTTTCTGGGTATTGGAGTTTTGTTTTCGAGCGGTTGAGTTTTTTTTTTGGTTTGGCGACATTTCGAGCGACGAAAAAATAACCGCGACAAAATAACTGTGACGTAATAACCGCGAAAAAATAACCAGAAGAAAATAATCGAATGATAAAACAACCGAGACAAAATGATCAAATCACAAAACAACCGATCGAAAAAAAATAACCGCAGCAAACCTGAAAAAATAACCAAATAACCTTAAAAAATGACCTAATGAAAGTAAATAAATACCAAACAACCCGAAATCTGCGAGTGACCCAAATAACCTAAATAAATGAAAAATAATAAAACACAAAACCCGTAAAATCAAAAATATTAATCGTTATTTGGTTACGGTTATATTATCGGCAGGTTATTTCGTCCTCGGATATTTTGTCCGCAGTTATTTTGTCTTTAGGTTATTTTGTCACTTGGTTAATTCGTCCGCGATCGAAAAGTCGTGTCACCAATTTTTTTTTTTTTTTTTGCGCAAGCGTTTCAATTTTCAGAAAAAAATTTGTCTCACCTTCTAATCTCTTGTATCATCTCGAAGAACTGAGCTTTGCTCTTGCGACGTCGTCGCTGTTCGTGTTCCTTCTGAAACAGAGGGCCCTTGTAGAAGATTTAACGAAATCGCGTCTCGATCTCGCGAGTTACGTTTTTTACCAACCCGTTTTACGCTTTTTTGAAAGAGCGAAGTTATTTGTCCCTGTCGAACCGTGTGAACCAATTCGCGAGCCGCGTGATGGGGCGATACGAGCTCGACGCAGTTTATGAAACGATAAAGCTTTTGCGAGAAAAACATGACGTTGCGACTACGCCATATCGATGTTTTCGGTCGGTGACGAAGACGCGGCAACGTGTATTTGTAGAATAATAGTTCACCGACGAGTATGAGAGTTCCGACGACCATTCCCGTGCCCAAGAGACAAAAAACTCCGGCCACGGAAGCTACGCCGAGAGGACGGGGCTGACCGTCGTGGGTTTCCATGTGCAGACCCGGATGTATGCCCTCGGGTTCTCTTATGCACGGTAAACCGCCGTACCTTGAATCGAGACGTTTTTTTTTTTGTTTTTGTTTTGAGGTCGGTCTGCAGTCGATTTCGCGATGAAGATGGGAAGATGTTCGATGGAAATGTGTGTGAAATACATTTTTTAACGAATGATTATGATTGATTATCACGGAATGATTTAATTTTTTTTTATGTTTTGGCGATAATTGTGAATAATTTGCAACGATTATTGTTTTAAAAATGGATCTTAGCGTTGAATAGGAATTGTAATCAATGATGGTTTAGTAATTTAGTAATTGTGGAGTACTTCCAATGCGTTTCTATTGAATTATGAATCGAAAATTACTCAAATTAATTTGAAATTGTACTTCCTGGCAATTATAATGAATAATTTAGATCGATTATTGTTTTACAATGGATTCTTATGTCAAATAGGAATTGTGATTGATGACCGTTTACTATTGAAAGTACTTCCAATGCGTTTCTATTGAATTATGAATCCAAAATTACTCAAATTAATTAAAAATTGTACTTCCTGGATATTATAATGAATAATTTACATCGATTATTTTTTTACAATGGATCCTTATATCGAACAGAAATTATAATTTATGACCGTTCATTAATGAAAGTATTTCCAAGACATTCCATTGAATCATCAATTCAAAATTTGACACCCCGACAATGACGATAAATAATTCACATCGATTATTGTTCCAAAATACATTCCAATATACAACAAAATCAATAATTCACGATAATCAAATAATTAAACTGTATCCAAACCCATTTTCATCGAATTACTTATAGAATAATATCGTATATCATTCAATAAATTATATATAATAATAAAGAATAATTAAAAAATAATATTACCATTTTTCCTGAAGCATATCGAGCATGCCGTTGCTCGTGTAATTGGCAATGACTTTGGAAATGCTCTCTTTGAGCGGATGGCCTTTGGTTAGAGCGACCGCGTAAGTGTCGTCGGTTATCGTGTCACCGATCTTCTGCAAACGGCAACTGTTGTCAGTTGCCCGATAATAATCGAGTATAGGTGTATCGGCGATCAAAATATCAAGACTGCCGTTGCGCAGTCTCTCGACGCCCTCGGCCACGTCGGAGATCGAAAATCTGGCCATGTGAGACCAAAGTTCACGATGAGCGCATTGAACGTAATATTCAACGGCTGAAGCTCTCGGAGCGCCGACTTTTTGTTGCAAAAGCTGCGTAAATAAACCGAAATAATTTAGCTTACGGTCGGAATGACGAATAAACCAACGTAATGTCAATTGTGATAAATCCAAGATGACTCACGCTTCGATCGCGATAATTATTCACGGCTGAATGAAAAATTCTTCCGGCTATCAAAGCAGCTATGTTAGCTGTGTAAGAAGCCACGAAGATAACGCAAAATCCTCCCCAAATGTTGATTAAAAATTTGTTAGGCCAAGATTTCGGTGCTTTGAAGGCAACGAGATGTCCGCAGAGCAATCCCCACATTACCCAAAGAGCCGAGGCTATGGAAAAATTTTTGCTGCGTTGTCGTCCCCAAGGATTCAAACCGAACGGACTGAACCACTCGTAAACGGCCACGGCCATCGCGGTTATGTTTAAAAACGTGAATACGGCTATCCAAAGTTCGGTACTGAACGGCAATAAAAAAGCCAAAAGAGGAATGTCGGATTTGAGCTTTGGAGCGGCTAAGAAACTAACACCGCTGAAGTAATAAGGACTGGTGAAATCTATGACTTCGGCTCGTCTCGAAGATACGCTCATCGGAGCGAAAGCCAATTGGGCACGTCCGTGAATCAATTCACCGACGATTCCGTTCCACGTGCCGTTCAAACCGTTTCTTTTGCCGAAAAGTCCGTCGTCGGCGATGTAAAGTTCGAAACGAAATCCCAATTCGCGGGCTACGAGCAACAAAAGATCTATGGAAAGACCGTAGCAACATTTTTCTTCCTTTCCCTGGCGGCAAACCGAACCGCGAAGGCAAAGACCTTCCTGCAAAGTCGTTGCCATCGTGAACGGTGGCGCCAAGGCTGTTACTATGCGATAATTCGGCATTCCGACTTTTTCGCCTCCTTGTTCCAAATAAGCCGGCACGATACCACCACCCGGCCACGTTATCGTGTCCAAACGCACCTCTTTGCCGCCTCGGATCGTACCGACTTTGGTCCACCTAAAAAAAATGATTACCAAAATTGTTAGTAATATTATTATTATTATTATGATTTAATAATTAAAATTATTATTATTCTCATTACTATTATTATTAATTATTATTATTACTATTATTATTAATTATTATTATTATTATTATTATTATTAATTATTATTATTAATTATTATTATTATTATTATTATTATTATTATTATTATTATTATTATTATTATTATTATTATTATTATTATTATTATTATTATTATTATTATTATTATTATTATTATTATTATTATTATTATTATTATTATTATTATTATTATTATTATTATTATTATTGTTATTATTATTATTATTATTATTATTATTATTATTATTATTATTATTATTATTATTAGTATAATTATTTATTATTTATATTAGTATTATTATTAATTATTATTATTATTATTATTATTAGTATAATTATTTATTATTCATATTAGTATTATTATTAATTATTATTATTAGTATTATTATTATTATTATGATTAATTATTATTATTAGTATTATTAGTATTATTATTATTATTATTAATTATTATGAATTAGTATTATTATTATTATCATTATCATTATTAATTATTATTATTATTATTATTATGAAACGCGTGCCTTTGCCCAAAATTTGTTTCTCAACGCTTCGGCTTACCTCAACTGCGTCTTGTTACCAGGAAACTGTACAGCTTGCAAATTAAGCAATTGAAATTCCGCTTTGTCACGCGATATCTGTCTCATGGCTTCTCGCAATTTCATCGTCAAAATTCTCGATACATTGTCCTTGACTTCGTTAATCGACATTTTGTAATTGTTATCGTCAAAACACGTTGGCGCGAATTGTTCCTTGAGTTGAGGTTCTCTCAATCGATTCAACGACGTTTTCAATTCGTTAAAAGTATTGTCGAGAGCTTGAGAAGTTTCCCGCAACATTCTCGTGATCAAAGTATCACCCCCGCTTATTTTCAAACTCGACGGTCTGAGAGCGAGCATACCAACGGGCATGAAACTCTTCGAATTCACGCTTTTGTCGGTCATTCGAATTTCCTCGTCGTCGTCGAAAACGAAAGATTTGTCCTCGCGTTTTCGTACAATTTTTTTCTCGTGCTGCCAACGATATTCTTGCAATCGATCGACGTCGTTCGATAAATTTGGAAGCGAATGAAGACGCGCGGCGTCGTCGAGAACGAGATTGCCGCTGTTCAGCAAAATATTATTCAACGTCGATGATTTTTTTTCGTGTTCGTTTTTGACGGACGGTGCTAAGGAATGATAAAGCACGTGAGAACTTATGATACCGGGCTCGTTCGGTCGTAACTCGGCTTTGAGATCCAACCAAAGCCAGAGAAAACGACCCGCTGTCATTTCAAATTTTGAGGCGGCAGCGAGAATTCTTCGGGCGTTGTTGAGATCGCAAGCCATCACGAGGACTCCACCGCTTCCACCCTCTTCGGATATTCTTCGAATACGCAGTCTGAGACTTCGATCGTTAGCTGGTAGATGAATTATATTTCTGGGAGTGAGAACGTAACGGTTATGTTGCAGCAGATGATGCATCGGGAGCAGAGTAGTGTCTATTAGGAGAGTGAAAGCGTGCCAATGGGCTTTGTGCATCAATGCTGCTGCAGCGGCTCCGGCTTCTTCGGAACCCGAACCCAAACGGGTCTCGTAACGTCCACCTTTGCCCTGGAACGTAAATGGACTTTGTACAATTTATTTGCAGTTAATATTGATGGAAAAATATTAATTCAAATTTGATCTCGTGACATATTTGATCTATTAATATGATTTAGTTTCTGATGGATTATGAGTTGGACGAAGGTTTTCATGGTACATTTTTTTGGCTGTACGAATAATATTGAGTTCATTAATTTTAGAATCTTATCGATTTAATTGGTGAAAATTGCTGAAAGATTTATTTGATAAATCTAATTTTTTATATAATATGATTGTATTGTAAACGAATTATGTTATAAAAGAAGGGAAATAATATTATTATCATTAATTGTAGAATCTTATAAATTTAATTGGCAAAAATTGCTAAAAGATGTATTTGATTAATCTAAGTTTTTTAATAATATGATCGTATTGTAAAAAAATTATATTATAAAATAAGAGAAATAATATTATTTTCAATAATTTCAGAATCTTATAAATTTTATTTGAAAAAAATATTATATCTGAAAAATATAATTATATGATAAAATAAATATATTATCAGAAAAAAGGATTAATATTATCTTCACGAATTTAAGAATCTCATAGATTTAATTGAAATAAATGTCTAATATAATGTCTAAAATAAAAAGATTAATTTAAACAATCTAATCTTATTTATAATATTGTTATATCATAAATAAATAATATTATAGGAAGAAATTAGATTCTTTCTAAATTTCGTAATATTTTATGTCCGTCAGAAGATATTTTTCTGGTTGCTAACGAAGAATAAAGGAATTAGAACTCTTCGTAGCTGCAAAATTGATGGATTGCAATCAATGACAGGCAACAGATATTTTTTACTAACTTGGCGCAGAAAATCTCTGTGGGTCATCGGCAGCCACAACGTAGGCAGGTTCAACGAAGCCGCTGCGGTTATCAAAAATCTTGCGGCGGATCCACCTCCGATGACCAAACTCAGTACGGTTTTTCCATGTTCTATGTCGGTGCAAAATTTGTTTATCAGCGACAGCGGATAGGAAAGCGAATCTGCCATAGGCGTCATTCTCGCTTCCACGTAAGAAACTTCTACTTCGCTCTGCGAAGCCGAAGCCTCCATTCTCACTTCCTCCCATGCTCTCTGCACCTCCGTTCTGGATGGATTCTGCGGTTGCGACAGACAAACCGTCAAATGCCACGGCGAATGCAAAGTCCTCAGCCTGTTCTTGGTCGCCCTTGGAGCTTTGTCCGCTCCTGTGACGCAGCTAACTTGGTCGTCCACAAAAATTCCCAACAAAAGAAGAATCGCTTTCCACATCGAGCGACTTTGCATCTTCCCGTCGTGGGCTCGGCTTCTCGTTCAAATTATTTATCTCGCTAAGTCATCTTCGCTCTTGTTTAATCTGCTCAACAGCAAACAGAAAAAAGAAGGAAAAAAAAGACCAAGAGAAAATTACAAAAAGTCAGTCTCCTCATACACAGTTGTTACATAAAAGATTTTGTACACAATGTTATCGCGAAAAAATGAATCGTCACGTCAACAGCTCCGAATAAACACCATCTTCGATAAAAAAGAGAATCAAACATCGGGTGTTTATCCCTTTTCCGTCCGAGTAAGAAAAATTTATCGGTCATCCTACTCGTGACGCACGAAGTTTCACAAATCACCGGAGGGGGTGGGCGGGGGGGTTTGACCGTAAATATTTCGTCATTACGTGTGCGTAAACCCGCGTGTAAATAAGACGTAAATTCGTTCCTCGACACTTGTCACTCGTTCAAAACATTATTTCCCGTGAAATCGCTTGTCAAAAATTAAGCGATAAAAATTTACCTTTCAGCACGAGGGTTGTTCGAGACCGTTGGATCCGGGGGTAATTTCAAAAGTGCCCGGATATCGCTTCCAAGCCGCAGCATAATAGCTATCGATTCGGTTAACCGTCTCAATTGTTTAAAAATAATGTCAATTGGCGATCGTTGAAGACGGGGTCGGACATCGTCACTCGCCCACCTCCGGACTACCTGTCTCGCGGTTGACAGCCATTTTCGGACACAGCCCCTCCCTTTAAATTTCAACCCCTGTACCGACTGCCGCGCGCCCTCACGCACACGCGAACACAAACCCGCGTACGTACACGTTCGTGCAAAACAATCGTGTGTTGAACGGCGAGTCATGATGCGATCCGACGCCCCTTAAAATCGTGGAGTTGCGCGTGTGCATCGGATCGTCTTCCTACCCTTTCGGAAAAATTTCCCACCCCGCCAACCCCTTTGACACGAGTTCGAACGACGACGTTGCTTCGGATTGCGGTGAATCCCACTCTTTGCCAAACAATGCGCCGCGAATTGCACGAAGATTTAGAACGCTCGAGGGGGGGGGGGGGGGGGGGAAGGGACGACGGGGGTGGGATCTCTTCGGGAGAATCTTAGATGCCACGAAACATAGAAATTAATCCCCCGGGGAACGACGTTGGGCGGCTTGAGATTGATTTTTCTCTCGCCTAAAAATAAATAAACTTTTTTTCTTTTTTCGCTCGAGGGATAAAAATAGAGGGTTGAGGGTTGAATTAAACGTTGTCCTTTTGCCCTTGTCGGTACAATGTGATCCTCTTATCGCGGAGCAATTTGGAACGACGACGAGGGAGAAGGAAGGAGATGACGAGATAAAAAACGTTTTTCCCATGGAACGAACCGACGAGGAGCGTTAAGGGGAGGCGAAACGCAGTCGGTTGGCCACGAAGAGTACGAAACTTTTTTTTTGGAGGGTACCGAAGGCTTATCGATAAGCGGAGATGATTGGATCATGCGGAATTGGGAGATGAATTATGTAAGACTTTTATTTTATTGATGAATGTTCGGCGGAGTTGGAAGAAATGCTGCGGAGATTTTTTTTTTGCAGCTGATCACGTTCTGCCGCCCCTTAAAAGGTCCTCGGCGACCTTTGCGAAGGCTTAGGGTGTAAGTATGACGTTTTATCTAAGTTACCGTCTTTATCCTGACGCGGTCGTTCAACAAAATGTTCCTGTTAAGTCGAAACGAATGAGACGCTCGAATAAGGGAGGGACGGAGAAGGTATTGGTCGAATTACACAGACTGAGATTTCTTTCGCCCGGAAAATATTTTCATATATTTGGGATCTGTTTAATTTACACTGCTTTATATACATATATTATCGTAAATTAGTTTTCTGGAGTTTTTTTTCGGGAGTGAAGAAGAGGTACAGTACATATAGCTTCAACTTGAAATTATAATCGTCATAGCTATAATTTTTTTTTTTTAATCTCAGCGCGAATTCGCAAATTGCTCGTCATCGTCATTATCGTATTTACGTCGTTTATTTTTTCTTTGAATTCTTTTTTATATCATCGTTCTCTTTTTCGTTCTGCGAAGCGTCGCGACTACGGCTAATAGTAACATTGTCGGAATGCGATAAAGGGAGTATCTTTCTCATCTTAAAGATATAACAGAATATGATTAGCACATTCTATCAGCCGAAATCGACTTCGCGAAGATAGGTCGTAGTATTTTTTTCGAATATAATTGATAATCGAATAATTTCTTTTTTTTTTTGTTTAATTTTTATTTCATTTTGATTAACTAAATAAGTTTTGCTGCGAAGCATCATTTTCGAACGCGCTCCAGGCATTATTCAGTTCCATAAATATCAGTTTCGCCATATTCTCATTGGCGGTTCCCGTTTGCTGAAAATACAAATTTAATCATTTGTTACCCACGGATTGGCCAGTTTATATATCTTTCAAATCCGCAAGAAAATTCTTTTGGTATAGTCTCATTAATAATAATAATAAAATGATGATGATAATAATAGTAATAAAAATGATAATGATGATAATAATAGTAGTAATAATAAAATGATGGTAATAATAGCAATAATAATTAATAATAATAATAATAATACTAATAATATTAATAATAATAATAATGATAATATTAATAATGATGATATTAATAATAATAATAATAATAATAATAATAATAATAATAATAATAATAATAAATAATAATAATAATAATAATAATGATAATAATAATAATAAATAATAATAATAATAATATTAATAATAATAATAATAATAATAATAATAATAATAATAATAATAATAATAATAATAATAATAATAATAATAATAATAATAATAATAATAATAATAATAATAATAATAATAATAATAATAATAATAATAATAATAATAATAATAATAATAATAATAATAATAATAATAATAATAATAATAATAATAATAATAATAGTAATAATGATGCTAATAATAATAATAATAATAATAATAATAATAATAGTAATAATGATGCTCATAATAATAATAATAATAATAATAATAACAATAATAATAAATCATACCTTATCCGGATGAACCGCTAGACAGGCCTTGCGATAAGCTTTCTTCACGTCCGCAGGTGTGACCAATTGATGCATCTCGTACCTCTGCCACCGATCAGCCTCCGGCCACAAAACGGTGTGCAACGAGCAAAGTAACGCTCTGAGATTACCCTTCTTCCCCTCCGTCCATTCCGTAACTTTCATTCTATCCGGATCCATCGTCTTCGCAGCCTCAACCTTTCTCATCTGATTGATCGTCTTCGGACTGTCCTTCTCGGCTTTTCGCGAACTAAAAAAATTATAACCCTGACTCCCGAGCAAATCTTCAAAAGCATCCCCGGGTTTGGCCGATTTGTTATTGAACATCGATGCATTTTCCGCACTTCCGGCTATGCCACCGGAACCATTGGTATCGCTGGACGTGTTTGATTTGTGCATACGCGGACTAGAATGTATCGGCGTGCCCGAAGGTGCTGGACTCGACGATTGCGGGGTATTCGAATCTCTCGGTGTCCCATTCCAGCTGGAATTCAATCCCGTCCCCAAAGAACCCGCCAAATTCGCAAAAGGATCTTTCTGTTGAGCAGCAAAATTCGGAACGCTCGAATTTCTCGGAAAATTTTCTTCCGCGTTCGGAGTTTTTGCGTTTGCGGGTTTGGCGTTTGACCAATTACCCATGAGATCATTGACACCGCTCGTGTTTGTCGTACCACTGAGAGGATCGAACAGAAAATCACCGGAAGGTTTAGTCGTTGATTGACCGTTAGCACCGAAGAGCAAATTATTTCCGATTGTCGTTGGTTTATCGGCGAACAACAAATCGCTCGTTGGTGGATTATTGATCGTCGTTGACGATTGTTTCGCGGTTTGAGGAGGAAACGCGGCAAAACCACCGAGCAAATCGTTGGGATTGGGATTGGAGGACGAGAATATATCGAGACCAGGTTCGACGGACGGTGAACCAGCCACGGAGGTGACGTTTTGTGCCGACGATGTTCCAAGATTCAACAAATCCGCTTCGGCAAATTGATCGTTAACCCGTCGATCTCTCGTTTCCGTTTCCTCCCTCTCCTCTTTTCTCTCCTCCTCTTCGTCTTCTCGAAGAGGTAATTCACACTCTCGAGGCTCATCGCTTCTCCCAACTTCTTCAACATTTTCCCTAACATTTTTCTCCGACAAATTCGAATTACTGCGAGGAATTGTACGAAAATTTTCCAAAGTTTCTTCCATCTCCAAAGTCGAACCGAAAAGTGGATCGGGAACAAATTTTTGTCCATCCACGATTTCCCATGGTGCCGGAAGTCGGGATATTTTTGAATTTTCATCGCCGAGCATGACGTTGAGAAGGATGCGAAAATTACCGCCAATTTCCGGTGTATCGTCGAGATCGTGTTTTTCGAAGGACAAAATATTTTCGGCTATTGGAACGTAACCCGTGTGAAAATGCAACGAGGCTATTTTAATGCCAATTGAGCGTCCGAGTTGTTGACGAGCGTGGGAAACGACGATTGTTACGTCGCCACGTACGGTTGCATCACCGAGAACGATGCAAATTTTTCCTTCCATCATGTCGTACAATCGCATTTCTTCGTAATCCGGACGTTTCGTGGAGAAAATTAAAGCTCCGTTGCTGTAAATCTCGACGTAAGGTCGACAACCGTCCTTGGCTCGGGTGAACAAGGGTACGGGTTGTAGCACGAGAGATCGCAGAACCAAAGGTTTCGTGTGCGGATGCACACCGGAATTTAACACGCTCATGTAATTTATGCAACGCAATTCGGACGGTTGCAGTTGGGGTGGTTGACAACGTCGGGTCGTGAAGAGGGCTATCGCTTCCTCGGGGGTTGTCAGAGCACCGGCGTAGAGAAGTAATGCGCAAGCGATGGTCGCGCTTGAGTGGCAACCGTCCTGGAAATCAATTGTTGGATCAGGGCCGAATATCTGTAGAGGTTGTTAACGACGATGCAAAATCGTCGGTGTGATGAAGGAAATAATTTTTTTTGAGCAGAAAAAAAATATTACGGATACACCGAGACGTCCCGAAGCATGACATGAATCTATGAAATGATAGATATATTTAATTTCAGCGATATAATGAATGAAATAATTTTTTCTGAGCAGAAAAAAAATGTTACGGATACACCGAGACGTACCAAAGCATGTTATAAATATATAAAATGATAAATATATTTAATTTCAGCGATATTATGCACGAAATAATTTTTTTCTGAGCAGAAAAAAAAATTAAGCATATACCGAGACGTCCCAAAGCATCACATAAATATGTAAAATGATAGATATATTTAATTTCAGCGATATGTTGCACGAAATAATTTTTTTCTGAGCAGAAAAAAAATATTACGTATATCCCGAGACGTCGTAAAGCCATTTTTGAATCATCAGACTCATTTGTAAATTAGAATCGACCCGCAATCTGGTCGACAAGCGAAAATCCAGCGATCCTCCGCATCTTTTCCCGAGCAGAAAAAAAATATTGCGTATATACCAAGACGTCCCAAAGCATATAATAAATATCTGTAATCTCAGCAACATAACGCACCAAATATTATTTTCTGCGCAGAAAAAAATACAACGTTCATCCCAAAGAGTCACAGGGCAATTTTCGAATCATCAGACTAATTTTTTCAATACAAATTGCGATCAGTCTCAGACTTCAATTACGATCCCCCAATTTAATCCATCGCGTTTTTTCCCTCGCCAAAAACTCACCAGACAATAAAGCACGACGATGTGATTGAAATCAGCGTCGAGATAACGATAAATATCCTGACAAATCTGATACAAAGCCGATAGAAGCGGTGCGTTGGAATCCGGTGACGCGTAAGCGAATGTACAATCGATGTGTTTGCCGGGCAATCTCGAGACGTTCGGTCGTCCACGGGACAAATTGTAAAGTTGTATCTTGGCCGGTGGTGGATGTCGCGTTTGCAGATAAGCCCTCACGTCTTCCACGTGATTCGCACGATAAGCGGATTCAATGCCATCCGCCGGATACGGCATTACGAGGATACGTGAAGTTAAGTAACTCGCGTCTAATTCGGTTCTCGCCATGCTCTGTTGAACCGTGTGCATGACTTTCGTCGAAGTGTCTTTGATATTGCGAAATATGCTACCAGCACCGCCTTTCAAGGAACTGAAGAGGCCGGAACTGTGTGGCGGAGGTCCTTTGGCGGTTGCTACGACTCCGGGAGTTTGTATGGGAGCTGGTCGAGGTGGCGGAGCCACGACCGGAGGCGAAGGTCGCGGTGGAGGAACCGCGACTGGCGGTGGCGCGGCTGGTCTTGGCGGTGGCGTTGCTTTCGCGGGGATTTCGATCTTCGGTGGTTCACGAGGATCGAAGTTGTTGGATTCGGCGATCGCCGCGAGACGTTCCAACAGAGCCGACGTTGTCAATCTTTTGACCGGTGACGCGTCCAAGCAACCCTTCACGAGCTCGTTGATGCAGGACAATCGTGGATTGGGCGAGAGGGGAGTGTAGCGGGCGTTTGTTATTGCTAATTTGTTTCCTGGGAAAGGAATGAAGAGCGTTAGATGGTAGGGCTGTGGGGGATGGTTTCAGTTTGACTCGGTACGGTTTGACTCGGGACAGTTTGACCCGGTACAGTTTGATCCGGCTCAGTTTGACTCCGCGAGTTTGACAGATGAGAGTTACTTTTTCTCTTTGAAATTTGACACTCTATGAGTTTGACAGACGAGTCACTCTCTCGATTTGACATTTGGCACTCGCTCTGAGTTTGACAGATAAGAGTCACTCTCTCCCTTTGACGTTTGACACCTATCTAAGTTTGACAGATGAGAGTCACTCTCTTTGACATTTGACACTCTGAGTTTGACAGATGAGAGTCACTCTCTCCCTCTCTCTCTCCCTCTGACATTTGACATTCTCTCTGAGTTTGACAGATGAGAGTCACTTTCTTTGACATTTGACACTCTCTCTGAGTTTGACAGATGAGAGTCACTCTGTCTCTCTCTCCCTCTGACATTTGACACTCTCTCTGAGTTTGACAGATGAGAGTCACTCTCTCTCTTTGACATTTGACTCTCTCTGAGTTTGGCAGATGAGAGTCACTCTCTCTCTTTGACATTTGACACTCTATGAGTTTGACAGATGAGTCACTCTCTCTCTTTGATATTTGACACTCTCTACGAATTTGACAGATGAGAGTCACTCACTCTCTTTGACATTTGACACTCTCTATGAATTTGACAGATGAGAGTCACTCCCTCTCATTGACATTTGACACTCTCCCTGAGTTTGACAGATGAGAGTCACTCTCTCTCTTTGGAATTTGGCACTCTCTCTAAGTTTGACAGAGAAAGACCGACTCTCATCTGTCAAACTCGCGGAGTCAAACTGTGCCGGGTCAAACTGTGGCGAAACAGACTTAAAACAATCCCATCTTCAACCGAACAGCGATATAACCACGGGTATGGTCAAAAACGCTCAGCTTCGTGAGCTTCGACTATTTTATTGCGTTCCAAACTTCTCACCTTCCGGAAACGGATGCCGCAGACTGACGAGAGCGTAGAAGATGCAACCGAGGGCCCAACAATCAACGGGCGGTCCTATGGGATCGTTGTTCCAAGTATCCATCATCTCCGGTGATCTGTACATCGGCGTCGTGAATCTCGACATCTGATCCTCCAGTGTCGAACGTTTTTGCGCGTTCCACGACGGATCCGGCAATATTTGTTGGACAGAAGCGCTTCCGAAGTCGCACAATTTCACGAGACCGTCGCTGCCGATGAGAAAATTTTCCAATTTTATGTCCCAATGGATTATTGGCTGCGGCTGCTGACTGTGCATGTGATGAACCGCCCTCGTCGCCTGGTACGCCACTCGACACACTTGAGCCAGGCTCAGAGAACCCGCCGATGTCGTGCCTCTCAGCAGGTCCGCCAGAGTTCCGCCGGGGCATAATTCTGTTACCAGAAGATATTCGCAACCCTTGCCACCCTCCCTCTCCACCCTCTGCGCGCACAGATACTGAATTATGTTCGGATGGCCCGACAACTTTTTCAACGTTTCTATCTCCTGAATAATACTTTTGTTTGCTTCTTCGTCTACGGCGATTAATCTCTGCAGGGATAAAAAGGTGTTGATTGATCGGAATGCATAATTAAAGTTGTAGCAACTTTTGGAGTTTTGAAAAAGTAAATTGTTTACCTTCAAGGCGTACTCTTTTCCTGTTGCAATATCTTCTACAGCAAATACCAGGGCCCAGCCACCTGTTCATTTGACAAGCAATTTTTTCAGTGAGAAATGCGGGTAAACTGTATTTTTATTATTATTATTTATTACTAAGAGAAGAAAAAAAATATATAATATGCTTGGATATGATACTTCGACAACAATAAATATGTATATATTTGAATGGGTTTATAATTATAGTGAATAAGATTCTATAGCTTATGCCGACAAAGCATTTGGATTATTCACAAACCTATTAGCCGAGACACGGGAGTGCATATTATGATATAAGCCACTTGTGAACAATGGACTAGTTACTCAAAGCACCTTTCTAATGGTAATAGACGCTTATCTCTCAATCTTCATGCACAAAAGCTCAAGTGGAACATTTAGAATGAATTTTTCTTCGAATAACGATTGAAAATTTGCTGAGCAACGCAACGTTGGGTCAAAACGTGGATACGATCCCGAAGGGGAGGATCGATTGCCAAGGTCCGTTATTTGCATATGGCCCGATAAAAATGATAATATCGAATGTGCAATCCTACCTCTATAGATAGAGCAGAGATGAGAATGAAAGAAGAAGAAAGAAAGAAGAAAATTGCGAAACAGAGATGAAAATGATAGGAACGAAACGATAGACACAAAGGAATGTTCAATGTGCAATCACGGATCGTATATGTCAAAAGTCAAAACAGCGATTTCTATTGTTATTCATTTTTTGACACATGTCAACAAACCGTTGGACAAAGTGACAGAAATAAAGGACATATGGTTGTTACGATAATGGGATAAATTTTGAGATGATGTGTCAGATTCGACGTCGATTGTTTGTTTAGAAATGTCAATAGAACGATTTAAACGTGAAAAAATTGAACGGTGGTTGATGCGGAAAAGTGGGAGGATTGACAGACTCACCCTCGGCGATTAGCCTGGTCACCCGTAGCCTAACATTGTTGATTTCCAGCACCTGACCGACGTACTCGTTGGAATTTCCATTGCCGTTCAAATATCCGAGAGCCGATCTTAAATAATCCGACATGGTTGTTGTTTTTTTTTTTTAACTCGGCTCGGAAACCCAACGACGAGTCTTTTATGACTGAAATTCGTGCACCCGATGCCGACCATCCATATTGGTTCTGTGACGTCACGGAGTGATAATCAGGGCCGTGAATTGTTGGCTCTGCGCCACTGGCGCGGCGTCAACGCGACATTATTGAATTTTTCCGTCGAGTTGGTTCTCATTCGATTTTTTTTATTGATTCGGCGACGAAGCTGCGATATTGCGACGAGGATTGTTTTATTATCGTCGAAATTGTACGAATCTCGAACGTTTGGAATTTTTGTTGGGATTTGGAGGGGTTTCGATTGTTTTATCGAGTTAAATTACTTGGAAAAATGGCGCCAGTTTGGCGAGAGGATTTCGATTGGCCGCCCGGGCGGAGGGTAGGATTTTTTTATTTGTACGGCACCGCAATACCGTCGATGACACGGTGGATGCTTCTGTCAGGTTGCAGGTTATAGATTGCAGGTTCGGCGACGTTGACACTTTGACAGACGTCCAGCAGACGATTTTTAACAGGAGCTGGAGGGAGCAACGAACTGGAGTCACGAATCTTCAGTCGCTCGGGAAATTCGCGATTATTTGTTTGGAAACTGTAAGACAATTTTTTATTGTGGAAACATCTTTGACCGGGAAATGCCGATCGATCGGAATGATATTTTGTGCTGAACATCTTAGGCCTGGTTCTTTTCAAATGATGTTTTTTTGGGAGTTTCGAAGATGCGCGTAATCGTGAGGTTTTTTGCCAGATACACGCAATTATAGGACAATTGCACTTTGTCAACAATACGGTTTTGACAATCGTTTCTAGACAAAAGCACTGCAAGTGGTTTCGACGATGAAACGTCGTTTTTGAGTTTCACTTTTTTCTTTTGTTGCATTGTTTACTCCCACATTTTGATTTTCCCGACTGTTTCACGGTATTATGTTTTGAGGTTAGAATTTAAATTCGTTGGATTGCATTGAAGCACCTCAAAGGACGTTAATCTGAGTTTGTTGATGTAAAACCGTGTTTAAACAGCTTTTTACAGCTGCACGCAGCATAGACTCCGACCATGACTCGCGAAATGTTGAAATTCACGAAATTGAGGACTGCGACGGATCCCAGTTTTTGGGCAAAGTTTGCGGAACTGAAACTGGATAAATATAAATTAGAGGAGAATACGCAGATATCGGTGTGGGGTAGTTACAGCTCTAACGCTGCTTACGAATCCAGAACGAGTCCTACCATCCTGGACGGCACGTCTTTCAACGAGTAAGCTTCGACGGGAATTGGGCTGCACATCTTTGGTCGGAGTTAAATTTAATCAAGCCATTGTTGCAGATGCGTCGAAACAACTATGCACAACGCAGTAGTGCCTTGCTGCGGCTATCTCGTTAACACAAATACTTACGAATCGTTTCGTCGGACGAATCCGGAGCAATTTATCGACTCGATGGGTCAGCGGCTGCTAAATTCCATCACCGAAGGCAGCGCTTTGCAAGAGCCTTGGCGACTTACGCTCTTTTCGATTCTGTCCTACGCCGATTTAAAAAAATCCAGATTCCACTACTGGGCTGCCTATCCTACCCCATTTGGTCTGCCCGAATTATATTATGAGAAGCCAACGCAATTTGCCGCCACCGAATTTTCGGCAAAACAGCTGGAAAAATTAAAGACTGAATACAAATCATTGGACGGCACGTCCAAGAGTTTTTTTGCTGTTATAGTAGAAGATAAAGACAGTTCTGCTATTGTCAGTCTGGCAAAGGGTGTGGAGCACGTAAACTCATCAACGGTAAGTGCAACATCGAGCTATCGAAAACTTTCCTATCGCATTTCTTTTAGTCAATCAATAACTTTCCTCCAGAACAAAGACACAGTTTATTTCGCTTACTACGATCCCTGCCAAAGTTCAGAGCCTGGCTGGCCTCTGAGAAATTTACTGTGCTTATTATTCTGGCACTGTACGAAATTTGCTTTCGAGAAAACAATCAAAGTCATATCCGTGCGTGGAAACGATCTCGAACGCGCTGTGATTTTTACGATAAAAGCCAAAGACTGCGAGGACGCGGAATCAGCAAAATCTGCAATATTCTCCGGTCGCTTCGTCGGCTGGGAGACGAATGCGAATGGAAAGATGGGACCGAACATTGTAGATCTTTCGGATACCATGGATCCGGCTAAGTAAGAATTTCTGGCCTCAATAATGTCATCGATCAAATCTAAAGGGACAAATCGCCTTATCGTTATTTATTTATTTCCTTCAGAATGGCAGAACGAGCCGTAAGCTTCAATCTAAAACTAATGAAGTGGCGATTGGCTCCGGAACTCAATTTAGAAGCAATCGCTGGGCTTCGATGTCTGCTCTTGGGTGCTGGAACTTTGGGCTGTTCCGTAGCGAGAGCATTGATCGGATGGGGAGTGAAAAATATTACTTTCGTAGACAATTCCAATGTTTCGCACAGCAACACTGTGCGACAGAGTCTGTACACGCACGAAGACGCAGTCAAGAATCGCCCCAAGGCTGAAGCTGCTGCTGAAGCTCTTCGCAGGATATGTCCGATGCTGGTCAGTATTCTTAAAAAACACAAAAAAAAGTTTGGTGCCAAGAAGACTCATTCTTTGCTAGTATTTTGAAAAAAACAATAATTATTATTATCTAGTTACGTAAACTCATATTTCGTTCCTTTACATTAACCATATCAGCCCTCAAATCCGCATAATTTATTCGCCCACACATTTTTATCAATATAAAAAAATACAATTAAAAAATTTTGTGGTTTAAAGTAAATATTTATCATTAATTATTATATTTATTAATCAATCGTTGCTCGCAGAATGTGGAAGGTGTAATTCTACAAATTCCAATGCCAGGTCACGTGGTTGGCCAGAGTATGATGGAATCCACGAGAGACGCGGTCAAAAGATTGGAAGATTTAGCAGCACAACACGACGTAATTTTTTTATTGCTGGATTCGAGAGAAGCTCGATGGTTGCCAACGCTCATGTCCGCGTCGTTACGGAAAATCGCGATAAACGCGGCTCTTGGTTTCGATTCTTACACCGTTCAGAGACACGGTACTCGCGACGTCGTGGGCGCCACATCGCCGGATCTCGCCCTTCGCAATCCATCGGGATGCGATCTCGGTTGTTACTTCTGCAACGACGTCACGCAACCGGGAAATTCGCAAGTCGATCGAACGTTGGATCAACAGTGCACCGTCAGTCGACCGGGACTTTCGCAAATCGCGGCTGGTCTGGCTGTCGAACTTTTGGTCTCGCTCACGCAGCATCCTCAAGGGTAGGATTTAGCAAAAAAAAAACAATGTTTATGCACTACCGATGGAAATTATTAGGGCACTGACGAGGCGTGCTCGTGGAATTTACTTGTGTCTTTGAACATTGATGACTGCGACGACGAAAGCTAGAATATTTTTCTTAGCATCATTATGAATACTTATTTTACTTAGTATTATTATTATTATTATTATTATTATTATTATTATTATTATTATTATTATTATTATTATTATTATTATTGTTATTGTTATTGTTATTGCTATTATTATTATTATTATTATTATTATTATTATTGTTATTATTATTACTACTATTATCATTATTATCATTATTACTACTATCATCATTATTATCATTATTATCATTATTATTATTATTATTTTTTATTATTATTATTATTATTATTATTACTATTATTATTATTATTATTATTATTATTATTATTATTATTATTATTATTATTATTATTATTATTATTATTATTATTATTATCATCATTATTATTATTATTATTATTATTCAGTATTCACTTATGAATACTTGAATTGATTGGTATTTTTTCGATAATATTTCAATCACTGAGAACTGAGATAACGTGGAGAAGAAATTGAAAAAGTAATTCGATTTCATTGAAATTTCAAGATCTTTCTTGTCCCGAAGTTGTCGCCGTTCAAAGATAAAAGTTTCGCCAGTAGTAGATTTATAATTTAATTGTGCTTTGCCGAACAATTCGATCGTTATTTCATTCTAACCGTTTATTTTTTCTCTGCAGGATTGAATCGAGAGCATTTATGGACGATAGCCGAGATCGTTATGGCTCGTCGGAAAAAGAAAGTTGCACGGGTTTGCTCGGCGGTGTTCCGCACACGATTCGAGGCTCTTTGTGGAATCACGAAATGCGTTTAACCATAACCCACAGATTTCCGTCCTGTACCGCGTGTTCCGTTCCGCTCATCGCGGAATATCGAACACGTGGTTTCGCATTTATTCTGGATGCTTGCAATCAACCGAACTATCTCGAAAAATTGGCGGGACTCGAAGATTTGCTCAAACGACCGGATTTGGACGAAGTGAGTGAATAAATATCGATCTTGATTCATTGTTTCATGGAATTTCTCCGTTATTTTACGAACGATTTGATTTTCAGCTGTGCTACGCGATCGAAACATCGAGCGAGGACGAAGACGAGACTTCGGGAACGTCGAAGGTTTGAAGAACGACGAATTTCGACTGTCGATCACTCGACAAAATTGTACATTATTTTCCTGCCATTTTTTAACTCTACGAACATTTTTTGAGGCCACGGTTTTTCTCCGATTTTTCCATTTGCGCGAGAACCGAATTTTCACGTTGCTAGACTTGATTAAAATCTGGTGTGGACGTCGTAAAATATGTAAGTATCGCTGTTGAAAATTCAAAGGATTTTTGGTAATCAATTTTACGAAGTTTCTAATGATCTTACAGTTTTTCTTGCACACGAATATGTCGCTTTTATCGAGAAATGATTTGTTAAATTATTATAGTTAGCATACTTAAAATGAATGAATTAATTATTTGTATATAAAATGCTTGAAAAAAGAAATTAGTTTGATATTAAAAATGACGATGCAAAAAAATGACACAGTACAAAATAGAAGAGGATTATTGACGTCCTCGCACTCTCCGGTAAATAATCGTTATCAATCCTAATCACTGATCTCATAAAAATTATTAATTTTATAATAATCTGACAGACTCAAAGTTGAAGCGAAAAATAGCTCCAAACTCGTTTTTCAGCCTTTCAACAAAATCAAAACAACAAAAAAACATTCTTAATTCCAGTATCGAAAACTCCTTCGTCCTCGACAACATTCGATATTCTTTAAAAAATATAATTTAAAACGAAAATAAATTTATACTTTTATGTACGCACGAGTAAAAAAAGTAATCCAATATTTTACCTATGCGAAATATTTTTTTTTTTTTTTTCAATTTCTCCGCAAGTACAAATCTGCGTGTATTTGTCGACGGTACAAAAAAAAAAAATAATAAAAAATAATAAATAAAAAAATAAAATAAAAAATTAAAATAATACAAAAATCGTTTTCAATGTTCGCAAGATCGTGTTTGATTAAACGTAAGCGCTAATGATGTTTCGCAAGAACGCGTAAAATCGCGTGTTTTAATGATTTCTCGACCGATTCGTGTTATATACTTCGATATTTTTATATCATTGCCGAACGAAGGAGAGAAAAGAAAAGAGAGAAAAAGTCGCTTGGCCTTGCGATCCAATCCCGACCTCGTGACCCCTTAATCGGTATCGCGAGGTCCACCTATCGCCCGTCGAAGGTGCAAAGTTTGCTACGCGATTTCACCAAACTCCCGGCCTCGGGTACGTCCACGTGCGTGCATTGTGTACCAATAACGCTCGTACATATTCTCCGGTACGTACGGTAAATTATCCATCGGATTTAACGATTTACGCACGTGGAAATCGCGGCGTACGAGCCGATAGCTCATCCAACGATATATCTATGGGACATTCCGGGGCAGATCGACACAATTGTGAGTCTGGTTTTCGTATTTTATTTTAGTATGCTGTACAGCTATGGGGAATTTCACTTCGGTCGAATTAATGGATTTTTTTTTGGGGGAATTGGTTTCGTCACAATTGTTACGAAAATGGAAATTACGTGGTGGAAATATGAAAAAAAAAAATTGGTTGATGGTTTTTAATTATTATGGAATTAATTCTTTGTGGAATGACGCCATTTTGAGATTATTCCGACTTTGGGCCAGATAATAAGGTCTGTTTTAATTTAACATAATTTTGATTCTTTAGCAATTTTTTTTTTGCAATAAGGAAATTTACTATAATCATTTTTTTTTTTAAATCAAAGTAAATTAAGTAAAATTCCATCTTTAACGTTTTGCGACGAAAAGAATCGTCGGCAGAAGGAAAAATATCGTCCCGAGTATATTTTTATACAGCCGTAGAACAAAATTTCGTGATTATCTCGACGTTGGGGGAGATAATAAAAATTAATTTCAACATACCAAGCAATACCACAATTTTAATTCAATCCAAATCTTTTTTCGCAACAACGAATTCACTATAATATTTTCAAAAATCACAAGATATCAAAGTAATTTTAAAAAAATTCCATTTCTATTGATCACAACAAGAAAGAATTCTCGGTAGAAGAAAAAAAATATCGTCCCGATTATATTTTTATATCGTCGAATAACAAAATTTCGAGATTATCTCAACCTCGGCCGAGATAATAAAAAAATATTCCAACTAAACCACAATCTAAATGATAATTCCAAAACATAATAATTCCAAAGAAAAAAACCAAGCAAAAATCCAACCAAATTTCTATCCTCATCAATCGCAACAAAAACAATTATTCCCAAAACCAAAAAACCATCCCAACTCCATTCAAACACGTCCTTAACGTTCCAAAAAAAAAAAAAACCGACGAAAAAAAAAATCTTCCCCGCGACCCCGTCGATCCGCCGTGGAATTGCCCATACTCACATGTGCATACACATGTAAATAAGTCGTTGAAAAAAAAAAAAAAAAAAACCGTATGACGTCTTGGTGCGGGAGATATACCGGCACGGCCAATCTCGAAACGTGGACGAGCAGAAAGGACTTTAGACGTTTATTAACCGGGTGAAGTTGGGAGAAGTGCGGGTATGTGGCATAGTTTGCGGTTTTGCCTGTAGAGCGCGTCTAACCGGCCCGAATGCCATGCATTCCGTTGTAACGTACAAGTGGTGGAGGGGCTCGTTGGGTGCCCACCAGCCCACCTCTCGTGTCAGACGGCCCGTGCCTTCCTCCGTCCGCCCGCATACCATTAGATTTTCATCGTTTTTAATGGAAACAACTCAGTACGCGCTTCGAACATCTCCATAAACGCCGACGATACGAAGGATTGTTCAACCTCGAGTGTCAACGAATTTTTTTTAAATCAGGTTAGTCGTGACATTCGCACGTGAAGATACGTCAAAATTTAATCGTTTTGTTTCTTACATTTTTTTTTTTTTTTTTCTCGTTGTTTTGAAACGTCGATGTCGAGGAATGCCGAGGCCTTGGGTTTTTAACGCTACGCCGCATTCCTCTATTGATTTGTACGGGTCGGGGAACGTGACTGACGGGATATTTATTTTTGAGGGCTTTGGGGTTTATTTCGATTTATGTTTAGGGTTTTGCGTTTTTTTTTTTTAGATATTTTTTTTGAATTATTGATTTGGGTTATTTATTTATTTTTATTTCATTTTTACGCTTAGCTGTAATATTTACAAACAGGACATTTAGATGATTATACATGTAGGAGTTGATGCAGAAAAGTGCAACTCTCTTATCGCTAATCTCATGTTTTTTTTCTCGATTATACTTTTTTTTTGTTATTTTTGCTCTTTCATTTTTTGTTGGTGAGGGAAGATAAAAAATATCGATTCGGATTTGGTTAGCCAAAATTCGCTTCCTCCACGCCTTATTTCGATTTATTTATTATTTTGGTTTTTATTCAATTGTTTTCCACCTAATGATTCATTTATTTATTTTTTTCAATTTTATCTCGACGCTTCATATTAGACGCATATTCACGATGATCATACGTGTATGAGTTAATACAGAAAAGTGCAACTATCTTTTTTTTCTCCCTATGTTGTCGTTTTTTTTTTTGGTATATAAGTGAGGGACGATGGAACACATTTATTTGGCTTTGATCGGGTGAGATTTGGGGCGCTCGTTTAGGGGATGAACGAGGCACGCGCGCATACCTCGCATTATTGCGGCGTCGAACCTCGAGAAATTCCTCAAGATTGTTCGTACGTAATTTACATGCATTACCGAAGAACTCCCACGTAATAAGATTGCTCGACAAATCGATGATGTTTCTTGCACTCGCGTGCATCCTCGATGGTCTTGGAAAACAATTTTTTATTCGCGATTTGCGATTTTTATTCACGTGAAACGACGAGACGAAGAGAGGGAGAGAAAGAGAGAAAGACGATGAGGAATGTGACGAGTCGGAGGACGAGGGAAGAAACGTCGTATGTTTGCTTTCTGAATTCCGGATTTACGGATGAGGCCTTATCGTGTGCAAACATTTCGGCTCTCGTCGTTCATCGGTCGAACGTTTAACTTCATCTGTATATTAGAAATCGTTCGAAGATGGTATTTTTAATTTAATTTGATTTTTTTTCTAATTTTTATTGTAGGCGATTGAAAGAAAATAGGTCGATGGTTTTTAATTATTATGCAACGAATTTTTTGGCAAAAAATGGAATTTTGAGATCGCTCCGTTTATTTTCTTAATTTCTATTTTTTAAATATTTTGATTGATATTTTTATTTAATTTATTTGAATTTCTATTGAAGGAAATTGAAGAAAAAAATCTGTCGATGGTTATTGATTATTATACAATGAATTTTGTGTCGAAAAATAAAATTTTTAAATTGCTCCTACTTTTTCAAATTTCTATTTCTCTGTCGAACGTTAAAATCTATATATTTATTAGAAATTGCTCGAAGATGGTATTATAAATATCACTATTTTTATTTCAACTTCATTTCATTTTTCAAATTGCTATTGAAGGAAATTGAACAAAAAATACGTCGATGGTGAATGAATTCTCTGTCGAAAAATAAAATTTAGCAATTGCTCCTATTTCTTCAAATTTCTATTTCTCCATCGAGAGTTTAACTCCACGTCTATATCAGAAATCGCCCGAAGATTTCATTTCAAATATTTTGTTTTTATTCTTTTTAATTTCCATTGAAAGTAATTCAAAAAAATACGTCCATGATTTCCAATTATTATACAATGAATTTTTTGTCAAAAAATGAAATTTTGAGATTACTCTTTATTTCCTTAATTGCGATTTTATTTCTCTTTTGAAATTATTTTTAATTGTTCGAAGTAAAAGAGGATGGGAGAAATGCACGATCTAAGCGTTTTTACAACGTAGTCGATGAGATTTTGTCGCGTTTCGGGCCGAGACTGTAAAACAGCGGAGGAACCGAGTCGCTCTCGGGTTTTTCTCTCTTTGCCGGATATCCGTGAGGCGAGATAACACGAGCGACAAACCGTGTACATTGCCGCGCTTCACTTGTATTCGTTCTCTCGTTGAGGTCGTATTTTTTTTTCTTTTTTTTTCTTTTTTTTTCACACCGATGCATCTGATATATCCGTCTGGTGGGATGATTATAAACGAGATTGTTAATTACGGTTAGGCTTGCGGTACGCGTTCGAGCACGACTTTCGGTGAGAATCGGACGACTTTCGTTCGGTGAAATTTCTTCGAGTTTGTTTCGAATATTTATCATTGATTACGGAGATAAGACTTTCGAGAAAATATTTCTAAGGACGTTGTTTCTTTCGTCGTTGGTGTTTGAAGCGATTTCCTAAGCTTTTGTAATTTAGATAAAAATTATTTACCAACCCTTAAGGTTATTTTTGGCGACTTTAGTGTGTAAACATGGGTCACTCGTGCTTGGAGCTTTAAAAGATATGCTGGAGTGGTCTGAAAAATTCTGAAAAATCTATGAAATCTTAAAAACTATCCTAGTATGAGGATCAATTATTATATTGCTGCAATGATTATTTGTTTGAACAATATAATTATAGGAACGAATGAAAACTTGGAGAACGCATTATCGCGGTGAGACACGAGTGACCCTTAATTACAGATTAAGGGCTAAGGAAGAAAGGGAATTTAGTTTTGGAGATATTTATGGAGACTTTGGAAGATTCAATGTCATGAAGGGTAATTTATTTTGTGGGTGAATTTCTCTGACAGCAACTCTTTCAATGCACACTCGGCAAAAAAAATCCTCGTATTTCCGTTGCATCTCATTACGCTTGGGTTTCAAATAGAAACTCTACATTATTTTTATGGAGTCGAGATTTGTAGTCGAATTGCTAGACGAACTTTATCTCCCGTCAAACTGTGGGGGGGGAGAGCACAGATATATTTTTTTTTCGCAACACAGCTCCCATCTTTGCATAATGTCAAGGCCTCAACAATTCATCCGCGTCTCTTATATCTGAGCGATGGACTGTAAAATCGTCGAGCTATCTGTAAAATAACTCCGAAGATATCGCGTGAAATCGAATTAACGAAAATATAGTTAAAGTAATAATTAAATAATCCATCAAAAGTTTCAAATAAAAAAATCACCCGAAATCAGAAAATTCCCTGGAATTAAAAACGACCTGGAATTAGAAAATCGACTGAAATTTGAAAAAAAAAAAAAAAACGAAAACCCGAAAATGAATTGAAATAAAAAAAATTATCTAAACTTGGAAAATCTCCTGAAATAAAAAATATCAATTCAAACTAGAAAATCTCCTACAATCCTAAACTAACTAAAATCAGAAACGCGCCTAAAAAAAATTAAATCACTCGAAATTAAAAAATCTCCTAATATTATAAAATTATCTAAAATTAGACCCCTCCTAGAATAGAAACCAGCTGAAACCAGAAAATCGCCCAAAATAAGATAATCTCCCAAAATTAGAAAACCACTTCAAATCACGTGGCTTTCGAAACTGCCTGCATAATTTATGCGAAATCAAGTGACAACTCTCTCTCTCTCTCTCTCTCTCCATCTCTTCTTTCGAGAAAACGTTAAACCTCGTAGACACGCATACCATTGAAATTTCTGATCCGTTGACGCAACGCCAGAGTGTGAAGTATGTAGGCTGCATACCAGAGATTTTATTGATAATTTTGGAAGCGAGATATCGCCGCGGGGGGCGGGGGGGGATGTATGTAAGGAAAGGCGCCTATCGAGTTGTTTATATTGTTGTGATGAAATTGTGATGTTCGAGCCAGAGTGGCGCTGCTTTGCGGTAGTGGGAGTGCGTTCCTCCACTTCGCAATGATGAGAAGCAGGTAGGGGATGTGGGGGCGGGGGGAGGGGAGATTCGCCGGTACTGCGGGGGGTCGGGGAAACAGCGGGGCAGACTCTCCCGCTGGTGAGGGCTCCGCATTCCACAGACAATGTCACGTTTTTTAATCCCCGTTTTACTTTATTTGTCCTCGCGACCACGAAGCAAGAGAGAGCCAACGAGATCCCGAGATTTTTCTCGTTCTCGACTCGGTTCTTCCCCATTCGCTCCATCTTCATTCTTGTTTATCACCCGCACAATGCCGGCACATTGTCATCAGATGTTACGAATTTGTCAATGAATTTCGGTGCTTTGCATTTTTTTTTAAATTTATCTATTTATCTAGGTTATTTATTTATTTATTTATTCATTTATTTGTTTATTTATTTATTTATTTATTTATTTACTCATTTATTTATTTATTTATTTATTTATTTATTTATTTATTTATTTATTTATTTATTTATTTATTTATTTATTTATTTATTTATTTATTTATTTATTTATTTATTTATTTATTTATTTATTTATTTATTTATTTATTTATTTATTTATTTATTTATTTATTTATTTATTTATTTATTTATTTATTTATTTATTTATTTATTTATTTATTTATTTATTTATTTATTTATTTATTTATTTATTTATTTATTTATTTATTTATTTATTTATTTATTTATTTATTTATTTATTTATTTATTTATTTATTTATTTATTTATTTATTTATTTATTTATTTATTTATTTATTTATTTATTTATTTATTTATTTATTTATTTATTTATTTATTTATTTATTTATTTATTTATTTATTTATTTATTTATTTATTTATTTATTTATTTATTTATTTATTTATTTATTTATTTATTTATTTATTTATTTATTTATTTATTTATTTATTTATTTATTTATTTATTTATTTATTTATTTATTTATTTATTTATTTATTTATTTATTTATTTATTTATTTATTTATTTATTTATTTATTTATTTATTTATTTATTTATTTATTTATTTATTTATTTATTTATTTATTTATTTATTTATTTATTTATTTATTTATTTATTTATTTATTCATTTATTTATTTTTTTATTTATTTATTTATTTATTTATTTATTTATTTATTTATTTATTTATTTATTTATTTATGCATTTATTCATTCATTTATTTATTTATTCATCGATGGAACTCGATACTTTTATTTTTCGGAGGATCTTTTGAAGAATTCTGAGTTGATGTAACATTTTTACGTTGAATCAAAATTATTGGGGCTTCAAATGAGAATTGTAAAGCAATTGAGATAGTTTAAATTATTTAATTGATTGTGGAGCGAAAATAAGCAAGAACATCCTGATAAAAAGACCGTAATCAAATAAACAATTTGAATAATATCCAGCGATCCTAGTTTTTCAATTTTTCTATATTTCTGCAACCGTTGATAAATTATGCCATATCATTATAATCATCATTTATTGAATTATCAATCGTAATATTCCATATAACTTTTCTTTGCAGAAAAACAAGCAGAAATAAGGAACGATTCGAAAACAATTATTCGCGATTATTACGAATGCATGGAAGAAGAGAGAGAGAGAAAAAAAAACGAAGCATTCGTGAATAATTGATGCGTTTCGCGAGTACGTGTATGCAAATACGTGATTACGCGCGAGGTACAAGGGACGACGATAATTGTTACACGGAACTCGCGCGACTATCGCGCAAGGATAAAGCCGGCGTGTGCGTAACACTCGTGCGCGGGTTATTGTAGCGGGCGGTTTAGCGACTACGAAGATTTAAAAAAGAAAGCCCGAACGTCAGACGCTCACGAGCGAGCGAAACTCTCGAGGACACGACGAAGAGGATGTCGGCAGTCGAGAGTGCTTTGGACGTCCTCTCCAGAGCAGCCACGATGGTCCAGGGTCAGTATACTCATTTGTATATCAACAATTTACGTACTTATTATTTTTTCTGCATATTGCAATATTTTTTTTTTTATAATTAAAATTTTTTTATTTTTATTTTTTATTTTTTTTTATTTTTTTCAAATGAGTATCCTTAGGATACGCGTAATTTTCCCGGGTACGCGATAATAGTCGAGAGTACGAAACGTAGATTTCACGATGCGACAGAGGCTTTGCAATTCGCGTTGAGAGAATTATTATTCGGTCGCTGTTGAGTCGTTGATCAATCGCGTGTGGAATCACTTAAAATTAGATAAACAAGGCCAACGAAAATATGTCAAAGATAGCAGTAGTGCGGAAAACTATGAAACGTGCTTTGAAGTAGGATATATAGACCGTGGAAATTGCATTTGTGCATTTTTTGAATAATTTTATATAGGGTCGCTTATTTAAAGCGCATCAGTCGTGACGATAGCTGCTGAAAGTTGGATCAAAGGATTTCGTCTATCGCAATCGATAATATTTTGATCAAAAATTATAATATTTGCGACTTATTGTTTTCGAACTTTTTTAAATTTTATTGCATGGAAAATTTAGACTTGAATTCCCACAGAGTTCATAATTTGAAACGCAAAAACTACGTTAACTAATTTTTTTATTTTTATTTTTAATCTCATAAAATTCTCGCTCTACTCTGCAATATAAAAAAAAAATCATTGTCTGGGATCCTCAAAATTATGGACACGAAGATGGTCGAATGATCTACGCCACCATATCTATATATACGTTGCCTAAATTTTGATCCCTCGAGACATTCTCTAGGCTCTAACAACTATACCAAATTTATTCATTTCCATTCATCTTCGGTCCATTTCAATTTACCGTAAATTTGACCATTGACCCGTAAAAACTCCGATTTGTCGGAATTTCGATCCCTACCCGATTCGCACTCCCAAAAAATATCGAAAAAAAAATTCACGATCATCGATGAAACCCCAACGAGAGGAATAAAAAAAAAAAAAAAAAAAAAAAAAAAAAAAAAAAAAAAAAAAAATCCCGCTCCGCGCGCCACTTCGTAGATTCGAATCCGTCCGGGGTATAATAAAGCCCCGCCGTTGGGGAATGCGGTGCTCCAGTTTTCTCGTTTACATTAACAACGCTCGGAAATTCACCGACCTATCGCTCCGGAGGTTTCGTTCGTCGTTGAACGAATCGTTGACGTCGTCCCGTCGACGAACGTATTCGGTCCCGCGTGTTCTTCGGCCGGACGAACACGACGATCCGGCCTGGAAGTCGCGGTGAAGGGAATGGCGCGGCATAATTCGAGACCCCCTGGAATTTCAAGTTCCTACGAAATTTCTTTGTCACGGGGTCAATCTCCGACGGAATTCTGACGTCTCCACTATTGTGTCGTGTGTCTTTTTTTTACTTTGGACGCTTGTGCGTTCGTAAAAACGTACTCAGCGATGTATTTTATATAAAGCCTTTGCGAGATATTTCTCCGGACACGACGCATTTTTTCGTCCTCGCTTTACTCGCTTCGGTCGCTCGCTTTGCTCGCTTGTTGCATATCTGCTCGAATTATTCGAGACGTGAAACTATACTTGCGTCTTTGGCTGGCTGTGAACTTTAACACTTGCCCCCTTCTCCTCCCCCCCCCCCCTCTCGTTCTCTGCCCGGCGAAGATCGATTCGCGCTTGACACGAGTGCAAAAACAATTGGCGACAATCGTCGTGACTTTGAATTTTCATCGTCAACCTTATTATTTCGCGTTGCATAATTCACGAGATGCGGAATTCGCCGGATGTTTTTTTCCGTTTTTGTTTCTGAGTTTTGTTAGGGGGAAATATTTATTTTGCATATTTTTTTTTTTAGACGATATTTGATGTTTTTTTTTAGAAGGAATGGATTATTATTAATTGATTTTTAGGAACAATATTGATTGGGGATTTTTCTTTTATGCTTGTTTAGTTTCGAAACGTTCTTGCTTCGGTGTATTATCATTATTGTCATTTGATGTTGCACAATTCACGAGATGCGGAATTCTCCGGATATTTTTTTCTGTTTTTGTTTTTTTGTTTTATTGGATAACATTTTTTTTTTTTTTTTTGCATTTGTTTTCGAGAATGTTTTGATACTTTTTCAGGAGGAATGTATTTTTATGAATTGATTTTTAGGAACAATGTTGATTGTCGATTTTTCTTATGTTTTTATTTAATGTCGAACGCTTTGGCTTTGGTATGGAAAAATGTTTTTATTTTCATCGTCGGACGTTGCGCATACCGCAGCCCGATTAGATAACTCCGGGGGTCCCTAATAGACTCCGAGACTCGTGGAATGCGTTTGTCACATTTCCCGGAGCGTTCGATCGCTTCCAGGCTCCGCGATAACCGGCAATGGTGCGATGTTACAAATATGCTCACTTTTTTTTTAAAACTAGCTGTATGACACATTTTCCAGCACGATTTTCTCGTAACATTTTCTCTTGAAAATAATTTTTTTTCGATTTGATAATATTGGAAAAAGTTTATGACACCTTTAGGCCTTGTTTAAGAAGCTTCTGGGAAGATGCAGTATTTTTAAAAAATTAAAAATAACAAATACTGTATAGGTAACAAACGTTTGAATTTGCTGGGGTCCGTTCGTACCCCATTTGAGCATTACGTTAATTTTTTAGAGATGTGCACTTCAAGGGTTGACTCTTGAGGGTTAGTTTCACGAAAATGGGCGACTTATCGAGCCGTTTGCTTGTCTCCCACACGTGATTTTCGTCACGTCGGTACGATATCAATGCATTTTCGAACGAATGCTTGCACAACGCGAGAATTACTCTCAGCAAAATTCTCGATTTTTATTCCCGCCTTAAATAACCTCTCACCGTCGACTCTCCGTGCAATCGCGCACTCAAGGGTCCTGACTTGCGATAAAAGCACGACACACGACAGATATTATGTTGAGTAATAAATTCCCGCGTTTTTTTGTATTTAATTTTTCTCCCGCAATTTTTTGATATGTTGGGTAGATTATATATATGCATTCGCAAGTCTTTTTCTTGCTCCACAAGCCGAAATGGGAAAGAAAAATGTGGAAATTTTTTAAATAGAAGTTTCAGGAGGCAAAAAAAATTATTTTCGACATCTATTCGCCTTTCGGCGTAATAAAAAATCTACTACTCAATGAAAATGTATTTGAAATACTTCATCAAAACAATAGAAATGATTAATTATCATGCAACAATTGAAATTGCTGTATTTCCGCAGGGATAATGAATAATTTCGATGAATTATCGTTTGACAATCGATTTTAATCTTTAATAACAATTATAATTCGTAATAATTCAGTAATGAAAGTATTTCAAATGAATTTTCATTGAATAAATCCCATTTTCTTATTAACAATTCATCGTCCTTCGTTCGAATTTTGTTTACACAGAAAACCGAAGTAATTCAGTTTTGGAATAATTTACGAGCTCGACGACATATTTTCGACAAAAATTCCGCTTCAGCGCGTCGCGCAAAATTCGCTCGTAATTTATATCAAAGTATCGCGGAAACGTTGACGGATTTTAATTTTATTATTCTCACCGCCAAAGACGTCCTCCCGGTTAATCTGTATTTTTTATTTTTTCCAAATGCCATTTTGGATAATTTCTTTCAAATTTTTGTACATTCGAAATATCTCCGCGGAAATTGAAAAATCATTGAATACACCGAGAAAATGAGGGGTAGATAGCGAGCGGAGTCTCGTTCGATCTCAATTCCCACGTTGGTCAAACAGAAATAGAGTTTCGATAGTTAGACGCATTCCGCGGGTTTGTACTCGTGCCCAGTTTGTAACACCGGCCGAGAGAAGAGAATATCGCGAATCACACGACCGAGCCAGGTTTACAGGGCTGCATCGAACGTTATGCCCCGAGAAATTATTGTACGCGATACATCTCACTCGCGTTACTCGCATTTCTCCGTCTACTCTATTTCTCTGTATTTCTTGCTTCGACTCGTTCTTACTGAATAATGATAATAATAATGATGATAACAACAATAACAATAATAATAATAATAGTAATAATCACAATATTAATAATATTATTATTATTATTGTTAACAATTAATAATAATAATAATCACAATATCAATATTATTATTATTTCGTTAACAATTAATAATAATAATAATAATCACAATATTAATAATATTATTATTATTGTTAACAATTAATAATAATAATAATAATAATAATAATCACAATATTAATAATATTATTATTATTATTGTTAACAATTAATAATAATAATAATAATCACAATATTAATAATATTATTATTATTATTGTTAACAATTAATAATAATAATAATAATAACAATATTGAAATACTATTTAATAATATTAAACGAAAAACAATAACTTATCGCAATGGTGTTTTATAAATACTATTGTAATAAATTATTGTTCTTCGTAAAAATTCAAATTTATAATCATGGGATTTAGAGTTTAAATTATTACTATTTTGAAAAAATTTTATATTATTTGCCTAATAGTTTCATATAGAAATTTTCTATATGATATGAAAAAATATCTCTATAGAAGTGTGTGTTCCAAGACCAACTTTCATCGAGTAGATAATTTTTTTTAGTAGGAAAAATAAATTCGCAGCTGCGAATAATGATAATCGATTCCGGTATAAGACATTAATAATATTTTTGATAAATCGTCAATCCAATTAAATTCCTTCTCGATACTATTTTCTCAGGGACTTTGTCACGAATATTATTTTTTAATTATCATCACTATATTTCACAAAATTTTGTTTCTCGCTTCTCGGTTTTATCTGGAAGCGTTTGTTCTAATAGCGATTTCTAGAGTAAATAATTTTAATAGGAGAAAAAATAAATTTGCAGCTTCGAATTACACTCATCGATTTAGCTATAAAATATAGTTAATATTTTCCATGAATTCTTCAATTTAGTTAATGAGAGTTTAATTGAATTCATTCTAGACATTATTTTCTCAGAGATTTTGTTCAAATTACTGTACAATAGAATTGCGTTCGATGCATCGTGCGTATCTCGAGTATGCAGGCACATTAGGCATTTAGTTCGTTGATATTTCTCGGTTTTGATATCAACTGTTTTATAGAGCAACTATGCTCGTGAAGATCGCGCGCAGACGTGACCGTTCCACCGCGCGATCTCTCTCGTGCGGTTTGTTCAAGTGACGGCATGTCCGGACAGTCGAACCTGTTCCGAATACCTACCACGGTTCTTCTCGAGAATCAACGATGGCGCTTCCATCGCGATCCAAAGATCTTTTTCCCGTCGATCGGTAGATGCCTACTTCTTATCAATTTTATCAATTAACATTTGGTCCCATTCGATTCAACGAAATAGGGCAATTATTAATATCGCTCACTACAACATAGCTATTTTTTGTTTCGTTTCGGTTGAGTATTAAATCACGTAATTAGAACTTTTAATTATAATTCAATTTTATTATTCGATTGAAATTTATTTAAAGCATATGAATATGATAATAATGAGCGGCGAACAATTTGATAATATATTAATTATATGTGATTAATATTATATTGTATAAAATATCGTATAAATTATATAACTATTAATTATTTTCCTGAAAAACGAGATAAACTACAACTCGGAAAAATAATCTAAATACAACGAGTTATTATTATATAATAACTCGATGATAATATAATTAGATATTATTAAATTATTATAGATATTTTATTATAGCTATTATTATAGATATTCTATTATATAATCATTATTCTACTATATTTATAGAAGAAATTTATAGAATTTCTTAATTACAACAAGTTATGACAATTAATATTTCTACAAAAATATTATAGTATATAATAATTATTCTAATATTTCTATAGGAAATTTCGATTATCTTCGATACCACAAAAATGAAAATTAATTTAAATAAATTTCAAAAACATTTTTTCCAATACTTTATTCACGAATTTCAATAGAATTTTCGTTCTTTCATTATCGCTCATTTATATTTCGTCGCGGAATGCAACACTCGCGGTTGATTATTCGAAATGGAATTTTTCGTGTTCGAAGGACGAAATTCTTTAAGGGCATCGTTGACACTCGCCGACTCGAGCGTTCTCTCGATTATCCTGGAAAAACGTTTGCCACTCTCGACGTCGAGTCAGATATTTCTCAGCTCGTGAATAAAGATACGACGTTTGCAATGCGGTATTCGCATTACTCCAATCTCGGCGGTCCTGAAATATTCAAACGACTTCCTTGTACGATCTTTTTTGCGATCCGAGAACTCCCCGCGACGATTTCCCGCGTTCGCGACGTACACAACGCAACGCGAATACGTACGAAGCGTTGAAGAGTATGAAACGCGTGTACTCGGCGATATCTCGACGCGACGAGCGTGAGTCGGCGCGGTGGCAATGACTATCGGGAAAGGAATGAATTCAATCCCCGCACGAATTGTCCAGGGTCATTTACATAGAAGCAGCTGGATTTGACGCGAGTCGCGAAGAACCGCGCGGTTTCTTTAGCGCGAGAATTATTTCGCTGGCGAATTCATTTATCATAGCCAGCATGATGGAAGCCCGACAATTGTGATGCGCGATTTTGAAGACTTTTTCATCGGTTATAATTTTTTATTTTCTATGAGAAATGGACTTAATAACCTCGATAATCAGGATTTGTAATTTGGAAGACTATGAGTTGTAAATTTTTTATTTTCTCCGAGAAATAACCGAAATAATTCCCAATTATGATGATTTGCGATTGCGAAGATTATTAATTTTTTATTTTTTATTTTCTTTGAGAAATAATATAAATAATCCTAATTATTGTGATTTGCGATTTCGAAGACTATTGATTTTTAATTTTCTCGGAGAAATAACCGAGAAAATCCCAATTATTGTGATTTTCATTTTCGAAGACTTTTTAATATAATTTATAATTTTTAATTTTAATTTTTAACTTTCTCTGAGAAATAACCTAAACAACCCCAATGGTTGTGATTCGCAATTTCGAATATTATTAGTTTAGTATTTTCAATTTTTTATTTTCAATTTTCTCTGAGAAATAACCTAAACAATAACCTCAATTATTGTGATTTGCAATTTAGAAGACTTTTCTTTATAATTTTCGATTTTCAGACTATTAATTTTTTATTTTCAATTTTCAATTTCTCTATATTGTACGATTTAACATACGTTTGCATTTACTTTGTTTGCGAATGCACATTTACCGAGGAGAGAACAATCAATAGACGATTCCGTGTACCGCATGTATGACGAAGAATCTATCGTGTCCTACATTTTGCTACGACGAAATCATTCGCGCGGGTCTTTGTAGTTTGTTATTACATTGTGACGGGTTTCTCAAGTTGTTCTTTGAATCTTTCGTCGTTGGTTTTGCCACGAAATTATTTATTTATTTCCCCGTAGGAAACAATCAACGATTGATTCCGAGTAGCAACGAGGTAGCGTACAATTAAATGAATACCCGACGATTGAATATAATCGTTTGAATATGACAAATTCGGTTTGAGAGTCGACGGATTTTTTTTTCTCTAATCACTGTATTAATTTTGTAAAAATTGCAGCGAAATATTCCAACGGTATGAAATTAATTAGAAAAAATCATTTGATTCACGATTAATGCGAATCGCATGAAAATAAAAACATTTTCATGTCCTAGATTTTTTTTAAATTAAGAGTTTGTAAAAATTTGCATACATTCGCGTATTATTGGAAGGTATCAAATATTTTTGGCATAAATAGATTTCAATACTTACAAATAATTTATTGTACGATTTCACATGGATCAATTGGTTTCCAATCGTTTTTTACGATCAATTCGATCGAATTCTCCATTTTTAACAATCCCATGTAATCAATCAATCGATCGTTTCGAGTCATAGAACCTCATCGTCATTTTGTAATTATTTTTTCTTCGAAGCTTGTCCTCAATTAAGCAAATTCTTTCGAACAAGTGCCAATGCACGAATCCCCGCTACGAATGAGAATACTACAGACAATATCTTGGAAAGTCAATTTCATTTCCATATCGCGAATTGCGTTCGATCTCGTTCAATCTTCAACGAACATAAATTTATCGCTCGCAAACTGCGAAACGTTGGACCGAGTAAGTTCCTAATTGCGTGAAATCGGAATATTTTCGTTCCGGACCTCGGATATCTTCGTTTCTCGGCGTTCTCATCGTTTCTCTCGTTTTCTCTCTCATCGTCATTCGACTGCCGAACGTCCACACCGGTGCATCGCCGGCGGATACTCATACGCGCGCTCGTACGACTGCATCGCGCTCGGTCGTTTCCACGGTGAAATATAAATAAATGGCTTAAATGGCTTCCCGGTAGACACCTCGCGGTTTATTCAAGGTTCCAGGTAGGGGCGAGGCGAGAGAGAGAGAGAAAGAGAGGGAGAGATTGGAGAGGAGGGAGACGGAAACAATGATCGAGCGTGCATTCAGGATAGTCGTTGCACACACGCGAGTGCATCTGCTGATTCTACGGGTTTCGCTTTTTTAATGCTTCCCACCGATATCTTTGGTCTTTCTCTCTTATTTCTCTCTCACTCTCTCTTTCTCTGTCTCTCCTTCTTTCGCCCTCTCTTTTTTAAATTTTATTTTTATTGTTATCTTGAGTCATTCTTTTTTCATTTTTATTAATATCATACCCATTTGAAAAATTGTATATAGTTTATTTATTAACTATATATTGAATTGGGCATATATAGACTAGATATTAATTATATAAAGATTATATATAATTTTTGGATTTATTATTTTATTATATTCAAGAACATATATTATTATTATTTTTGGGATTATTATATTTACTTTTGGATTTTTTCTTTGATTGGACATATGTAGACTATATATAAACTATATATGCTCAATTGCATGTGTAGTTAATATATAGGCTATACATTAACTTGGTATTATTGGTATTTTATTATATTTCATACGTTATGTTTTTGTTAGTCGCATACTCTTTTTCGATTATTATTTCTGCCATGTAACCACTAAGAAATACGCTCAAATCTTTGTAATTCCTAGCAGTCGAGTACCCAAATTGCCTAAAGTCGTACCATATCATAATTAAAAGATCCATCAACAAAATCTTTCTCTCAATCAAAATAATCCTATTGATATTTCCATTTTACTCCACTCCTATTCTTGCTTTCTTCTTTACTGTTATTTCATTATCATCATTCGCTCATCACGTTACATCGTGTCAGATATTTTCTCACCCACATTGCCGAAACACCTACAAATTGTAAGTCGCAATAAAATCCGCAAACAATTATTAATAAAATCTCGCCGCACCGATAACCCAATTAAAAATTCCTCAAACCGCAAATTCCAACCGAAACGTCAAAAACATCTCAGTTCCTGATTCCCCAACGTTCCCCAAAGTTAAAAAATCAAAACGCTTCCTGCATCACCCGCAATCTCTTTCCCCCCCGTCTCCATCTCAATCCCTTTCGTTTCCTGCGTCGCGTACGTGTACGCCATCCTCGTTTCTTCGAGTAACAAAAACCATAGGAAAGGGGGAAATCCTCGTCGACGTGTTGCATCTTCGTATGCTAAGCCGATAAGGCGTGCGCGAGCGCGGTTCCCCTAAGACTCGGGTGCATCGCGGTTTGGATGCACCAACACGAAGTCGGACAACGCGCGAGTCACCGAGAGTCAGTCCCATATCTTCCTTCTCGCTTACCTGATGAGCCCAAGCTTCGGCGCGAGGACTCGCCAGGGTACCTAATATCCCGAGAGAACGATTCACGCGCGTGTGTGCGAGCGCGTGTATGCGCGCTGTTGCACCTACAAAAGGGCCAGATTGGCTTCTGGCCGCTGTCTCGTTGCTTCTTCGCGCGGGTGTGTGTGTGCGCTGCCCGGCGCGGAACTTCCTCTAGGTGGGGAGAATCCAGCAGATGAGAAGACGACCGTGCGCTTCTCGAGATGTATGAATGAACGTTTAAGACAGTCGTAAGAAGGCGCATTCACCAAACCACACGCGGTTCATTCTACATCCAATCTCGTAAACTAGTTCTCGCGGTTTTTTTCTTGTTTTGGTTTTATTTTTGACGTTTTTTTTTTTTTTAAATTATTTATTTATGTTTTGTGAGATGTGTTGTTGTTGTTTTACGTGTTTTGGTAAATTGTGCAACGGTCGCGTAGTCATTTGAGCGATAATTCCGCGGAGGTCCTGGATGATTACTTCACTCGAGGGGGAGATTCTTGTGTGACTCGTCGTCGTCGTTGGTTTTACGGCAATACGCTTACGTGCGGTCAACTGGATTACCAAACTCCGTACGTTTAGTGGCCACCTCTTCCGCCTTCTCCTCCCCCCCCCCCCCCCGTTATATATACAGCGTGGACAATTGATTTGTGGTTTTTATTCTTCGCGATTCTTCGGAGTGAGAGAAACGTTCGTTGCTCGAAAGAAGGTTTTGTTGAAGTCGATGTCGGTTTTTGGGTTTTATTCTCGGAGTCATTGATCATCCCGTTGGCGATTACTCGGTTGCGGCTCCGGACCGGAAGTCACGAGCGTGCAAACGATTTTTATTCGTTTCGGGAATATTCGTGATTTGATTACTGTGGATTGCGTCGGCGAGAAAAGATCGTGAAGTTTGGTCGAGAAATTGACGTACAGTGGAAATCTGCGGTACGTGCGTTATTGGGAATTATTCGGTTATCGAAATTGCTGTTGATGACGAGGAGACACAGTCGATATGGCAGTATCTTCCAGGAGAAGGTGCCTGTGGCAACCCTGGGTCGAGATTGGTTTTGAGACTATTCGATCGTCATCCAAATTGAGAGGTAACGATTGTTGGAGAAAAAACTATTCTTGAAATTTGTTTCAAAACTGATTACAACGATTTATAAATAATTACGTTCGATTGGGAATACTCGAATTCGATGAAAATTCGAATGTAATTAGTTCGTAATGACTTATATTTATCACTCTTCTTACCGTATCAATATATATAATATTATATTGTATTGCATATCAAATATCCTATTCTATTATTATTATTATTATTATTATCATTATTTTTATTATTATTATTATTATTATTATTATTATTATTATTATTATTATTATTATTATTATTATTATTATTATTATTATTATTATTATTATTATTAAATTTTTCATTTATATTTATTTCTCTCTACATATAATAATATTGATTGATAAATCCTACTTATTTATTATCATTACGAGTCATAATATCCATGTTTCAAATATTCACAATGATTTATTCAATTATGAATATATATAATACAATATAATATTCTATCCAATTATATTTACAATAAATCAATCATTTTCCGAATCATGCCGTATCCGCATTGCATCACCGACGAATCGTTCTCGAACCCTCCCGCGTTTCTCAAAATATCGTGAGATCCACGTGAACTCATTGACATCGCGAAACAAAAATAATAATATTGAAACAATAATGATAATGATAAACAATAATAATAACAGGGGCGTGTTCGACCACGCTCGCGGTTTATCCGAAAGTATTTCTTCGGGTGGGGGGGGGGGGGGGGGGGGGGAGAATTACGAGACCGCGATGCCGGGACTCTCGCACGAGAGTCAAAAAGTTAATTGAGACTCGCGCTCGGGTACTCTCTCACACACGTATAAACGAAGGGTTAAACGCGATAGAAGGCGCACACGTTGCTTCATCGACTCTTTCCCGCGTCCACCTTCGTTCTTTCATTCATCTTTCCAGCATCCAGCGGCATCGTTCCTACTCGAAACCTGTTTTCTTTCACGTTCGTGTGCGCCCTCTCTCCCTCGTTCGGAACCCCCTCGTCCGCCTTCTCCTCCTTCCCCATCCCTCCCCTCACCGTCCATCCTCTCACGGCTATTAGGCACTTCCTGTGCCCCGTCCTGGGAACCGAACTCGCCTCTCATCCTCCGCCTCGAACCCCCTCCCAACTCTCTCACGTCGCACGCACGGGGTTGCTTCTTACGTCGCTAGATCAAATTCCTTTTTATTTTCTGGGGGGTTTTTTTTTTGTCTTCTTCTCGTTTTCTTTTTGTTTCAAACCTTCGCCCGACTTCCTTCCTTCTCGGCTCCATCCGGAAACGTGAAATCAAACGAAAAGGAAAAAACTTTTTCACGACGGGGCAATTAAAACCCCATTGAGAATCGTACGAGCACGAATGTCGGGAACGCGAGGTCTCGCCCTTGCCACCGCCCTCACACTTGTCTCACCCGGATGGGATTGTTGCGTATGTTGGATAATTACGGTTGATTGGTGGAGGATGTAACCGGTAGTGATATGGGGTCGATTTGTTTTTTGACGTTTGTGAGAGATGAGGGACGCGTTTTGGAATGTTGTTATTTGATGCTCGTTTGGTATTGAAACATGGATGCTGGTCGGAGAATCAATTGAGATGCGTGCGATTGCTTTTGTTGGGTTTGACACTTTTTTTTACGGATTAAGCTTGAAGTTTCTGAAGCGAGCAATCTGGTTTCGATGGAAAGAAGATCGAAGATTATTTTTTATTTTTTTATTTTACGACGAGATCATTGATGGTAATTTTATCTTCAATTACACGGAAGTGCGGTTTATTGTTGTTTTTTTTTCTTGAATTTTTGGGCGTTGATCGCAATTTCGACGTCACGAGATTTCGAATTATCGGCTTGTTTTATGTTGCACAATTAATGACACGAAAGGTTATTTCTGTGTTTGGGGCAAACAAAATCTTTTCAAAATTTAATTTCTCTTTTCATTTGTTTTTAAAAAAATGGAGAAGGTTTTCATAAAGATTGATTAATTTTATATCGCGAAATAAATTTGATTGCAATAATTTTAATCTTAAAGTTGATTTCATTACCTCGTCATCATAGAAAATTGTTCAAACGATTTCCAATTGATTTGCAGTAAATCGAGGCTTTCGGATAGTCGAATAAATTAGTTTTTTAAATTAAGCCAACAATAAATTACGCAATCTCAATCTGTATCTGAATTATTCGATCTGTTCCATTTCTCTCTAAATTTATAAAACAACGCCAACAAATTAATCGTGTTCTGTAACGAAACACGATATAACAATTATAATTGTATCTTAGAAAATTATATATCCATAAATAATATGATATCATTTCCATCTATAATAACACAATACATCTATAAAATAATTTTTTTTAAATACTCTTCTTTCGAAAAATCTATCGATAATATTCTCAAATCTTTTTCATATCAAGCGAAACCCACCCTAATCGCCCACCTTACCACATCGTTATTCTACAATCATAATTCCATCCAATAATTATTTTTTCATCTACTTTCTTTCAAAGAATTTATCGATAATATTCCGAAATGCTTTTTCTTTATTTATCAAACCTTACGCATCCAAACCGCCCACGTTACCAAATCGGTATCGGCGTTGCATCAACGTTCCGGGTACAATATAAAACGCACGATCGCGTTTGATGCAAGTAAACTGAGCGTTTCGCTCCTTTTCTGTTTTTAACGATGCAGAAGAACGACCAAAGTCGACGAGTCTTCATCGTAAGCCGAGCAGCGCGTGGCGCAGAGAGCGTAGGAGGGACCCGATTCAGAGCGAGGCATTGGACATGTCTGCAGCTAGGGTGCATCACCACAGCAGGCCGAGCGTTATCGTGCCAGCCGCACCTCAACCCGGTACGTTAAATGCCCACGAAATTGTTCGCTGCTCGACAAATTCGGTCCAAACGCGTCGATAAAAACCGAATACATAAACGAGAAAAAAAAAAAAAAAAACAAATCCTTACGCTTTTGAGTCCGTCTGTGCTGTTATCGCTGCGTTCATTATTAATAACGTCTTCGCTACTGAATCAGGCTCTTCGAAATTCTCTGGAATAAAAATAAGAATCTCATGGATATTAATAGAAAAATCGTTGGGCCAACGATTTATTTAATTTATCTGAGTCGATGGAAAAATATATTTGGCTTAATGTTTTTTTATTGATCTCTAATTTTATGAGATGTAGGGTTATTGACTTTTTTATTGGAGCCAACGATTCGTTTATTTCTCTTTTTTTTAATGGGTTTTTGGTTTTTTTTTTGCGAGCCGGGCTCGGAATTATGGTAGAATTATGCAATTTAAATTGTCGTAAGATTGAAATCCCGCAAACTCATGGATTCCGGCTGTCATATTAATCTGCTTAAAGATCGTGTCTTTATACGCAACACGACTGACGTAATCGCGCCAGACAGAACGCCATTGAATTAATTCGTATTCGAAGCGTTGACTTTATATATATCTATATTATTCATTTAAGTCGAATTAAATATTTTTTATTGTGTCTGTCGGAAAAATATTCATTCCAAAACAATAATTTAATTTTCTTTTCGCGGTAAAAACGCATAGAAATCAACTATATTTTCTTAGCCTTCGTGAATATTTAGTTGATCCATAAAAAAAAAGAAGAATCAAAAATTTCTATTTATTCGATTAAAAAATCTAATTTTCCTTTTATCCGACAAATTCAATAAACTATATTCAAAAATATAGTCAAATAAATCCAAATACAGTTGATAAATAAATGGAAACTAATGTTTCCATTTATTCGATCGAAAATAAATATTTTTCCCTCACATGAAAAATTCCATATCGATTGTTTCAATCGATCAAACGTCAGCTTCTTACGCGTTTACGTTTGTTTCGATCGCGTTAACAAACTCACAACCACTATAAGGATATTCTCCTACGTTCGTGTCTTCAGGCACGACGCTTGAGGACACCGCGGTTACGCCTACGCCAACGGCAACGCCTTCGGCCGCGATAGGAGGCCACAGAACTGGAATCAGAAGCCCAGGAATCGTCAGTGATCCGGCGATAGACGAACACTTCAAAAGATCCTTAGGTCTCGAGGAATACGCCGCTGTCTTCAACGCATCCTCGACCACCGACAAGGAAACTGGTCTCACCGGTGAGTCTTCTTTTCATCCTGTAAACAACCCAATCGTATTAATTTAATTCCACAATCGTACGTAAACAAAATATTATTGATTCAATATTTACGAAAATTTTTTGATTCTTTCCGGATGTTTTTAGTCGACGATCATTTTGCAAAAGCCTTGGGCGAGACGTGGACGAGGCTTAAGGCGACCGGACGAAGCAAAGAATCCACATAACCCACGGCAAGATCGAAATTTAGAAAACTTCACGATCTTTCGCCAATGGTAAAACATCATAGAAAAACGTCGGTTACGACTCTGTTCTTGCTTAAATTACGCGTGTAGAAACTTTTTTTCATTACTCGCTAATTATCTGGTAGATAATTTACAATCGATCAATACACAAATCGTTACCAAATGGCTCGGAAACGCGTCGAGAATTCGAAGGTAAAATGACTTCGAGCTCAACGTCGAGCGCCTAAACGTTCATTCACGAATTATCGTTGTTTTACCATTTTTTTTTTTTTTTTTCCTAATCGATTCGTTTAATTTTTTTGTTTTGCAACAATCGCGTGAGATTTTTTTTT